>ML682098.1:1012122-1074805 GCA_007922195.1 Podocnemis expansa
AATACCATCACCAAAGAACAGGAACAGAAAAGAAGACCCACAGTAGCCCAAGAGGTTTTCTTACTTCATCACAGCCTTTAATGCAATTCTGCTCCATTTAATTTCCTTAAAAGTATAAGGAGCTCAGTGTCACCACTGCCCTTTGATGGATGGAATAGGAACTTCTCTGCTGTGTGACATAGTCTCCATACTGCTGATAGCTAATGAAGATTCTGCTTTAGAGCATGTGGTAGAAATAGTGTTACTGGATCAGAAGAATCTGAGCTCTGGCCCTTCTGTTGGTGTGACGATCAGAATAGCCCCTGTATGCAGCAAAGGAGAGCTGCAAAATGCTCATTGAGATCCAGTTAGTTCAGAGCTCTCCCAATGCAACTTCTAGGGGAAGTGATTTTAGGGACTGGATCCTTGCCCCCTGGGGTTAAAAAGAAGGGAGCTGGCTGGCTGCATTAGGCCAATCCAATATCCCACCTGATGTTTCAGAGGAAAGCCAAAATACCCATAATGACTCTCTGGCCAGTTAGGCAAGTCTTTCCAGCCACTAAAGTTAGAACTGAGTCCTCCAAGTGACTAGCAGCTGCAGATACCCTTGGGCATGAATCATAGCGTTGGAAAGGACCTCCCGAGGTCATCTAGTCCAACACCCTGCTAAAAGCATGGCCACTCCCACTAACTCACCCCAGCCATGCAGCTGAATTGTCGCCACTGTAGGAAAACATGCCCGAGCTCAGCGGCCCCCTGCTTTGAAATGCTGGAGGAGAGGCTGGGAAGAGCTGAGGAAACAGTTAATCAATCAATCAATCAAATCATAGGGCTGGAAGGGACCTCGAGTGCAGCTTTTGTTGGTAAATTAGAGACAAGCTAGTCGGTTTGTGTCACGTGTCTGCTGTGTGCAGCTCCACGAGTAGCAGAAAGGCAGGCCAGGCTCCGGGAGCAATGTTCTTTTGTTTCAGACAAAGAACTGGATTTGCAACGGCTACTAAACCCAGCCCCAGTCCTTGCCATTAAACACAGCTGCTGATCGCAGGAGGGGTGCCTTGATCTTAAGACACAGGCCTCATAAGAGTCAGGCTGTTTGGGCTCTGCTCAGACCCTTGGACTCCCAAGCTTTGGTCTAGGCAGGTCACCCAGCAGCAGCTGATAAATAATGGCAGCCAGGCAGACCACAGTCTGAGTCCCTTGTCTCTACACATGCCAGGAGGCAGCGGATGAGGTGGGCCCTGTTCATTACAGATAAATAAGTCATAAAGTTGTCCAGCTTCCAGCAGATTTGCCTGGTGAGCTGTTCTTATTTATTTTATATTTCCGAAGTACTGACTGCAACAATTAATCATTGCGCACTCTGCATATTAGACCTGTCTGTCACCCCCGTGAATTGATGGTAAGTGTGATGGGTGATACAGAACCTCCATAGTTGGAACTCTGGCTGTTTTACCTTTCACTAAGCCAATTAGTGCCTGGTTTTATGGTCTTCAATTGGCTCATTAAACCAGCTGCCTTCAAACAAATAATTCAAAGTTTGAAGCAATGAAAATGTACCAGGAAGGATCATTCTCTTCAGAGGGGATTGTGCTTTGCTTGCCTGTCAGAGACATGGTGAATATGTGCTCTGTGTCACTGCCACTCCATCCTCATGGAGAGTACACAGAACCTGCAAATGGGAGAAGCAAGCTAAGCTGGGATGAGAGGCTTCCCCATCTTGTAGCTAACAAAGACCTATCCTGGGTAATGAATGTAAAAATAACAGGATATCTTTGAATCAAGGCCGCTTGTCTCTTGCTGAAAGACACCCTCTCACTCAGCCAGAATTCAGGGCTTGATGCAGGCATCACTGGTGAAATGCCTTGGCCTGTATGATGCAGGAACTCTGAATAGATCACAGTGGTTGGTCCCTTCTAGTATTAAAATCTATGATTCTGCAAGACTTCACCACCAGAGCTTGTTGGGTGCTAGGGATTTGGGGTTGTGACCCTGAACAGAGGCCTGGCATGATGCCAAGACATACTTATGTTCTACGTGGGGCTTATGTGGGAACTAGGCTTTGCACTGGACCCTCTGCATGGTTTTTTATCAGGCTGCAGGGTCAGGGCAGAGGCAGGCCAGTCATCTGGTTTTAAGATAGATAATCTTGTTTTTTCAAGGTTCATCCTCCCTCCACTATGGATTTAAAACCAGACCTGGCTCATCTGGCAGGAGATAGAGTGCATTGCTCTTCCTGTGCCAGTGTGATTGTGCAGATGAGGTCAGCCCAGTGGGGGTAGAGCAGTGTTCTCTTCAAAATGGTGGCATGACCTGGGTCATGCAGGCAGTGCAGGTTCACACCATTCTTGGAAATACTGGAATGTTCAGTATCATGGATATGTCAGTGTGTGCATGAGACATGGAGCAGGAAGTTCTGGGAGATGCTTGGCTTAAATGATAGGCAAGAGAAAACAATGCAACATTGTTGGTCAGTAACACTTCGTCCGTAACACCTGGAAGATAAATGGGCCTGCTTCTGTACTGCACCCTCTGCTCACAAGGCATCTTGGTGGCTTTGATACTTTCCACTTTCTCAGCCATTCACCTTTTTTGTTTTTCCCTAGGTGGAATCTGTCACTTCCTCACTCATCTGTAAAAAGTGTAAGGAAGGTCTAGAAGCTGTGCCTAACAGCTTCTAAGTGGGGGGGGGGGAGGCAGGCAACTAATCTGCATGAGTTTTGTATTTGCATGAGCACAAAGAGCATATTAGCATAGTCTCACTATGGGTGCAGGGCAATATGGGTAATGGTATTTGGGTTGATTTGATCACAAATCTGTCAATAACTAATGCTACTGAAGAGAAACATTAACTACTGTCTTTTGTAATGTGCTGGTAATATGGGCCCTGCGCTGCCTCCCACCCCCTCCCTGCTGCTCTGGCAACAGAGCTGAAAGCAGTGCCTGTGGCCAGGAGCAGACCGGCAGTGCTGAACCAGATTGCTGCTTTTGGTTGGCTCGCCGGTCCCCAGCATGGGGGAAGCAGCAGTGCAGCCCTTGTGGGGCCCCGCAAAGTGTAGGGACCTGGGTGGCTGCCCCTCTTGCCCTAGCCTGGCAATGGCCCTTGCTCCAGAACAGCTGTTCTTATGTTTCTGAAAAAAAACAGGGAATTTTAGTGTTTGTGAAAGTGCAGAGCTGTGTTAGCAACACTGGCTTGAGCCTAGTTTATGGAAGGCAGACACTGGATAAAGGGTGGGTTACTCACCAGTAACTGTCCTTCTTCGAGATGGGCTGCTCAGATCCATTCAGTAAAGGTGTTCCCGTGCCAGAGCGCCAGATTGGTCGGAAAACTTTTGTCCCAGCCTGTCAGGAGAGGTTAGGCAGCCTCCAACCCTCGTGCCACCCACGGCTACATATATGGCCACCTCCCGACCCCTCCTCAGTTCCTCGGAGTCGCCAACTCCATGTGCGGGGATGGAGAGGAGGGACCTGAATGGATCTGAGCAGCCCATCTTGAAGAAGGACAGTTACTGGTGAGTAACCCACCGTTCTGCTTTGAGTGCTACTCAGATGCATTCAATAATAGGTGACTACTAGCCATGCTGATGGATGGCGGGTGGATTTGGCTCTTCCACCTTCAGCATAGCGAAGAAAACACCCCAGCTGGGAAGAGGCACCCAGCAAGCAAGACTCTAACCAGAGCCAGGAGGCGAACAGGCTCCTGGCGTGGCGCAGAAGAATCAATAACTGTGGGCCAACCCAAAGGCAGGGGTAGGTCCAACCCCGCTGAGGCAGGCGTGCAAGGACAGAACGGACCAAGGTCACCAGGGTGAAGATGAAGAATGCAACATGCCAACATAAGGTTGCGCTTGGCTGCTATACTAGGTTGTATAGCATGAGGAAAGGGACCAGAGAATAAGTGTCTGGTCATAAGACTTTTCAGCATGAGCTGAAAGGAGACACTGGAGGCCAGTGGGTATGGGATTAGCTGTACTATCCGTAGCCCGCATAGGAAGCAAGGAAGAAGGGAAAATTATCCCATGAACAGAGCACATCTGGTCCGAACCGGAAGCCAAAAAGTCACGGCCTAGCCATGACGGCTGCGGACTACGCAGACAGTCACCGGAGGAATGAAGCTACCCCTTGTTCTGGTCACAACCAGCTCCTGAGGGGGCCTGGGCTAAATTGCATAGATGCATCAGGAAAGAGGGAGGGGGACACCGGATTCAAGAGAGAAGGGTCTGAGGAAGGCACTTCGAAGCACTACCCAAAAACCAAAGGCAAGAGAGGTGTGGTGAGCGGCGCACTGCATGTTGGCCAGGGAACCTTAAGCTAGTGCACAAGCACACACTTCCGGCAGTGTATGGGACTGAAAACTGGGGTTCTTTAGGTTTTTTTTTGGTTGTTTTTTTTGAAGGGGTCCCCAGAATGTTAGTGCCCACAAGGTGGCATGATGGCCTTAGGTGGTGCAGATGTTTGGTACCTATAAGCACCTCAGCAGTGTATGAGCTCACGGAGAGGGCCCATCATTTGGCCTGTAATCCCATGGGGTTCCAGCATCATGAACATTGCCCGGATGACAGGGGTATATGAAGAGGGAAGACGGGGAGGCGGGGAACAATGCAAAACCGCCGCTTGGCCAAGCCATCGGGGTGGCCAAAGGCTCGTGGAGATCCAGTAGCAGGGCTATGATCTCGCGTGCCTAGGGCATCGTTGGAGGAGAGCCATGCCGCAGCTACGTTGAACCTACATGCATAGCAGGAACAAGGGCAGGTAGGGACAGAACTGCCTCGGAAGTACGGTTGCCATAGGAAGGATGAGTCACCTTCCGAGCATGCAAGAAGTGGAGTTGCTCGCAAAGAGTCACATGTGGCACTACCGCAGTATCTTGGGTCTAGGGAACCCACGTGTAGGGTTATTCCAGCTGGATGAAACCCAGTGGCATTCTTGTGGACGGTATAAGCATCTGAGGTTTTAGGTACTTAGGGAACAGGAAACTTAACCTATCTTCCTCTATCTATTATATATATATGTATAGTCTGGTCCCTCAAGGGAATGAGGGAAATGGTCGCGGTAAGGCCATCGCCAAGCTTACATGGGGTGGCTTACAATTCGGAGTTAGATCCCCAGGGTAGGAGGCTGGCTCGCGCCTAAGGGGCAGAGCCCTCAAACACGATACATGCCACTGAGGGGCAAGGGGGGGGGTTAGGGGGCGCAGGCACGAGCAACTCAGTGGAGGGGCTTTCGTGCCCGGATTGCGGTGTTGTACCAGCTGTGTAGGGGCTGATGCTGCAGAAAGGGGGCGGGCTCTGATGCAGGAGAACCGTTGATGTGATATACCTTGATTTTAGCAAGGCTTTTGATACGGTTCCCCACAGCATTCTCATTGGCAAATTAAGGAAGTATGGGTTGGATAGGTGGACTATAAGGTGGAGAGAAAACTGGCTAGATCAACGGTTTCAGCGTGTAGGAATCAATGATTCCATGTCTAGCTGGCAACCAGTAACAAGTGGTGTGCCCCAGGGGTCAGTCCTGGACCGGTTCTGTTCAACATTTTCATCAATGATCTGGATGATGGAACAGACTGCACTCTCAGTAAGTTTGTGAATGACACCAAGCTGGAGGGAACAGTAGACACGTTGGAGGGCAAGGACAGGATTCAGGGAGACCTAGATAAATTGGAACAGTGGGCCAATAGAAATCTTATGAGGTTCAATAAGGACAAGTGTAAAATCCTGCACTTGGGACAGAAAAACCCTATGCACTGCTACAGGCTGGGGAACATTCAGCTAAGTAGCAGCAGTGTAGAAAAGGACCTGGGGGTCATGGTGGATGGGAAGCTGGATATGAGTCAGCAGTGTGCTCTTGCAGCCAAAAAGGCCAATGGCATACTGGGCTGCATCAAAAGAAGTATTACCAGCAGATCAAGGGATGTGATCATTCCCCTCTATTCTGCACTGGTGAGGCCACATCTAGAATACTGTGTTCAGTTTTGGGCTCCCCACTACAAAAAGGACAGGAACATGGTAGAGAGAGTTCAGCGGAGGGCAACCAAAATGCTTAAAGGGCTGGAGCACAAGCCCTATGAGGAAAGACTGAAAGCATTAGACTTATTTAGTCTGCAGAAGAGAAGATTGAGGGGGGATTTGATAGCAAACAACAACTACTTGAAGGGATGCTCCAAGGAGGATGGAGCTTGACTATTCTCGGTAGTAACGGAGGACAGAACGAGGAACAATGGTCTCAAGTTACAGTTAGGGAGGTCGAGGCTGGATATTAGGAAAAACTTTTTTGCTAGGCGAATGGTGAAGCATTGGAATGAGCTGCCTAGGGAGGTGGTGGAATCTCCATCTTTGGAGGTGTTTAAGGCCCAGCTGGACAAAATCATGACTGAGATGGTTTAGTGGGAGTGGGCCCGCCTCTGGCAGGGGTTGGACTAGATGACCTCATGAGGTCCCTTCCAACCCTATGATTCTATGAGTCTATGAGGAGGCCCAGGATCAGTACTCCCACTGCTGTTCCTCACCAAGGATAAACGCAACATTGACTTCTACCCCTTGAATTCCTTGATCAGGAAGTTACAGGTCAGGTATGCTTGGTCTCTGCCTAGAGAGTGAAAAGGGGAAAGAGGGAAGTGCGAGAAAGGCTTACCGCACTTCTGGAAGGGTGGGCTCAGAGCAGGGACTCCCAGGATAGGCTGTCCCAGTACCGGCCGAGGTTGCCCGCAAGGGAAAGGGGCTGTTGCAAGGTCTCAGATTCCACTATAAGGGGGGGGGGGAATATAAGGTGGCAGGGGTTGGACCGCCCTGCCTTGGCTTTCCCTGGTGGCTAAGGACCGCCATACTGATGTGAGACACACCCCGCTCAGTGGCTGGGGTAGTGGAGGTTCTCATCTAGCACAGGGGTGCCGAGAGCCTCAGTTGAGCTGGTCCAGCCAGCGTATCAATGGTATGTTAGCGAGGGGAGGGGGTTCCCTTCCCGACTCAGGAACGAGCGCACATCCTCCCTGATGTAGGGTCTTTGGGGAAGCAGGAGTGGTTCTGCGTCCTTAGAGGGCTGTGACTGCACGCCTCGGAACCTCTGCAGCAGTGGCTGGGGCTACTATGAGACGCGCTTCTTGTTCCTGTCAAGCCCCATCCTGTTGCCTACCGGCGCAGGGGTTGTTGGTCGAAGGGTACCTGGAAGAGGGATGGGAGGGGCAGATCTACTATAAATGTTGGAGTAACGTCTAGGATGTCTAGGAGTGGACCTCAGGATAGATGTACCAACGGGCAGGGGGTTCGGTTGATATGGCACGCATTCCCCGAGGTTGGGGAAAGTACATGGCCAGAATTAGTGTGCCCCGAGTTTGCAGTCTCGGGAGAGACGAAAGGGTCTCGCTAAATCCCGATGCCCCCGAAAGGAGGGAAAAGACACCAACTGCCCACTCCCAGAGTGCACTGGAGTCTTATTGCATCCTGGATATCTAGAGAATTGGGTGGCAGCCAGATAGGCTGGCACCTTCCTTGCTGGTGCACTAAAGTCTTACTGCATCTGGGATGTCTAAGAGTGGGTGGGCGGCCAAGTGGCCCGGCTCCTTTCTTGCAGGTGAGACCATGGAAAGGTCTCAGCACCATAGCAATGGGATGCCGGGATGGGGGTTGGGGGGAGGTCTGTATCCCCATGATGATGAGAGAAGCGGCATCAGAGGGGAAAGACGTTGCCCCAAGAGGTTTATGGGGGAGGAAAGGGCCTGGGAGGGAGAAGGCGGAAGTATTTGGCCTCACCCCTGGGGCCCTGTGTGGTGCCCACCACTGAAAGGGTTTCTGGTGGGAACAGGGCGTCCCCTCCAAAAGGCGGGTCAAGGACTGCCTGTTGAGCAGTAGGGGGCACCCTAGCCTCCCTGAGCCAGGCTACTCGGTGGATAGTTATCACGGAGGCCATAGTGCGGGCAGCTTTATCTACCGCATCACGGGCCGAGAGGAGGAGGTCCTGGGAGATTATCTGACCTTCCTCTAGAAAAGCATCATACTCCTCTCTAGCCTCTGGTGGGAGCAGGCATCAGAATTTCACAACCGACTCCACATGTCCAGCAAATATCTGCTGGTCAGGGCTTGGTTATTGCCACTCTTAGCTGGAAGGCCAAGGAGGAGTAGTCCTTACGACCCAAGAAGTCTAGTTCCCTGGCTTCCCTGGAGGATAGGAGGGAGTTGCTGGGGGGCTCGCCCAGGCCTAGCGCCATTTGCACCATGTCCCTCGGGGGGACCAGGTGATTGGCAAGGGAGGGGAAGTCTGGCTTAGGGACCTGGTACTTAACATTCGCCGTGTCTGAAACCAGAGCAATAGAGCTTGGACTCTGCCACTGGGAGGACGTGACGTCCCTGATGCTTGGGTGGAGTGGGACTGTCAGGGGTTCTGCTGAGGCAAAGGCAGGCCTGAAGAGGGTGTCCAGAGGGGGACTGAAGGGTTGTACCTCCATCCCTAAATGGGCCGTAGCCCGGCACAGCAAATCAAAGTGCACCGATAGGTTCCCCATATAGGAGCCCGGTGCTGGGGGAAGAGTGGTACCAGGAGCTCATTATGAAGGAGAGGGAGTCTTCTGGGAGGACCATTCCTGTGGGCGGAAGCAGAACGGTGATGGTGCCGAAGTACGGCACTGACATCGCTTGGAGCCCCTTGATGGCCCCTCCTCTGGGCTGAGAGCAGGGGAAGGAGTATGAGACTCCAGGGGCAGTACCGGTGACGACAAGGTGATGTGTTGCCGTGGGGATGGTCCTACGGTACTGGGGCCCAATGGAGTGGAAGACAGAGGGCTGTATGGTGGGAGAGAGCGACGCCCACGGTGGAACTAGGCCTCAGAAGTGAAGGCCGGTTCGCCCCTTCTAGCTGGAATTGGGGCAGGTGGTGTGGGGAGCAGAAGGAGGGCTCAAGCAGCCTCCACTGCTTCAGGAGTTTCCGGCACAAGGAGTGACTCTGAGGAGGCCCGCGGTGAGTCCTTCCCTGGGGAAGGGGGACTGCCTGGTGGGGAGGGCTCGCGCTCTGTCAGTACAGGGGTGTACTGAGTCTGCGGTGCTGAGGGTGATTGTGGCCAGTGCCGGGGTGAACTCAGCACTGGCAAAACCAGACTGTACCAGGCCAACGGCACCAGGGATGCAGGCGATGGGTGCTAGGGTGATCTGGGTGCCAGCGGCACTGGACTATGCTGGGGTGCAGGGGGCAACCTCGAACAGTGCTGAGGTGCCAGGGTCCTGGGTTGGTGCTGGGGTCAGCACCAAGGTTGTGTGGCAGCAGCCACTGGTGGTACAGTGCCATGGGGGCTCCAGTGCTGAGCTGGGTCTTGGCACCTGGCAGGAACCTGAAGCCTCGGGCGGAGAGTGCCGAGCCTGCTCTGAGGCTAGGGCATGGCGCAGTTGTTCCCTCTCCTTGATGGTCCTTAGTTTAAAGGAGAGATTTAGGGAAAAGGCTGAGACCACGTGGTCTGTGCCAAGCACCGTAGGCACTGTCCGTGGGGATCGTCCCAGGGGCAGGCCTTGCCACACTCAGAGCAGGGTTTGTGTAGTGATATGCTTGTAAAAGGTTGTGAATTTAGAGACTCCCTAGCATGGGCCATTGTTGTGTAAATTGGGAGACGTGCCCCAGAGTAGATTTAACATGGCTGCTCCCAGGTACACACCTGGATACCTGTCTGTATGATTAAAGTTCTATTCCTTACTCATTCTGCAGTATCATCTTTAATGAACCCTCAAGATCATTACATGGTGTCAGAAGATGGGGAATGAGTCTGGAAACTAAAAAGACTTGGAGGAAAATTCCTGCATTTGCACCTGAAAACAGCAAAACATCAGGGATCTCTGAAAACAAAGAAAGCCTTCAGCAAGTAAGTGTAAGCTCTAACAATGGATGTGTTACAGGCTCCTTCACCTCTCCAAATGTCTGGTAATGTTGCAGAAAACTGGCTAAAGTTTAAGCAGCGATTTCTGTTGTATTTGTCTGCCATTGGAGCACAGAACAAAGATGAAAACCAGAAATCATCTATATTTTTGCATGTTGTTGGGGAGGAGGCACTGGATATATATAATAACTTTGAATTTCAAGATGCTGAAAACATGAATTTAAACACTATACTGGCTAAGTTTGAGGAATATTGCTTGCCAAAAATGAATGTGACTTTTGAGAGGCATAGATTTTTTACATGCATGCAAAAACTGGATAACACCATAGACCAATATGTTACAGAATTAAGGAAACTCAGTAAACGCTGTAACTTTGGTGGCTGGGCAAAGTCTCTGAACAAAGACAGACTCATTTGTGGCATTGCAGACAACGTGTTAAGAGAAAGACTGCTCAGAGAGGGAGAGATCTCTTCAAATATGTAGGGCCACTGAAATGGTAAAAACACAAGTAAAAGGAAACAGGTAACCTTAGCTGGACAAGAGGAATGGAAAAACCCCATTGATTTTTACCCCCTGACAAAGAAGGTTTAATTCTTACCGGACGGCAGAGGTAATAAGGCTGAACGGGCCAGAAGCATACACTAGAAGGGCAGCAGGGATCTGGAAGTGTCACTAAGGTATCTCTACTTGCAAATACCCCAGGGTTTTGGGGAGTCCTCGCTGAGGGGAAGGTCCTTAGGTAAGCAACGCAAGGGGCATGAACGGATCAGCGCTGGGGTCTCTCAGTCCCTGTTTCCCATTAATGGAGAAGCTCGCGGAGAGAGAAAAAGAGGAGAGAGGTGGTAGATTTGTACATCACACCCCTAGAAAGATACAAAACCCCTGCAAAGAAACAAATGAGCATTGCTCACCTAAGAGCACGGTGGTGGATGGTCCCATTGATCTCTGAGAGTGATTGGAGCTATCTGGGTTGTTTAGCTGGTGTATTTCCTCACAGTGATGGGAGGGATACATGAAGGACCCTTGAGGATCTGAACACTGGACTGTAAGATGCTATAAGAGCCCCACTGATCATTCATCAGGACCATATGAGGTTGGCCCTAGGGGCTAGAAGGGCCAAACTATGGCCCTCCAGCTGGGTGTATGTTCTTTATCTTATAGCATTCTGATAATAACTGATCCATGTTCTGGCAAATGCTGGAGTGGACTAGGTGATGTTTCCAAAGGTTTTAGTCATCAGAAATTGAGAGACAGTGAGAACGTGTGGAAGGGTGAGGAATATAGGAATACATTTGAAACATTCCTGTCCTCACTAAACCTTGAGGGAAATTAGTTAGACAGTGTAAGAACCCAGATGATAGGGAGGGGGCGATTTTGCATGGGTGTATGCAACTGGTCCACAGGCCAAGGACTGTTCAGCTGTGAGGGCAAGGGTATGCTATGGGGGAAAAAAAAAAAAAAGCATAATCCAGACATGTAGGGATATGGAAGTCTGTGACTGGACAGCTATCGCTCTAGTGTGGGGAGGAGTTGTATGAAGCAGCAGAACTGGTGCTTCCTGCCCTGTAGTCGTGGATGGGTCCCATATGGTAACCCCGCCACTGACTTCTAAGGGGTTTAAGGCAGGATGAAAGGACAGTGGGAGGGGTTGGCACCTGCCCCAGGCTTTCACCTGAGGGCCCCTGTATCTTAAGGGGAGGACTCCCATGGAGGCAAGGAACCTGGGTCCCCACAAGGCTGATCTTGCTCCCCACTCAATTGAGAAGGTCTACTTTGGTGCCCTTGGCATTCTCTATGGTGGCCCGGGCTAGAAGAATGACTAGGAATTCATGACGGGAGTATGCCCAAAAAGCAGAGGTCTAATCTAGAGTCCCTGGTGCCATGTAACAGGAGGTCTGTATTCTCTTCAAATAAAGACTGTCCCTTGAAGGGGAGGTCCTGGAAGGCTTGTTGGGTATCTTGAGGCAGGCCTGCCTCCTGTAGCCATGCTGCACGTCTCATGATGGTGGCGGAGGCTACCCCCCAACTTGCCATATCTGAGGCATCCATGCAGCCAGGAGTGAGTCTCAGGATGTCAGCTGTGGTGTTTCGGACTACCTAGGGTGGTTGGGGTTGTGCTAGGGAAACCTGTCCGTCTGGTTCCCTCTCTCGCAGTTCTCTTTCAATAAAGATCCCCTACACAGCTCTGAACATGCTGCCTCTCATTATAGGATTGTAATTCATCTAAAAATCCTACACCAGCGAGTCCTCCTCTAAGAGGGCTTCATAATCCTCCCGAGGAAGGAGGTCTCTAAACCTTCTTAAAGCGTCCCATATATCCAGGGTGTATCTACCCACCAGAGCCTGGTGGTTAGCTATGCGGAGTTGGAAAGCAGAGATTGAGTACATCTTTCTGCCCAGGACCTCTAGCTGTCTTGCCTCTCTGGATCTTGGCATTAGATCTGGGGAGGGTTTTATCCCATGCCCTAGGGCGGTTTTGATCACCTGGGGACTCGGACTCGGGTGATGGACAAGGAAGGGAAAGTCCTCCAGCAGGACCTCATACTTGTGGCCTGCTATGTCCAATACCAGAAGGATGGAGGCAGGGCTTTGCCAGCGGGATCTGGTGATGTCATACACACTGGGATGCAGCAACACCACTATAGCATCCAAACAAGACATTAACCCAGGGTTGAATATGGGGGTCCTGGTCTCCCCAATGGGCTCAACCTCTAAGCCCGTGTGGGTGGTTACACAGCATAGGAGGTCAAAGTGCGCCGTGGTGTCCTCCCTATACGACCCTTGTCTAGGGTTTAATGCCCTATCCAGGTTTATATGCATGGTCCCAGGTTTTTCAGTATCATGGGGAGCCCGCTATAAGGGTACTTCTCTCGGTATGGACCATTCATGAGGTCAGTACACAAGGCACTCGGTGTGGGCAATCTTTCCTATGCTTGTCTGCTCCTCCTGAAGGGAGTGAACTCCTCCACACTTGGGGAGCGAGAGCTTTCTCGGTGCACAAGTGGAGGGCTTGCCCCAGTGTTGGGATGAGTAGACGGCGCTGGAGATGTAGTGACACTGCAGTGCTGGGGGGAAGTAGAGCACATCTAAGCCACTTCCGAGTAGGGCCTGGGATGGTGCCAACCAGCCTCCCTGGGGATGCTTCCTTTTGCAGCACCATGGAGCTTGGCACCATATTAAGTGCTGGGGAATGGTGCCATTCTAGCACAGTCCATTTCCCTGAGAGAAAAGAGGCTTTCCTCTTTGCTTTGGAGGTTTGAGAGGAGTAGGCATAGGCAAGAGTAGAAGGGCCTTTGCCACCTCAAAAGCCTCCAGAGCAGTGAGGAGTTGCACAGCCTGGTGCTGCAAAAGGCCCAGATGGGGGGAACTTGTTTGGCGAGTGCCAATGTTCACACCAAATGCACCATCTTTTGCACCCAAGGGGAGCGGCGCCAAGAGGGCTCTGGTGTCAACCTTGGACATGGTGCCAGCACCACAGGCAATCCCAATTCTCCGGGTATCGGCTGCCGTAGTGTCTTTGCTCCCTATCCTCCAGTGTCCTCAGTTTAAAGGACTGACAGATGGAGCGGTTGGTACCCTGCTGCAACTCACCCAGGCACCAAAGGCACTTCTAGTTGGGGTTGTCCCGCGGGAAGGCCTTGCTGCAAGACGCGCAGAGTTTGAAACCTGGCATCTTAGGCAGCTGTCAGGACCAATATTCCAGCTCCAATCTCGCACGTTCTGTAGATGTGCCAGTTCTTGGTAGAATGATGTCCACAAACAGGTCCTCCAACATGAAAGAGCAGCTCATACAAAACGAATCAACAGGCACTTGCGTTCACAAGGGATGGGCTGTTCCAAAACTGTCACTGAGGAAAGAAAAAGGAACAGGATTGGGGCCGTATATATAGCCACAGCAGCGGCCAGAGGTGGTGTTGGCTGCCTACTGTGCTCTGATAGGCTAGGGCTAAAAGCTTCCGACCAATCGTGTGCTGCAGCACATACACCTAACTCTGAATGTATCCAAACAGCACTTGAAGAAGAATCTTTCTTCTCCCCTTGCATCTTGACAAGTTCAAAATAGGCAGCAGTGTTAGTCTGATGCAGCAAAAGAAGCAAGCAGTCCTGTGGCACTTAAAGACTAACAAATTTATTTATTGCATGCTTCAAAACGTCTGATGATGTGGGATTTTCCCCATGAAAGCTCATGCAATAAATAAATTTCCACAGGACTCCTTGCTCCCCACCCCCCTTGCTAGGTGATTCTCTTTGCTATTTACATTATCTTTGCCATGTATCCAATCTCATCAGCTTCCACCCTGTGAGAGACAGAGCCTCCACCCTGAGCCTTATTTTTCTCTCTCTCTCCCCCTCTGCTGCAGGAAGCATGATACCATAATAATGAAAAGGACATATAAGAGCATTCAGAAAGGAATCTTGCATGCTTCATTGTGCATCAAAGCACACAATGACATGGCAGCAGTGAACAGCAAAGTTACACAGCTCATATCCCAGTGTGCATCATATCACAGGGCAAGACCTTGCCTGGATAGCAAGTGTAGAGTGGGGATTACCTAGCAAGGGGAGGCAGACTGGGGGACTGGACCTAGCAGACGGTGTGCTGGGAGCCACAGCCCCAGAGCTTTTTGCTATCCAGCTAGCCCATGCTGCCCAGATTGATAGGGCATACCTTGGGAGCCGCCTCTCTCCTCCACCCTTCACACTGAGCGAAAAGTAGCCCAGAGCTGAGCAGCATGTTGTGAGTAAGTCATTTGTCACAGGTACTGAGGCCCAAAATGAGCTGGTGACCTTGGTTAGGGCTTGTCTATGTAAGGCCTGGGCCCTACATGCAGTAGTTTACCCCACTGCAGAGTGGTGTAAATGCCATTGTGCCAACTCTCATCCTCTCAGCTTTGGCGTAACAACTACATGGAAACTTTTCATCTCTGGCATCAAGGAGAATCAAGCCACTCACCCAGACATGCTGCACTGATGTAAAAAGTGAATTGCACCAATGCAGTTTACTCCCGTTTCTACCAGTGTCGACAAGAGGAGATGGCACAGATTCTGTGCAGTGCAGATAGGGCTGTCTGTTCCCAGCTAAGGCTTGGAAGACTCCAAAGGCTATTCGTATAACCAGGTCCTGTTAGTTTTAACTCCCCTCTCACAGCCCCCTCTGAAAACTGCCTCAGTCTCCAGTATTTCCATACTCCAGTAACTGGGTGCAATAGAAACCCAGAAGGCACTGAGAGCAAGGCAGCCTCTGGGCTTTTCCCTGCAGAGCAAAGGATGTCCCCATGCCCCATCATCACCACAGGTGGCAGATGCACTCCCCCACTCCAGTTCACCATGGCTGGATGGATTGTTGTGGGGGCACAATATAACACTGAAACCAGCTCATTGCAATGAAGTCTGAACTTGTCAATGGGTCCTTCTGCACATTCCTCCCCTCAAAACTCTGATCTCAAAGAACCAGGGCTGGCCACAGCAGGGCTCAGCATGAAGCTGAGACCTCACCCAACCAACACCCTGGCCCAGAACACAGCCCCTCCATTGCCTCCCAGCCAGACAGACCTGCTGATTTACAGCACAAGACAGCTTTGATTAAAACTGTCCCTGCATAAAACCAATCAGCAGCAAAGTTCTTTACAGCAGATCAGAATGCTTCAATCTGTCCTCCAAAGCCACCAGCAGCTCTTGTACGGCTGGTGGTGCCATGCATGGTGCACAGCTGTCCAAGACATAATGAGGCGTGAAGGGCGAAGCACGCTCTGTAAATTAGATCCAGTTGATGATCCAGTTAAGGTTATGTTTGCAACAAGGCTGTCCTTGGGCAGGGATAGTTATCCACAAACTGGTCCTGCAGATTCTTTTTCTTTATTGCTTGTATGGTAGAAAGTGCCAGAAGGCATGGCCTGGTTGAGGGAAGCTGTGTACAAATGTGTTAAACAGACCACTCCTTTCCCAGTTGTACAAGCTAAGCGAAAGCTCTGCCCCTTCCCCCACAACAGTTACCGAGTGTCAGTGCATTCATTTGGAGCCTCCAAGGTGCTGCCAGCACACACCTGACGAACTGACTCTGAGGGTGGGTGGGAACAGTTTGCTCTGTATAAAAAGGTGATCATTTTAGATGCCCAGTGAAAGGGCTTCCTGTACCTGCATCTCTAGAAAATGGTGGTTTTCTTACCAGTAACTGTCCTTCGAGATGGGCTTCTCGGATTCATTCAGAAATAGGTGTCTCTGTGCCAGAGAGCCTGATTGGTCGGAATGTTTTGCCCTAGCTTGTGAGGAGAGGGCTGTAGGACAAAGTAAAATGTTAAGTAAGATAAGTAGAAGCGCCTAGGTACTGGCTCGAGGCCTAGCGAAGCAATCTAAGAAAGTGGGCCTGAATGGCATGCACATAGGGCATGGGACCATGATAACCTCATCGAGACTGGCACAAGCTAAATATGAGAAAGTACTAAGACAAAGATGAGAAAGGACTAAGACAAAGATGAGAATGTACTTGAATAAAGAATTGGAGAAAGGTGGTGCTAGTCCAGTCTCATGCCAAAAGAGATAAGGAGGTATGCTGGGTCGAAGTGACGTGTACAAAGGAGAGGCTTGGCCAAGTCATGACACCTTGATTGATGGTGAGACCCAGGGACCTGTCAAATTAAGGGGTGGCATCAAAGGAGGGATGTACAAGTCAATTCAGATAAGGTATAAAAGTAGGAGCCCCAGAGCCCAAGCTTTGTGCAGCCGAGAGGGTGACAGCCAGTCCTGCTGTCAGTTGAGCTGTTCCATTGCATTGAGAGCACCAATGCTGCCAACAAATCTGTCAATATGGATTGTTTGCCATAGTGCTACATTGCAATAAAGCCTAGCCTGGCACCTTGATTTCTACAAAGATCCGTGGTCATGTTGGTTTCCTTGATCATGAGTGTTGTCTCAGTTTACTCACGCACGCATTCACACATGCAGCCAAACTGATATCAGCACTAGACACAGAACACTGATAAGAACACATCTTGCCTGACGGGCCTGACTGCACTCTGCCCGGTGTACCACAAGGGCAGGCAGCCACGGCTCCCCATGCCACCCCATGGCTATATATGTGGCCACTGCCCGGCCCCTCCCCAGTTCCTAGAAGTCACCAACTCCAGGTGCAGGGACTGGGGGAGGGATCTGAATGAATCCAAGCAGCCCATTTTGAAGACGGACTATTACTGGTAAGTAACCCACCATTCTTCTTCAAGCACTGCTCGGATACATTCAGAAATAGGTGACTGCTAGCCATGCTGATGGATGGCAGGTGGAGTTGGCTTTTCCACCTTCAGCACAGCATGGCTTCTACTTGGGTAGTTGTCCAACGAACAAGGTCCTTGAGAGGTCTAAGGAATCAACCTAAGGACCAGGACCTAATCCAGTGGAGAGAAGTAGGCGCAGTTTGTCCGAGCACTAATTGTCACACTTGTGCAGGAGGGCCTGGGGCAGGGGCGTTGCTGGTGCTGGGCACACGGGGCACATACCCCGAATCCCAGCACGGGTGCCCCGGGTCTGGTGGCCCCATTGGGCCGGAGATCCAGGGTCCAGCCACCTGTGGCCACAACAGCCCCATACCCAGCTGGGAATCCGTGGCTCAGCTGCCCTCAGCTGCGGAGGCCGTTCCTGGCCCCCCGTCCCCAGCCAGGGATGCTGGGCCCAGCCACCCGTGGCTGCTTCCGGCCCCATCCCTGGATGGGGATGCGGGGACCAGCCACTTGTGGCAGCAAGCAGCGACTTCCGGCCCTGTCCCTGGCCAGGGGGTGTGGCCCATGGGCTGGGGGCAGGGCCTGTGGGCCGGGGACAGGGGCTGAGCCTGTTCCCCAGGTCCCTCCCCAGGTCAGCAACGCCCCTGGCCTGAGGTCATCATACGTGTAAACGTGATACCAACGCATTGTGGCTGTAGGCAAGAAATGTGTCTCTAATTGCTCTGCCTAAGAATGTATTGGCAGAGGCATGAGAGACCCAGAGGGGTTAGTGTTCCGGCAGCAACACAAGTTAACGTACCTCCTATAGGGAATTTCAGAAGACTGAAGATTGTCGGGCTGGGAGTGGTGAGTACCGACACTGCAATAAATCGTAGAGGAGAGGTAGACCGCATTTCCCTTGGTCGGGCAGTGAAAAGCACTTGCAGCCCATGAGCCCACTGAGAACATGGATCTGGAGCACTTGGTGTCCAAAGAAGGGATGGACTACCAGAAGTGGGTAGGGACTGGGAGAGTTACTTGTCCTAGATAGGAGGGGGTAAGTGCGGAAGCCAGCGATGGCAGCTAACAACCTGATACATCACATTTGGGAATGAGGCACCTGGATCAGCATGGGGAAGGGAAGGTGCCTAACCCACCAAATGGCCCTATACAAGGCAGACAAGGAAAGAAACTTCCCATGAGCCAGATGAACATATTCCAGGCCTACATGAGCGTACCGATGACGCTGTGGTGGTCCCTGTTGAAGAGGACTGTCAGTATCGATTATCTTGTGAAGGCACAAGGAAGTAATATTGTTGTTATTCCCCCCCACACCTTTTATTTCCCGGATTTGGCAGTGGGGAATGGCCGAAGGAGTATAGTGGAGAGAGGCTAGTTGCAATGACACGACACCCAGGAGTAAGCTCATAAATACAATAATCCCTGGTGCCGGATCTCTGTGGCCTACAGGATTAGGCTCACATTGGCTTACATGCCCTTGTACCACTGGAAAGAGCCCAATCGGTATGGTGCCAACCCTAGGTCTGGTGACAGACAAAGGTGTGAATCAGGATTGGAGCTCCCGTAGGAAAGGCTCCTAGGGAGAAAACGAGATATACTTGTGATGAAGTAAGAAAACCTCTTGGGTTACTGTGGTTCTTCTTTTCTGTTCCTGTTCTTTGGTGATGATATTCTGGTGATGGGACACAGGGGTGTGATAACTATAGGTACCACTAGGGGGGAAGAGGCTTTAGTGCGACTGTCATGGAGAACCCAGAAAAGCCTCTTGGATCCCCTCTGTTCACAGCCCACCAGGACGCTGCTACAGTGGAGCCTTCTCCCATTCCACACCCGGGTCTCCACGCTACTTGTAGCCAGCTTCCAAATCCAGGCCCAGAGGGTCCGACCCTTGCTCTGTCTGGTCTCCTGTGGGGGGGGGGGGTTCCTCCCTCCACGAGGGTCCCAGCCATCCCAATCAGCAGTGACACTCAGCCAGTGTAGCAGTCAGAGGGTTTATTAGCAATCCACTTTGCACAGCAGCTAGGACAGTTGGCTCTCAGATCAACCAGGAGGGCTAACAGTAAACCCCCAGGACGAACTCTGGAGGTCCTGCCCCTCTGACCTCCATCTTCCTTCTTCCCCTCTCCTCCCTTTGTTCTCCTCTCCATCCAGCTGCCCTGCCCCTGGTCTAAACCGGCCACAACCTGTCACCCCCAGGGGGTCCAGGTAAGGTCAAACTAAAGCCTCTTCCCCCCAGTGGTACCTATAGTTATCACACCCCTGTGTCCCATCACGAGAACACCATCACCAAAGAACAGGAACAGAAAAGAAGAACCACAGTAGCCCAAGAGGTTTTCTTACTTCATCACAGCGACCTACCCCTATCCAGATTTTGGTCCATCTGTACCATCATTACGGAGCTGTAGATGTCCTGCGTGACCACAGACCACCGGTGCCTGCAGCTCATGGCCACATGGCAGCCTCCACCTCAGTCATCCAGACGGCATGCTTGAGAATGAGGCCTTTCCAGGTCTGGCTCTCCATGGTGTTCCACATACGGAGGGACTCCTTAAACAAGGTACTGTCCATTCGCCAGGACACTCTGGGGACACTTCAGATTTGGAGGGATCCCTGTTTCACCATGGGGGGCATTCCCTTCAAAGACCTCAGGCCCTCAGTGACCTTAATAACAGATGCCTCAGTCTTAAGGTGGGGGAGCTCTCCACTCAGGGATGCTGGTCCCACATGGACGGCCCTCTTCACATAAACGTGAAGGAACTACAGACCATCAGACTAGCTTGTTTGACCTTTCTGGACAAGTTACAGGGCAGATCAGTCCCAATTTTCATGGACAACACCACAGCCATGTTCTATATGAACCAGCAAGGGGGGGTCTGCTTTGCGAGGAGGCGTGCAAACTCTGGGAGCTAGCCATACAACACAGCTTCACCCCAGTGGCCTCACACCTATCAGGGGTGAACAATAGGCTAGTGGACTTGCTAAGCAGAAAGCCCCTAGCAAACCATGAATGGTCCCTCCACAACAGGGTGTTCTCCCTCCTGATAGACAAATGGGGTCCTCCCCAGATAGACTTGTTTGCGACAAGGTGGAATCACAAGTGTCCTGAGTTCTGCTCCCTCAGTGACCGGGAGGAGGGGTCTCTCAGCAATGCCTTCCTCATCAGCTGGTCAGAGCCCCTGATGTATGCCTTCCCACTGGTTCCCCTGATACAGAGGGTTCTCTTGAAAATGACAGGGACAGAGCAAACATAATACTGATAGCTCCGGACTGGCCCAGACAGCATTGGTGCCCACGCCTGCAGGACATGTCCATAGAGACGCCACTCTGCCTCCCACAGTGGGCGGACCTCCTAACACAGGACTCGAGGTGCCTTTGACACCCCCAGACCCAGGCCGCCTACACCTAACGGCCTGGATGCTCTCTGGCTCAGCGAGCAGGAGAGGCTCTGCTCAGACATTGTTAAGAAGGTCCTGGTTGGTAGCAAAAGACTATCCACCAGGTCCAGTACGCAGCCAAATGGAAGCATTTCTCCATTTGGGCACAGGACAAAGGGGTAGACCTTATATCAGCTGATCCTTGACTATGGCTGTGTTCACACAGCATTTTTGTTTTGAAACAACGAGGTTGTTTTGAAACAAAAAAAAAACATGTTCACATGACGCACAGTTGTTTCGAAACAACAGGAACCCGTTGTTTCAAAACAACAGCGTTGTTTCGAAACGAGTTAAACCTGGTTTCTAGGTGAAACAACATTGTTTTGCAACCATTGTTTCGAAACAGCGCAGTGTGAACATGTTGTTTTCGGAACAAAGTGTTCCGAAACAACATTGGATCCTCAGCACCCTGGCCAAGGAACCCTTAGGACCCTGGCCAGGATGCTGAGGGCTGTCCCTCAGCCCCCGGTGCGGGGTGGGGTTGTGATCTGCTGCAGGGTGGCTCAGCCCACAGCCGGTGCTGCCCCCCGGCACCACCGGCAGATCAGGGGCACGGGGATCAGCCAGCTGCAGCGGCGGCTGAGCCCCGTGCCCCCGACCTGCTGGTGGTGTTGGGGGGACAGCCCGGGCTGCGGGCTGAGCCCTGCGCCCCTGATCTGCTGGTGGTGTCGGGGGGGGGCAGCTCTGGCGGGGGGGCTGAGCCCCCCCGCAGCGGCTCCCCCCCCCCCCCGGAGCCGGAGCCCCCTTTCTGGGGCTGCAGGATGAGCCACAGCAGTGGCTCACCCCCAGGGGGCTGCAGCCCCCTGCAGCACGTAACGAAATAGCATGTTCACACTGTGAACATGCTATTTCGTTTCCCGCTTTTTTCCCTATTTCGAAATGACTTTTTGCTAATTCGAATTGTCATTTCGAAATAAGGCATTGTTTCGAAACAAGTTGTTTCGATAAAACTTGTCTCGAAACAACCATGTGTGTGTGAACACAGCCTATCTGTTAGACCTCAGAGAAAAATGCTTTTCTCCTTCCTCACTGAAAGTCCATTTAGTGGCAAGCTCTGCTCTTCACAGATTCCTGAAAGTGGTGGAGAGACTTTTCCCCCAACCCTGTAAGCCCACCTTGCCTTGGGACCTGAATGTCATGCTCTGGGCAATGACAGAGCCACCCTCTGAGCCCTTGGACTCAGCCACCCTTCTGGTCCTGTCCTGGAAGGTGGCCTTCTTAGTAGCAATCACCTCTGCCAGAAGGGTTACGGAGTTGAAAGAACTCTCCTCGGAACCCCAATATACGAGGTTCTACCTAGATAAGGTAGTTTTATGTCATCACCCATCCTTCCTCCCTAAGGTGGCCACCCCCTTCCACCTTAACCAAGAAATTTGTCTGCCAGTTTTTCACCCAGACCCCCAGGTTACACAGAACCAGAGGAGGTGGCATACATTGGATGTGAGGTGAGCGCTCCTGACTTACATCGAGCGCACCCGACCATTCTGCAAGACCCCCCAACTATTTGTGGCGGTCGCCAAACATAAGGGACATTTACCAGTATCCTCACAGTGTATTTCTAAGTGGATTGTGAACTGCATTAAAGACTGCTATGGAAGATCAAACATGTCCTTTCCTGGGACTGTTAGAGCCCCCTCTACCAGGGCCCAAGCGTCCTCAATGGCCTTCTTTGCCCAGGTCCCAATCCAAGAGATCTGTAGGGCCACTACATGGTCATCGATACACACCTTCATGACACATTACACCATCATCCAACAGGCTAGAGATGATGCCGCTCTGGGCAGAGCTGTACTCAGTGTGGGTAGACTGTAACTCCTCCCACCATCCATGGGTACAGCTAGCAGTCACCTGTAACTGAATGATGTGAGCAGCGCTTGAAGGAGAACAGTGGGTTACTTACCAGTAACTCATTCTTCTAGATGGGCTGCTCACATACATTCAGGCCCCTCCCACCATCCCTGCTAACGGAGTTGGGGAAGGTATAAGGGACTGGGAGGGTCAGGGTCACGGTCACCTATATAGCCGCGGTTCCGGCGCAGATGTGGCATTGGCCGCGTGCCCTGACCTGACAGGCTAAGGCTGAAGACTTTCCAAGCTACCATGCGCTGCAGCATGTAGACACCTGTAACTGAATGTATGTGAGCAGCCCATCTCGAAGAAGGATGGTTACTGGTAAGTAACCCACCAAACTTGGAGCTTACAGCATCTGTGTGTTCCTCACAGCAGGATCCAGAACTAGTGAATTTACAACACCCCTGGGGGAGGGAAGTACCAATTTACACTGAACAGGGAGAGGAAGGAATGTGTCACGAAGTGATGGTGGAGATGGGAACAGAACCAGGTGTCCTGGCTTCCCAACCCGACCCCCTGCTTTAACCCCCTAGACCCCACTTCCCTGCCAGAGCCAACTCTCTCTGAGTGTGACCAAATTGGATTTTAACAGGATGCCTGGGGGGCTGGGCAGACGCAGACCTGAGTGCAGGAGTCCATCTCAATAATGATGCTAATGGACATGGTTCATGCAGCCCAGCATTAGCCAGCGTAGCAACTGGGTTTGTATAATGTGGAGCGGATTCACTAAGCATATAAAATGGAAAGGACCAAACTGAGCCCTGGGCTAGCTCTGAAGAGCCCAGCAGCTTATACTGGGAAGAGCTTCGCCGAGTGGGCATGAGCAGTGTCCGCCAGGGTGTGTGGTATACCTCCCAGGCATGTTTTTCAACAACAAACACTGAATGTCGTGCAACTCGGCCAATAAGTAATGAGGGTGCTAAGGAGCTTCAACCCCCCACCATGTAAATCTGAATCAGACACTCAGCTCAGACTTGCCCAGGTGTGGAGAAGGCCTCTCATAACAAGGAGCACCCTTCCCTGGTCACATATTTCATTGCTGCAGGTGACAAAGAACATAATTATTGCCACAACACCTAAAGGGGAGGAAGCAATGAGGGCTATGTGGGATTAACCCTTACTGTTCAGGGCCTCTGTTAACTGTCAGAGGACTAGCAGTGAGGATTTGATCAGCCACCTCCAGAGCTAAACAAAAAACAAACCATGAGCAGCTATGGCTTGTGCTAAAAGACCTGAATCTTGCTGGGGTGGGAGTGGCACAAACAACCAACTGGCAGAAAAGAATCCATCATGTGTGTTCATCACCCCTGGTTCACATGTGCAAAGTAGCCCTCTTTATGAAGCTAAGACCTGTCATGCTTTGCAGCTCTCAGGCAGCAAGGAGACAAAGGGAGGATGGTCTTGTGACTAAACACACCTGGTTTAGTCTTGGCTCTCGGGGAGGAAACAGGCACAGAGAGGGTGAAGTCACTGGGGCCATGACAGCGGAACAGAGTCATGACCCAGCTGCAGGACTGTAGTGCCTGTACACTCACTGCTGTCAACACCAAGCTTCTTCTTTGAGTGCTGCTCACATCACCCAGTTACAGATGTTTACATGCCACAGTGCACAGTAGCGCGGAGAGTCTTTAGGCTTAGCCTGTCAGATCAGGGCACACAGCCAATGCCTCCTCTGCGCCACGACTGTGGCTATATAGGTGACTGTGACCCTGACCCTCCCAGTTCCTTTTTCCGCCATCAGCAACAGTTTCGGATTAGCCAAAACTTGTGGAAGCAAGTGCCTGTCTTTCCTTCTTGCAAAATTAAAATGACGGGTTTTAAACCGTGTCTGGCATGTTCCAAAGCTTTCCCACTCGACGATCCTCATGAGAAATGCATCATGTGCCTGGGTGAGTCTCATCATGCAGTGAACTGCTCCATTTGCCAGTCCTTTAAACGCAGGACTCGCAAGGACAGAGAGCAGCACTTACGCACTCTTGCCGAGGACCGCTGTGACCCGGGCCTCCTGGGATAACCTTCTGAATGTGCCAAAATCAGGACAAGCTGCAAAACTAGGGAACAAACCCCCAAACCACTGATGGGTGTACTTAAACCAGTCTCCCAGTCAGTAACAAAACAGGCTCCTGCTTCCCCCACTCTGGTCATCACCGAGCATAACAAAATAGAAGCAGCCCCTTACTGCACATCACTTCCTAAGGTCCCTTCTAGCCACCGGGTCTCCTTGTGAAATAGGTTCTCCTGACCCCAAAGGGCCAGCCACATCACCCAGAACAAATATAGGCTTGGATCTTATCCAAGATACCATGCTGCCAGCCAATCCTTTAGTAACTACAACTAAAGGTTTAATATAAAAGGAAAACAAACAAAATATGAGAGATGTTAAAGGGTCAAAGTGAATCACATACATACAAATGATTTAGAGTCCATAGAAAACAAATCCTTGAAGATCCTCTAGTTTGCAGATTAGTCCCACTCCTCTGGTGTGCACCCACTGCAGCAGCAGCTGGGTGGGTCTCAGTCCTTTGTTCAGTCCCAGGAGAATAGTTCCAGAGGAGGGTGTTGGATGCAGACAGACTGAAGACTAGAGACTAAAGACAAAATGGAGATGGGTCCCCTGCCTTTTTACCTCAGAGTCCTTGCCAGATCAAAATGGAGTTGGGCCACATGGTCAGTCTGGGTAACTGGTCAGACAGATTTCTTCTTGGGCCCACTGCACCTGGGAAGCCCCCTGATGGGAGCCGTTAAAGGGAACAATAGTTTTGCAGACACCCAGTCTGGGATTGCCTAAAGAACACTTGGAACACACATAAAAACAAATAGATTTCTAATTTCTAATACAGGCATGATACCTACATAAAAACCATATAATCATTCTTGGTAGATTATAGCCTTTCTATTGACACCAAACATGGTATATCACATATGGATTATTGCAAATATGAAATATTAATATGAAAAATAATAATAAACAGTCCCCTAGACCCAGACAGTGTCACAACTGCACGCCTGCCTCTGATGCCGCCTGAGCCACTAGTGCTCTGCCGGCACCCCAAGCAACTCCTGCACCAGAGTCTCAGCACTGACCCACAGCACAGAGTTCAAAGCCCTGGGCGGCCTCCTCTTCAGTACCGCAGCAGCACTGTTTGCCTCAGTCGCCAAGTTCCCTCTCTGGTGAACGAGCATCAGGGCTGTCTTCGGTACCATCGACACTGCAAGCCCCAGCAAAGACATGGGCTCCAGTCCAAGACCCTACTCCGGTACCAGTCAAGAAGGCCAGGTCAAAGACTACACCAGCTCCAGTACCCAGTGAGCAATCAATGCAAGGACTGGCACTGCCCTCAAGTCTGGTACCATTGAGCCCTCCAGTAGCATCGCAAAATGGGGCTGACGACTGCTCCGAGGCGCTCTTTTCTCGGCACTCATCCCGTGAACCCTCAGTACCATGCTGTCAAGGCTCCAGAAGACGGAGGTCCAGCTCATCCTCCTCATTGTCTCCAGCCTCTGCCCATTCCTCTGATTCTCCCAAAACTGTTTCAGGAGCTGGAAAACGGGTGGGTGAATTTCATCGGAAGTGCTCCCTGATGCCTGTGCCACGGAGGAAGACAACCCTGTTGGCCCTGGTACGGACACCACGGCCCAGTTCCTCTGGTACTGCTAAGACCTCAGGCAGGAACTGTTCTTCCCCACGCTGTGCCACAACCAGAAATTCTTTTAACGACTGGTCTCATGAATGGTTAGACATGACAGCCAATGACAGCTCAACTTCGCAGCACCATTTGGTACCGTCTCCACCTCAGACTCCGGACTCCTCAGACATTTCTGATGACAAGCCCGATCCTAACTCTACATGGCGCAGTAGATCCCGGGCCCCTTCATCCTCCTATCTGGATAAGTACACTTTCCAAAGGCCTGTTACCTATAAGGACGATTCCCACGCCCAGCAAGATTTACTCCATCGCATGGCAGTGAATTTGAATATAGAACTTGGGGTGGTCCAGAAGGAAACTGACCCCCTCTTTGATGTGGAGGAAAATGTCCCACCAGCCAAGGTATCTGTTCCTCTTCATGAAGGGGTATACAGAATTGCCAGGGTGAGATGGCAGACCCCATCTTCGATTCCTCTGGTGTCAAAAGCGGTGGATCACAAATATCACATCCCCCAGGACAAGTTTGCATTCCTGTTCCACCACCCTACACCAGGATCATTGGTGGTCGATGCAGTAAATCAGAAAGAGAGACAGAGCCAGCCGAGCTCCACTCCTAAGAATAAGGAAGCTAAAAAGCTTGACTTGTTGGGTAGGAAGGTTTATGCCACAGCAGCTCTGCAGCTGTGTAGCTCCAACCATCTGGCCAGTATGATGAGATATGCCTTCAACCTCTAGCTAGCCATGGAAGGATTCTGCGACCTTATTCCCAATGATAGCCTCAGAGATTATGAGGCAATGATTGAAGAAGGGGCATTGGTCTCCAAAGACGCCCTCATGGCTACTTGGGACGCATTGGACACAGCCTCGCGTACTATGGCCTCTGCCGTGGTGATGCATCGCTCCGTCTGGCTTCAGGGGTCTGGCCTGTATCCACAAATGCAGCTTATCATTTAAGACCTGCCATTTGAGGGCCCTGACCTCTTTGCCAAGTCCACAGATGCCACGCTACATGGCATGAAGGACTCAAGAGCTACTCTCAGATCGCTGCGAATATACACCCTGCAATCTACCCAGTGCTCCCTTAAACACCATCAGCTCTTGCAACAGCAGCTGCAGCAGTTAAAGCAGCAAATCCAGATGCAGAGCTCTCTTCCTCGGTCCTACCAATACCCCCAATGACATCTTGGGGACTTGGCTAGGGACAAGGCCCCCTCAACTAAGGATGGGAATTCCAAAGCCTCACAATCTAGCAGGTGCAGGCAGGGTACCGACCGCTCATTCAAAAGGAAGGAAGCAGCATTTTTTATGGTTATCCCAAGGGCAGCGAACCCACAGCCTCAACCCCAACCTTTACCAATGGCCTGCATCACTTTGTGCACCACTCAGCCAACATCACAACCGACCAGTGGGTCCGCAAGATGGTAGCGGAAAGATATCACATACAGTTTCATTCAACTCCTCGGGTCAGAAAACTGCCGCCTTGCCCAAGCCTCGAGAACTGGGAATTAGATCGCCTGCTGGAGATGGAATGTGAGAAGCTCCTCTCCCTCAAGGCCATAGGAGGTTCCAAAGCGGAAGGGGGGGAAGGGTTCTATTCCCAATACTTTCTGGTCCCCAAACCCAATGGGGACCTCAGACCCATTCTAGATCTCAGAGCCTTAAACAAACACATAAGGAAAATAAAGTAACACGTGGTTTCCCTGTCACAGATCGTTCCATCTCTGTCTCCTGGAGATTGCTTCACAGCACTCGACCTCAAAGACACTTACTTTCACATAGCAATACGTCCCTACCACAGAAAGTACCAAAGGTTCATCGTGGGGAGAAATCACTTCCAATTTATATTGCTCCCCTTCAGGCTCTCTCTGGCCACCAGGGCATTCACAAAGTTCATGGTGCCAGTAGCGGCATTCTTGCACCGGTGGGCATAAGGATTTACCCCTACCTAGATGATTGGTTAATACATGGGGAATCGAGAGCTCAGGTAAAGCTCCATGCCAGAGCAGTAGCCCAACTGTGTGGTACCTGGGCCTCTGCATAAATTGAGAAAAGTCAAAACTCTGCCCATCCCAAAGTATAGCGTTCATAGGAGCTCTCCTAGATGCTCGCAAAGGACAGCCTCTCTGACCCCTTCAAGATTTTGGTCCATCTCCACCATCATTACGGAGCTGCAGGAGTTGCTGCCTATAGCTGCGCAGGCACAAGGCAGACACCACCTCCGTGATGTGGACAGCATGCCTGAGAATGAGGCCCTTCCAGGTCTGGTTCTCCATGGTGTTCCACCCACAGAGGGACTCCCTATCAATGTTCCCTCTAATTACTCGTAGACTGTGTGCGCAAACAATTTCTTTGTGTGCACAAAAACATTTCTTTGTGAGCACCAATATTAGCACTATTGAATTTTTTTGCACACACTTTATTTTTTTGTGTGCTCAGGTTTCATGACCTGTGTGTGCGGGCACATACGCACAGCTTAGAGGGAACAGTGCTCCCTATCCAAGGTACTGTCAGTTCCCCAAGATATCCTGGGGACATTACAAATTTGGAAGGATCCCCGGTTTGCCATGGGGGGGAATTCCCTTTAAAATGCTAACACCCACTGTAACACTGATAATCGATACCTTGGACTTGGGGTGGGGGGCCCACATCTCAGGGGGGCTTTCCACGCAGGGTCTTTGGTCCCACAAAGACAAGTCTTCTTCACATCACTGTGAAGGAACTGCAGGCCATCAGCCTGGCTTGCACGACCTTCCTGGACAGCATACGCAGCAGGTCAGTTTAGATTCTAATGGCCAATACTGCAGCCATGTTGTACATGAACCAGCAAGGAGGGGTCTGTTCCTCAACTCTTTGCAAGGAAGCGTGCAAACTTTGGAAGTTAGCCCTGAAACACAATTTCACCCCGGTGGCTGTGCACCTACTGGGAGTGGACAACAGGCTGGCAGACTCACTCAGCAGAAAGCCCCTAGCTAATCACGAGTGGTCGTTCCACAACACGGTGTTCTCTCACCTGATACACAAATGGAGTACACCCAGATAGACTAGTTTGTGACACAGCAGAACCACAAGTGTCAGCAATTCTGCTGTCTCAGGGGTCAGGAGGAGGGGTCTCTCAACGATGCCTTCCTCATCAGCTTGTCAGGACCTCTGATGTATGCCTTCCCACCGGTCCCGTTAATCCACAGAGTTCTCCTGAAGATCAGGATGGATGGAGCAAATATAATATTAATAGCTATGGACTGGCCCAGACAACACTATTTCTCGGTCCTACAGGACCTGTCCATAGAGACCCTGCTCTGCTTCCCCCTGTGGGCGGACGTCTTGACACAGGACTTGGGGTGCCTGCAGCACCCAAACCCAGATCGTCGGCACTTGACAGCCTGGAGACTCTTTGGCTCAATGAGCAGGAACAGCTCTGCTTGGACAGGGTTAGGAAGGTTCTAGTTGGTAGTAGAAGACTGTCTACCAGGTCCACCTATACAGCCAAATGGAAACAGTTTTCCACCTGGGCTCAGGGTAAAGGAGTAGACCCTGCACTGGCACCTCTACACCTAATCCTTGACTGTCTGCTAGACCTTAAAGACAAAGGCCCTTTCCTCACTGAGAGTCCACCTAGCAGCAATCTCAGCCCTCCGTGAAAAAGTAGATGGGGCCCCTGTTTTCTCCCATCCTACTGCCACTAGGTTCCTGAAAGGCTTTTCCCACACTCCTGTGAACCCATCCCTCCTTGGGACCTTAATGTGGCACTCCAGGCTCTAACAGAGCCCCCCATGATCCCTTAGACTCATACACCCTATTGGTCCTCTCCTGCAAGGTGGCCTTCTTAGTAGCAATCACCTCTGCAAGGAGGCTTTCAGAGTTGAAAGCCCTCTCCTCAGAACTCCCCGTATACGAGGTTCTTTCCCAACAAAGTGAACCTACGACACCACCCCTCCTTCCTCCCTAAGGTGGCTACTCCCTTCCACCTCAACTAGGAGATTTGCTTGCCAGTATTTTATCCAGCCTCTCAGGTTATGGAGAACCAGAGGAGGTGGCATCCCCTAGATGTGAAGAGAGCGCTCCTAACATACATCGAGCATATGTGTCCATTCTGCAAGACCTCTCAACTCTTTGTGGTAGTCGCCAAATGCAAAAGAGGTCTTCCAGTGTCCTCACAGTGCATTTCCAATGGATAGTAAATTGTATCAAAAAGACTGCTATGGAAGGTTGAATACATCCCTTCCTGGGACTGTTAGAACCCATTCTACCAGAGCCCAAGTTTTGTCAATGGCCTTCCTTGCCAAGGTCCCGATTCAAGACATTTACAGGGCAGCTACGCAGTCATCGGTACATACTTTCACGATGCACTATGCTATCATCCAACAGGCTAGCGAGGATGCTGCATTGGGCAGAACTGTACTCAGCGTCAGCAAATCGTAACTCCTCCCACCATCCTTGGTTATGGCTAGCAGTCACCTGTAACTGAATGATGTGAGCAGACTTGAAGAATAGTGCGTTGTTTACCAGTAAATGTCCTTCTTCGAGATGGGCTGCTCACATACATTCAGGCTCCTCCCACCGTCCCCGCTTATGGAGTTGATGAAAGTTTAGGGGACTGGGAGGGTCAGGGTAACAGTCAGCTATATAGCCTCAGTAGCGGCACTGAGGGGGTGTTGCCCGCGTACCCTGACCTGACAAGCTAAGACTAAAGACTCTCCGAGCTACCGTGCACTGCGGCATGTAGACACCTGTAACTGAATGTATGTGAGCAGCCCATCTCGAAGAAGGACAGTTAATGGTAAGTAACCCACAGTTTTCTACTTGTGGCAGGCAAGCCACAAGCTGACTTTGGGATTCTGGTGTGTTATTCATGTATGTTCCTCCCCACTAATCAAGAGGCCTGCATGTTCCCCTCTCACTGCAAAGTGCCCATGTCACAGCTCTATGTTGAGACCTCTCCTTGCTTCACTGAGAGGGAGGCAGAGTTTGCTTTCCTGATAGCCTAGAATTTGGGAGCTTATACAGCTCCTGAATAACGATCCAGGGCTCCCTGCAGGCCCAGCCCTGCCCAGACGTGACTTTTGGGGTAGGAGAGGCAGGCAGGGGTCTAGGGCCGCCAGCTTTGGGGGGACCCACAGCCCCCTCCATGAAAGCAGGAGAGCTGTGCTGCTCAGCTCCCTGCTTTTCAGCTAAGAAAAGCAGGCTCTGCTGCCTGCGTGCAGGCTCACCCCACCCCAGGAAGGAACAGCCAACCCAGAGGCCCGGCTTCACTCTCTCCCCCCTCCCCTGGGCCAGCTATTCCACTCTAGAGAGGAGGGGGCATGGCCCATATGCGGGGCAGAAGAGCAGAGCTCAGCCTCTGGGCTGGCCGGCTCCACTCCCCTGCCCTGTCCCCCTCCTCAAGCGGCACTTTCCAGAGCTGGCTCAGCTGCTGCCACCCCTCCCCCTCCATGCTGCTCCAGCGTGTGTCTGGGAGAGGCTGAGGCAGAGGGAGCCAGATTCTAATGCTCCTCTCTGCACCAGCAGCAGCAGCTTCTCCTCTAGAACAGGCAGAGCAGGTAGGTGCTGTGGGGGGCAGAGGGTGGCGGATTGGAGGGGTCCTGGCAGGGGCGTCACTTGCGCTGGGCTCCCCGGGGCATGTGCCCCGAGTCCCAGCGCCAGTGCCACAGATCTCTGGCCCAATCGGGCTGGGGATCTAGGGCCCGGCTGGCCGCCCAGCAGGCCCTGCCCCCTGGCCAGGGATAGAGCCAGGTGGGGCCGCACCGCCACGGGCGGCTAAGCCACGGCTGGGCCGGGCTGGGCCAAAAGCAGCAGCAGGAGGCCGGGCCCAGAGCCGCCGCGACCGCGGGCAGCCAGGCCTCGGATCCCCAGCCAGGGATCGGGGGCTTGGCCAGCCACCCATGGCCACAGCGGCCCCATCCCCCGCCAGGGATCCATGGCCCAGCCACCCACCCGTGGCCGTGGCAGTCCTGTCCCCAGCCAGGGATCGGGGCCCTGGCTGCCCGCAGCCGCGGCAGTGCAGGCGCGGGCCTGGGCCCAGCCTCCTGTGGCCACTTCTGGCCCAGCCCCACTGCAGCCTAGCCACCCGTGGAGGCGTGGCTCTGCCTGGCCCTATCCCTGGCCAGGGGGTGGGACCTGCCGGCTGGGGGCGGGGCCTGAACCTGTGCCCCGGGTCCCTTCCCGCCCCAGTGACGCCCCTGGGTCCTGAACAGGCAGGGGGCAGTGGTAGGGTAGGGTGGAGTGGGGGGGCTTAACCAGGTCCCGAGTGGGCCAGGAATTGCTCCCTGTGCCCCTGGTTGGGCAGGGGGGACCTCTGGGCCCCTGCCTCAGGGCCTCTGGGCCCCCAGTGGGAGTGGCCTCTGGGCCCCAGGGGTGGGTGGGCTGGGAATGGAGCCCCACACCAGAGCTCTGGCCTGGGCCAAGGGTCTGGCCAACAAGGGGCTGGTGAGCCAGGGCTCTTTTCTCAGCCTCTGGGGGTCAGGTTGGTGGCCAGGCTGCTGTGAGGCAGCCCTGGCCAGGAAGCCCCCCACAGCCTAGGGGGCAAGGTTGGGGAGCCGACCCAGGGTCTCCCACCCTCACCCCATGCCCACTCTGCAGTGCCACCCTGTCTACCCCAGCGATTCCTGGCTTCACCCCATGCCCAAGTGTCGGGGCTGGCCTGGCCTGGGATGTCCTGCCCTCACCACACACCCGAGTGGTGGAGCTGCCTGGTCTGACCACAGCAGGGGGAGCCCTCCCATGGCAGTGGGGCCAGCCTGGCACAAGCATGGGGTCTCCTGTCCTTGTTTAGTTGCCTCAGTTGTGAGGCTGGGACAGCAGGTGGACTGGGGGTGTGACCTCATCAGGAGTGATATTATTTGTAAAGATGAACTCTGCTAAACACACCATATGCTGCGGCCGGTACTTATTCTGTGCTTGAAATTGTTAGCTTGTGTGTTGCATTGTTTTACATTAAGCAAAGAGTGCCTGGAGGAAATGGAATTTGTTCAGTTTGGGTTACAATAGAACTGAAATTAACCTCAGAAAGGGCATTCTGGATTTAAATGGGTGCCTCTTGAGCATCTTCTCCAGTATCAAATTTGCTCAGATAACAAATAACCTTTTTTTCCCTTTTGTAACCCCACTGCCACTCTTCCTCAGATCTGAAAGTAGCTGGGTTCTGTTCTTCTCTCTTTCCTTCTCATACAGCACAGGCCAAATTCTGCCTTGAGTCACACCTAGCTTGAGTAGGCCCATGGCCTTCAACTTCAGTGTCTGCTAGTACTACCCTGTAACATTCAAACCACATTTTGGGACTTAGTGCTGGGCCACAGACCCTCTGCTTTTGGATATTTCCATGAATAACAACCCATCGAAGGCAGTGGTTTTCAAACTAGTTTTTCCTTTGAACCCAGCTGGAAAAAATCATTTATGCCCACAACCCAACAGCTACCTGTAACATTCAGTGTCTGGGTAAGTGCAATTGCACCTGTGCTTTAAATTAGCAAATAATTCTAAAGATTAAAGATTAAAAAAAAGTAGAGGATCCAACTTAGATTCAAGTGAGATGGGGTGAGTTGCACCTGTAGGGAGCCAAGTGAGCAAGAAGGGGGAATAGCTCAGGGGCAGAGTTTTGTATTGGGAGCCAACAGAAGTGTATGCACACTGTGGAGAGGCTGTCAAGCTGGGAAGGAGAAATAACAGGTTCAAGAGCTGTTTGGGAGCTCGGGGAAGGGTAAATAGGGGGCTTTAAATACGTAAACAGGCCCATTGCATTCATCTCTGCTACCTCTCCTGTATCATTGGGCAACTCATTTAGTCACGCCATGCCTCAGTTCCCCAGCCATCTGCTACTGTACAATGGGAACAGAAGCAGAAGCCTCAGAGGGCTGAGTGAGACTAAATCCCTCAGAGGGCTGGATGAGAATAAATGCATTAAGGAATGTGAGGTGCTCAAAATACTAAAATGATGAGGGGCCACAGAAATAGCTGATACAGATCTAGACCCACCATGTCACAGTTCCCAGGGGTGGGAAGGAGGGAGCCTTGCCAGGGCTGTAGGGAAAGAGACTGGGGCTGGCAGCAGGGCCAAGTGGGTGGAGAGCAGACATACTGAGAAAGAATGCTAATACTAAAAAAGCAAGTGTGGTGATGTGCTGAATGCTGGAAACATTAGGTGTTAAGTATCCAGTGAACTACAGTCAATTGCCATAGCTGCGAAACATGTTCCAAGGGGCAGCTGTGTTAGTCTAGTAAAGCAAAAAAAGCAAGCAGTCTTGTGGCACTTAAAGACTAAAAGATTTATTTATTGCATGAGCTTTTGTGGGAGAATATCCCACTTCGTCAGATGCTTTGAGATGGGAGAACTTACAGAATGGGATGAAAATAAAAGCAGGGAAGTCTAAGAGTATGTCTACTCAGCACTTTTATTTTGAAATAACACTGGTTTTATTTCAAAATAAAAGATATTTGGTCCACATGACGTTTTTCTTATTTCGAAATGACAGATCCCATCATTTCAAAATAAGAACCATCGTTCTGAAACAGGTTAAACCCCGATTGTTTCGAAACGGCGGTTATTTCAAAACCATAATACCGTTTGGACGTGTTATTTCGAAATAACGGTTATTTTGAAATAATGTGTTTTGACCTTCTTCCCGTGGGTGCACAGCACCCACGGGAAGAAGGAGGCTGTCCCCTGTCAGCGTCCTGAGAGGCTTCTAGAGCCATGTCAGCATGTGGCTCTGGAGCATCCGAGGGCAGACAGCATGCCCCTGTCTGGACCACTGAGGAGGTCCAGCTGCTCCTCAGCATTTGGAGCAGGCAGGACATCCTTGCCTGGTTCCGGGCTAGCCACTGGAACCGGGACATATACACCAACATCACGACGGAGTTGTCCTCCCAGGGCCGGGAGCGCACCACCGAGCAGGTGTGCTCCAAAATCAAGGCCCTGAGGCAGGACCATGCTCGCACCAGGGAGGCACGCAAGCTCCAGGGGGCAGGTAGCACTGCTACCTGCCCTTTCTATGAGGAGCTGCATGCCTTCCTGGGGGCTGAGCCCAGTGGCCTGCCAGCCAGGGCAGTTGACACCGGCCACCGTTCCAGCACCTCAGGCCCTGACAGAGGGGACACCAGCTCCAAGGCGTCGCTCGACATCGGGCAGCCTCCGGGCCTGCCACCGCCACCACCACCAACACCAGAGGCTGCGCCGGGCACTCCGGAGCTCTTTGCCATTGCCCAGAAGGACAGCGCCAGAGGTGAGGAGAAGCACCGGCCTGCTGACGTGCCAACCCCAGGGGAGTCCGAGACGGACGATGGGACATCCCGGCGGACATCCAGAGCCCCTGTCAGTGAGTCTTTCTGTCCCATACAAGCAGGCAGAGCTAGGTCTGCCCAAGTCACAGGCAGCGAGGGGGTCCAGCACAGGGACAGGCAGGGCACAGGTCTGGGGCGGGGGGCAGAGGCCATCCCATGGACACAGGTACCCGGGAGACATGTGGCACCAGGGTGACAGGCCCCTGCATGCCTGGGTTTGGGTAACACTGGATGGGTGTGACAGATGCAGCTGCATCTTGGGCAGGGTGTACAACATGCAGACCAGACCACTGGCAAGTGGCCTTGGTAGGCTCCCCAGAGCAACTCTTCTGGGTGAGTCCAGTTCACAGTGTGGGCACCAGTAGACCCTGCGTCCCTCTGGGGCAATGTCCCACAGAACCCAAGTCCAGATTCCTGCTGACAGAGAGGGTGGAGCTGTGTGCTGCAGACAAGCTGCACACAGGCAAGGCCAGCAGGCAGCAGGCTCCAACCCTGTTTTATCCTTCCTTCCAGCAGTTTGTGCAGCCACAAGCCATCGGCCATGGAGCCCACCTGGCAACCCCAGACCCAGCAGGAGGAGAAGGGGCCCCCGGACGCAGGGGGAAGTCCCGGCCAGCCTCGAGGACTTGGGCGAGCAGGCCAAGGCATCTGCCCAGGCCTGACGGTGACAGCAGGCCACCCGTCAGGATGCTGCCCTCCAGCTGCTGCGCCAGGGGGCCACCACCGACGACTGCCTGGTGGCCGCATTTGAGTGCCAGGCTGTGGCCATGGAGCGCCTTGGCACAGCCGTGGTAGATGCGGCCGCCAGTCTGCGCCACACTGCACACAACACTGGCCCACCAGCAGCTGGCAGAGCACCACCTCAGGGCGCTCCTCCAAGGCGGCCCTGGACCTGGGGTGGTCATGGGCAGAACCGTGGCAGACCATCCCCCAGTGGCCCCCACCCTAACCCCATCTCCCAGTTGAAAGCCCTCCCCCCCAGTGACCCTCCACCCTAATCCCATCTCCCAGTTGAAAGCCCTCCCCCCAGTGACCCCACACATTTCCCCATCCCCTAACCCTCTCTAGCCCTTCCTTGCCCCAACCCCCCTGTTATGTTTAAATAAACAGTTTACAAATGATATTAGTGACTGTGGCTTGCTTTATTGGGTGTGCTTCACAGTGCGGGTGGATGGGTGGGCGCTGGCTGTGGTAGAAGTGGGGAGAGAGTGGTGTGTGGTGGGGCAGGCCTGGCCCTCAGAGGTCCTCTGTGGCAAAGCTGTTTGTGAGCGCATCACATACAGTGACAGCCCTTCTTGATGCTTGCTCCCGTGGGGGCACAGGTCCGGGCTCCTCATATTGGCCCCCAATGAGCTGGGCCTCGGCCTCCCAGGCAGCTGCAATGGGCTCGCCCTGCATCTTGCAGAAATTGTGCATGACCACGCACGCGCTGATGACCTCCGATGTAGTCTCCTCCCCAAGGTGGAGGTGAGTAAGGAGGCACCTCCAGCGTGCCTTCAGCCGTCCAAAGGCCCGTTCAACCACCTGGCAGCAGTGGTTCAGACGCCGATTGAAAAGCTGGCGGAGAGGATTGAGGGGCCTTGTGTAAGGGCGCATGAGCCACGGGCAGAGGGGATAGGCCGCGTCAGCAACAATGAGGACATTGATGTTATGGGGGAGGGGGGAGAAGGTGCCCGCCTCCATGCCCCGGTACAGGGCAGAGTTCCGGAGTACGCTTGCATCATGCACCCTCCCTGGCCAGCCCATGTAACAGTTTTGGAAGACTCCCTGGTGGTCCACAAGGGCCTGAATGATGACAGACAAGTACCCCTTGCGATTCTGGTATTCAGCCGCTCGGTGCTCCAGGGCCCTCACAGGGATGTGTGTGGCATCCAGTATCCCCATGCAATTCGGGAATCCCAGGGTGGCCATGCCGTCCATGGTGTCCTGCAGCTCCCCTTGCGTGACGAGGCACCACAGCAGGATCCTGTTAATGGCCCTGGTGACCTGTATCAGGATGATCCCAATGGTGGACCTGCCAACCCCAAAGAGGTGTGCCATGGACCTGTAGGACTCCGGGTTGGCCATCTTCCACAGGGCTATGGCCACTCTTTTGTTGCCAGGGATGGCCGGACGCATGGCGGTGTCCCTTCGGCGCAGCAGCGGGGTGCGTTCTGCTACCAGGTGGTCGAAGCTGGCCTTGGGCATCCGGAAATTCCTCCGCCACTGGTCGTCCTCCCAGGTTCGGAGCACTACCCGCTCGCACCAGTCTGTGCTGGTCTCCTGGGCCTAGACCTGCTGAGGCACAGAAAGGGGCAGGGGAACTAGGGCAGCTCTGAGGTCTAGGGTGCTAGCAGCCTGGGGCACAGCCTGGGCAGCATTGGGGTCTGTGAGCAGAGTGTCCCCCAACAGGAGAACACTCTGCAGGCACGCAGCGGGTCTAGTAGCCACACGGCGAAGGCTAGGCAGCCAGGCAGCATCCATGTCTGTCACTTGCAGAGTCCTGCTAGCCAGAATGGACAGGGAAGTGAGGTCAGGGCCAGCTTTTATAGGATTGGCTGGCAATATGGCTGCCGACATGGCCCAGGGAGGGGGCCATGTTGCCACACCTCCCATGGGGCCCTTCCCCTAAATCGAAATAGCAAGTCTTGGGTTTGGACATGCCATTTTGATTCCAGCTTTTCCCTTATTTCGACTGGATTTTTGGATATTTCGATTCTGGCTATTTCAAAATAACGTTTTTATTTTGAAATAACTTATTTTGAAATAAGTTATTTTGAAATAACGAGCTACATGTAGACATAGCCTGAGACATGGAATCAGGTCATACTGTAACAGCAAATCAGAGCATGGCATTTTATATGTGGGAAATGTGGTTGCTCTGATGATGTGGCAATGTGATCTGTTGTGACACTCATTTCATTTTCAGGATTGCATTGTGAGGTTCAACTGAAAAGAGATTATTAATAATAAAGAATAAGGATGAATGGATGGGGGCTTCAATGATAGATGAGTCGGGTAATAAAAGGAAGTATGTCAGGTGCCAAAAGGGGGGAAAAAAGTTGGCTGTTGAATAGGCAATACAAAAGCAGTTCAGTTCACTGTCCAAAGTCTTAAAGTGAACAAAAATGCTATGCTTTGTATTATGTGAGTTTAGTTCCTATAGGGGGCCCCACAGTAGGCCTTTGCGTCAGGCCCCAGAAAACCTAAAGCCACCTCTGGTCCTGGCCTGGGATCACAGTGTAAGGGGACTGATAGCCGCTTACTGAAACTGAACGGACCTTTTCAATTGGCCACTCCAGCCTCGAAGCAGTACTGTAGAACAGACAGCCCTAGGACCAGGGGCGTCGCTGGGGCGGGGAAAGACCCGGGGCACGGGCCCAGCCCTGCCCCCGGAGGGCAGGCCCCAGCCCCAGCCAAAAGGCCACACCCCCCTGGCCCTGGATAGGGCCAGGGGGAGGCCGCGCCGCCGCCACCGCCAGCTAGGCCGTGCTGCGGTGCTGCGCGGCGCAGCCTAGCCTGGCCCGGCGTGGCTGGAAGTGGCCGCTGGAGGCCGGGCCCATGGCCGCAGCCCTGGATCCCTGGCCAGGGACGGGGCTGCCACGGCCGCAGCCAGGTCCTGGATCCCCAGCAGGGGACGGGGCCACTGCGGGCGGCCAGCCGGGCCCCGGATCCCCGACCTGGCCGCCGGTGGCTGCAGCGACCCCGTCCCTGGCCGGGGATCTGGGACCCGGCTGGCAGCCCGTGGTTGCAGCGGCCCCGTCCCCCGCTGGGAATCCAAGGCTGCGGCCGCGGGCCCGGCCTCCAGCGGCTGTTTCCGGCCGCGCTGGGCCAGGCTAGGCTGAACCGTGCTGCACTGCAGCGTGGCCTATCTGGCAGCGGTGGCGTAGCCACCCCCTGGCCCTATCCCGGGCCAGGGGGCGGGGCCTGCTGGGTGGCCAGATAGGCCCCAGATCCCTGGCCGGAGACGCGGCCGCCATGGCCGCGGACTGCCAGGGATCGGGCCCCAGATCCCCGGCCCGATTGGGCCGGAGAACCGGGGCAGCGGCGTTGGGACCCGGGGCACGTGCCCCAGGTGCCCAACGCTAGCGACGCCACTGCCTAGGACCACTGGGAGACGGCAGTGTTCCAGGATAGTTTGACTGGCTGGCTGGACAAGACAATGAGGGAGCCACAAAAGTGCTCCCCTGCTCCTGAGTTGAAACTAAGGGCTGGACATGCCTGAGCAAGCCAGAGAGAATTTGTGGGGCTAAGCTAAGCAGGAAGCACTAAGCAGCCAGCAGCTGGGAGCCAGAGAACCCAAGCAAGGGAGCTGGGCTGAGTTGATTTGCGCAGAACAGACCCACAGCAGCTGGACCAGTAGAGAGCGAAGCTGAGCTGAACAGAGCAAAGCCAGAGCTGGAGCTGTCTGGAGCTGGGTGCAGGAGGCCAGAGAAGGAGCCCAACGAGCTGAGCTGATCTGTGCAGATGCACAGCATTAGAACCAGAGGGGCCTGAAGAGCATCCCAGAGAGCCACACTAAAGCAGAGCAGGGCTGGGAACCAGGGCTGGAGCCGTCTGTAGCTGGGTACGGTGACCAAATGGGGAACAGTGAAAGAGGGTCTGACACTGGGGCCCTAGGGCCTGGGGACATATGACCTCTGCCAGAGCCTGTGTCTCTGACTCCCTGGATCACAGCAGTGCTGCCAGGCCTGCACAGAAGGCCTGCAACATGTAAAACAGACTGAGAACGTCCTCTACACCCCAGAGATGCTGTGTGTGATGCCCCTGTGCCGGGGATTTTTTTGGGTATTTTACCTTTAACCTTTCTCCTCTTCTCTTTATTTTTTATTTGATTCTTGATTGCTGTTTGTTTAATAAATTGTATTACTTTGAATTGCATATGGTAATTGGTGGGCAGGGGAAGCACCCAGTGCAGTCAGCATCCTGGAGTGGGAACACCCTATCCCTTATCCTGAATGACTACAACAACATTGGGGGGGGTCAAGCCCCCAGGAACTCTGAGGCCAGTCTTGTTGGGGTTACAAGGACCCCCACCATGCAGGAGAGTGGGACGGGAGTCTTTGAGGTCAGGCAGGTCTCTGGGCAAACAAAATTGGAGCAAAGACTCAGAATGGTGGGTTACTCACCAGTAACCATCCTTCTTCAAGATGGGCTGCTCGGATCCATTCAATAATAGGTGTCTCTGTGCCAGAGCACCGGATTGGTGGGAAAACTTTTGTCCCAGCCTGTCAGGAGAGGGCAAGCGGCCACCACCCCTCACGCCACCCCGTGGCTATATGTATGGCCACCTCCCCAACCCCTCCTCAGTTCCTCAGAGTCACCAACTCCAGATGCAGGGATGGCGGGGAGGGACCTGAATGGATCCAAACAGCCCATCTCGAAGAAGGACGGTTACTGGTGAGTAACCCACCGTTCTTCTTCAAGCGCGTCTTGGATGCATTCAGTAATAGGTGACTACTAGCCATGCTGATGGATGGCGGGTGGAGTTGGGTTTTCCGTCTTCAACACAGCAAAAATGCCCCAGAAAGGAAGAGGCCCACCAAAGAAGATTCTAACCAGAGCCAAGAGACAAACTAGGCTCTTGACGCAGCACAGCAGAAACAACAACTGAGGGCCAACCCAAGGTCAGGGGTAGGGCCTTACCCGCTGAGACATATAAGTGAGGGCAGGACGGACCAAGGTCACCATAGCGAGGATGAAGAAGGCAACGTGAAAACATAGAGGGTTGTGTTGGGTGCTCCACCTAAGTGGTATAACACAAGGTATGAAGGCCAGAAGATAAGCCTCTGGCCACGGGGCCTTGCAGCATGAGCTCATTAGGGAACGCTGGAGGCCAACGGAAGCAGGTTAGCCATAATGACTGTAGCCTGCACAAGAAACAAAGGAAAGGATGAATATTATCCCATGGGCTGAGCACATGCAACAGGAACTGCTTCACTGTATGGCAGCAAACCTCAACTTGGACTTGGGCGTAGTGCAGGAGGAGTGTAACCCTCTCTTTGATGTGGGTGATGCCGCCCCCACCTGCAAAGGTGTCTGTTCCCTGCCATGAAGGGGCATACAGCTTTGCTAGGGCACACTGGCAGACTCTGTCATCAATCCCTCCCGTGTCGAAGGTGGTGGATCAGAGGCACCACATGCCATCCAACAAGTTCACGTTCCTCTTCCATCACACTACACCAGGGTCCCTGGTGGTGGACAAAGTTAACCTGAAGGAAAGGCAAGGCCAACCGAGCTCTAACCCTAAGAATAAGGACACAAAGAAATTTGATCTATTTGGGTACATCTACACTGTGTGTTTAAGTCAACTTAAACAAAGCCCAGTCTACACTGCAGGGCAATAAAGGTGACTTTAGCATCAGGTAAAGTCGACTTTATTACTTCCACTTATAAAGTCATCTTTACAGTTAAGTCGACTTTATAAGGTCAACTTAAGGCAATGTGGAGGGGAAGTTGCCTTAAGTCGACTTAACTGGCCTCCCAAACACAGAAAACATGGGGATGGAGGCTGGCTAGAAAGCACAACACAGCTGGGAGCGTTCCCAGCTGTGTGGACCACAGCCAAATTCCCCATGTTACCTGACTGATCTCACCCGTTCTGAGTCAGATGGGGCATCGCAGCCCAACCCGGCATTTCCGCCATTCTCAGCCCGCTCTGCATGTCTCCCCTGTTCTTTGCCCACTCTGAATGTCTCCCTTGTTCTCTGCATGTCTCCCCTGTTCTGGACCCAACCACGCAAGTCTCCTCCATTCTCTGCCCAACCCTGGGTGTCTCCCCCTTCTCTGCCCAAAACTGTGTGCACCCCCTTGTCCTTCTCAGCCCAGTCCTCGGTGTCTCCCCCTTTTCTGCCCAAACTTGTGGGTCTCCCCCTTTGCCCTTCTCAGCCCAATTCCTTGGTGTCTCCCCCTTCTCTGCCCAAACCCATCTCCCCCTTGCCCTTTTCAGCCTGAACCTGCCTGTCTCTCCCCCTCTCCGCTCAACCCTGTGTGTCTCCCCTTCTCAAAGGGCCCCCCTGATATTGTTGTAAAACAAACAAGAAGTCCAGAGGCACTGTTTAAGACTAACAAATTTATTTATTGGATGAGCTTTCATGGGAGAAAAATCCCACTTCATCAAACAGTTTGAAGATGGGGGAATTTACAGAATGGTAGGAAATAAATGCAGAGGAGTGTAAGAGATAGGATCAGGTCACAATCTAACAGCAAATCACAGCAGTTGTTAAGGTTCAAACACTGGGAAATAGCACATGGAAAGAAAAAGAAAGTTGGTATTTCTTTTAGATTAGATTGTGTGAAAGCAGGATTAAATCCTGACCATGGATTTTTTTTCCCCCATTATAACAGGTGATTTGACTTCACCTTCCTCTATGTGCTGTTTCCTAGTGTTTAAGTCTTAACTACTGCTGTGCCCTGCCCCTGCGATGGCCGTTGCCCTGCAACACCTGTTCCAGAGCCAGATGAGTCAGGGCAACACAGGGAAGGTGTGGAGTGCTGCACTGGCACATCGCTGGGCTACATCAGGCTCCCTGGCGTCCATGGGCTCCCTGTTGTCACACACAGGTATGAAGGGTGGTGTGGTGACTCACTTCCTGTCGTAAAGGAGTGGCCAGAAGAAAGGAGCCCCTCTGCTGTGGTGCACTATGGGCCAAGTACCCACAATGCACCACTCATAGGGCGACCTAGCAGCTACCAGTGTGGACATGGGCAGTCTCCTGGCATTTTGAGTGTGGATGTGCTAAGTCGGCTTAATAAAGTCTTCTTTAAGCAGACTTTATTAAGCCAGCTTAACCAAGCCCTGTAGGGTAGACATAGCCTTTGGCAGGAAGGTTTATTCCACCTCTGCCTTACAGCTCCGCATTGCTAACCATCAAGCCCTCATGGGGAGATATGTGGTCTATCTATGGCGAGCCATGGAGAACTTCAGTGATTCCGTCTGTGAGGACCACCTGAGAGACTTCAAGATGATGGTGGAGGAGGGGGTCTTGGCCTCTAGAGATGTCTTTGTGACCTCCTGGGATGCATCTGACACAGCTTCGTGCAACATGGCCTCAGCCATGGCTATGAGGCATGCAGCCTGGCTTCAAGGCTTGGGCCTGTCGCTGCAGATGCAACTCACCATACAGAACCTACCATTCGAAGGCCCTGCCCTCTTTGCCAAGTCCACGGGCTCAAAGTTTCATGGGATGAAGGACTCTAGGGCCACCTTTAAATTCCTAGGCATGTACATGCCACCACCGGCTAGGCATTCATTCAGGCCCCAGCAGTGCTGCAACAACAACTACAGCAGCTGAAACAAGAGACCCAGATCCGGGGCTCCCTTTCCTGGCCCTGCCAGTACCCCTAATGCCAATATGGGGGTCTGAATAGGGATAAGACCTGCCCCGGTAGAGGTCAAAAATCCCAGGCCTCCCAGGCTAGTTGTCAGAGACAAGGTACCAACCATTCAGCAGGAAAGAAGCAGTGCTTTCAATGGTCAGCCCAAGGGCAGCAGAACTACAGCTTCGACCCTAATCTTTGCCAACTGCCTGCATCAACATGTGCACCACTGGGCTGACATCACAACTGACGGGTGGGTACTGGAAATGGTCTTGAAGGGGTATCTCATGCAATTTTGGGCCACACCTCGGGACAGAAAACCACCCCCTCACTTGAATCTTGGGAGCCAGGAACTAGATCGGATGCTGAAGAGAGTGCGAGAAACTCCTCTCTCTTGGGGCCATAGAAAAGGTTCCAAGATCAGAGTGAGGAAAAGGGTTTTACTCCCATTACTTTCTAGTTCCCAAACCAAACAGAGATCTGAAACCTATTCTAGACCTTAGAGCTCTAAACAAATACATAATGAAAATAAAGTTCCACATGGTTTCCCTGTCACAGATCGTCTCATCTCTGAATCCTGGGGACTGGTTTGCAGCCTTCGCCACAGAAGGTTTCTAAGATTCAGGATGGGGGGGCAGACATTTTCAGTTTGCATCACTCCCCTTCAGGCTCTCCCTGGCCCCCAGGGTGTTCATAAAGTGCATGGTAGCAGTCGCTGCCAATCTATGCCAGCAGGGTATAAAGATTCACCCCTGTCTAGACGACTGGTTGATAAAAGAGGAATCGAGAGCTCAGGTCGAACACAGTGTCAGAGTAGTGAGCCAGCTGTGCAAGTACCTGAGGCTCTGCGTAAATTGAGAAAGGTCAAAACTCTGCCCGTACCAAAACAGAGAGTTCATAGGAGCTCTCCTAGATTCCCAAAAAAGGAGGGTCTTCCTTCCCCCCTCAAGATTTCAATCCATCTGCCCCATCATAGCAGAGCTGCAGAACTCCCAGGTAACCGCGGCCTGATGCTGCTTACAGCTCCTTGGGCACATGGAGGCCTCCACCTCCATGTTAAGGATGGCCCACCTGAGAATGAGACGGTTTCAGCTCTGGCTATCCACAGTGTTCCACCCACAGAGACATCCTCTGGCCAAGGTACTGTCAGTTCCCCAAAACATCCTGGGTACACTAGAGATCTGGAGGGATCCCTTCTTTGCCATGGAAGGAATCCCCTTCGAAGCCTCAGTCCCTACGGTGACACTGATCACCGATGCCTCTGATTTGGGGTGGGGGGCCCACATATCAGTGGGACTTTCCACCCAAGGACTTTGGTCTCCAACAGACAGACAGTCTCCTTCACATAAACATGAAGGAATTGCAGGCCATCAGCTTGGCATGCAAGATCTTTCTGGACAAAATAAAAGACAAATCAGTCCAGGTCCTGATGGACAACACTGCGGCCATGTTCTATACAAATCAGCAGGGAGGTAGTCGCTCCCCAGCTCTGTACTGGGAGGCAACCAAACTCTAGGGACTAGCCCTGAGACACAATTTCACTCTGGTGGCAGCTCACCTGCTGAGAGTGGACAACAGGCTGGTGGATTCGCTCAGCAGAACCCCTCTAGCCCACCATGAGTGGTCCCTCCACAACATAGTGGTGTCCCACCTAATCAAAAAGTGGGGACCTATTCCCAACATGACAAAACCGCAAATGTCATCACTTCTGCTCCCTCAGGGGTCGGGAGGTTTCACTTATGGACGCCTTCCTCCTCCGTTGGTCGGGGCCTCTACGGTATGCCTTCCCACCAATCCTGTTGATATACGGGGTCCTCCTGAAGGCCACAATGGATGGAGCAAACATGATACTAGTAGGTCCAGACTGGCCCAAACAACACTGGTACTCACTCCTACAGGACCTGTCCATAGATGCTCCACTCCGCCTTCCCATGTGGGTGGACCTCCTGACACAAAATTTGGGGCACCTGCAGCACCCAAATGCCAGTCTCCTGCACCTGACAGCCTGGAGCCTCCATGGCTAAGTGAGCAGGAAAGACTCCGCTCAGACAGGGTCAGGAAGGTACTAATTGGTAGCAGAAGCCTTCCACTAGAGCCACCGATACAGCCAAATAGAAACATTTTTTCCTCTGGGCACTAAGTAAAGGAGCCATGCCCTTATCAGGCTCTATATACTTAATCCTTGATTACCTGCTAGATCTCAGAGACAAGGGCTTCTCCCTCTCCTCACTGAGAGTCCATCTAGCAGAAATTTCAGCTTTCCACAAAAAGGTGGACAGTGTTCCTATTTTCTCCCACCCCACCTCCACCAGATGTTTGAAAGGGTTCAAAAGAGCCTTCCCACATCCCCATGAACCTATCCCACAATGGGACCTTAACGTGGTGCTCCAAGGTCTAACGGAGCTGCCTTATGAACCCCTGGACTCATGCACTCTGCTGGTCCTTGCTTGGAAGGTGACTTTTCTGGTAGCAATTACTTCGGCCAGAAGGGTTTTGGAACTGAAGGCCCTTTCCTTGGAACCTCCATATATGAGGTTCTTTCCTGATAAAGTGGTGCTCTATCTGCACCCATCCTTCCTTCCCAAGGTGGTCTCTCCTTTTCACCTTAATCAGAACATTTGTTTGCCAGTATTCTTTCCAGATCCTCAGGTCACTGAGAACCAGAGGAAGTGGCACACCCTGGACATAAAAAGGGCACTCAACATATATCAAATGCACGTGCCCATTCCACAGGACCTCTCAATTGTTCATGGTGGTCACAGAATGTAAAAGAGGTCTTCCAATATCATCACAGTGCATTTCCAAATGGATAATAAACTGCATCAAAGACTGCTACAGAAGGTCGAATACAGCCCTCCCGGGGAATGCCAGGGCTCATTCAACCAAGGCTCAGGCTTCATCAATGGCCTTCCTCGCCCAGGTCCCAATCCAGGAGATCTGCAGGGCAGCTACATGGTCGTTGGTGCATACCTTCACAATGCACTACGCTATTGTCCAACAAGCTAGTGACAATGCTGTGTTGGGCAGAGCCATACTCAATGTGGGTAAGCTGTAACTCCTCCCACCATCCTTGGGTATGGCTAGTAGTCACCTATAACTGAATGAGAAGAAGAATGGTGGGTCACTGATGTAACTGTCCTTCTTCGAGATGGGCTGCTCACATACATTCAGATCCCTCCCACCATCCCCGCTAACTGTAGTTGGCGAAAAGAAGGGAGTGGGAGGGTTAGGGTCACAGTCACCTATATAGCCACGGTCGCGGCACAGAGCGGGCATTAGCTGTGTGCCCTGACCTGACAGGTTAAGGCTAAAGACTTTCCGAGCTACCATGCACTGTGGCACATATACACCTGTAACCGAATGTATGTGAGGAGCCCATCTCAAAGGACAGTTACATTCAGTAACCCACCGATAGCCAGGGCCCTAGGGTACGGTATCTAGTTCAAGGAAAAAAAAAACAACAAGGAATCGTGTGGCACTTGAAGACTAACAGATTTATTTTTCACATGAACTTTCGTGGGAGAAAATCCCACTTCATCAACATCTGATGAAGTGGGATTTTCTCCCACAAAAGCTCATGCAAAAAATAAATCTGTCAGTCTTTAAGTGCCACACGACTCCTTGTTTTGCTTTTTTTTTTTCTTGTTTTGCTGTATTAGATTAACACGGCTATCCGTTTGGAAATAGTTCAAGGAAGCCTAGAGCCACATTGTGTGTTGTGATGAAGTAAGAAAACCTCTTGGGCTACCAGGGGCGATGCCCAAAAGTTCTTTTCTATTCCTGTATCTTGGTGATGGTAGTATGGTGTTGGGACACGGGGGTGTGATAACTGTAGGTACCACTAAGGGGAAAGAGGCTTTAGTCCGACCTTACCTGGACCCCCTGCGGGTGACAGATTGTGGCTGGTTTAGATCAGGGGGAGAGCGGCTGGATGCAGAGGAGAACAAAAGGCGGGGAGGGGAGAGAAGGAAAATGGAGGTCGGAGAGGCAGGATCTCCAGGGCTTGTCCTGGGAGTTTACTGATAGACTTCCTGGGTGATCTGAAAGCCAACTGTCTTAGCTGCTGTGCAAACTTGGACTGCTAATAAACCCTCTGACGTCTACACTGGCTGAGTGTCACTTCTGATTTGGACTGTTGGGACCCTCATGGAGGGAGGACCCCGCCAAGGGACACCAGACAGAGCAAGGATCAGACCCTCTAGGCCTCGATTTGGGAGCTGGCTATAGGTAGCGTGGAGACCCGGTGGATTTGGGAGAAAGCTCCACCGTAGCAGAGTTCTGACTGGCTGTGAACAGAGGGGATCCAAGTGTGCGGCCTGCGGCCTCCGTGACACTTGTTGAGAGTTGTGTGTACTTTCTAAAACAAAACAGACCGCACCCTCTCCCAGGCTTAAACCTATTATCATTTGGCAACAAAACCAGTGACCAATTCTAGCTTCAGAAAGTATTTAGCTGCCACTACCTTCAGCCAGTTCACCATATTTCAGAGATCTCCATATCCCACTACTTTTGATCTTATTTTCAAAACATTGCAGTGATTTGGGGTAATTTTTCTTTTGTGTTCTCACCTGCTTGACACCCCACCCCATCCCTAGAAGCGTGTGGGGTTTTTTTAATGTTGCTATGGTGACTAACTTTCATCTGATGTGCAAGAGTCTTCCATTTCCCCCAGAATGGCTACCAAGGGAGAGAACAGAGGCAGAAATGCAAGAAATATTCATTTGCAGAAGCTGCTTGGTTTTGGTGTTCATCTTAATTGGATGGAGCTTTTGGGAGATGTTGCTTTCCTCATTTCTAAACACAATGGGAATTTTCAAACAACAGCAACAGCCACAGTCTATAATGGGTGGTTTGATATAAAGAAAACCTCTGCAGAACTGAGAGAAGCTGGGAAACAGCTATTGAAATAGACAGCAAAGAGCCATTCTTAGTCTCATGATGTCGCACCTGATTCCATGATTCCAACAGAGCTATGCACAGGGTAAGGCACTCCTTAACACAAGCACAAGTGACACATTATGCCCTCAAGTTATTTGGAACCTAATGTTTGATTTTCTTTCAAGACCTGGAAAGAAGAGTTTTACTTAATATCATTGCGTTACATTTCCATTTTAAGATCAAAGTTGCCAAAGCTTCATTTAGACATGCTGTGTGGGGAATTTTTTTTTTTTTTTTTAAATAGGACCAAAGAGATGGGGGGGGGGGGGGGAAAAAAAAAACACCAGACCTTTTGAAATGTTCAACTGGGGAGGGCTTTATTTTCTGCTTAGGAGAACTGGAGCTATACAGCTTCTTTGCACTGGATCAAAGCTAGGAACTTGATCTGGTTTGGTTTGGACTAAACATCAGCAATGCATGTAACTGAAAACAATGACTTACAGCCTTTAAACACAAGTGGATAAAGAGAAGCTCTGAGATAACAGCAAACCCATCCCCCCAACTGAAAATCCACACTGCAGTCCCCACTACAGAATAGCACAGATCGGTCATGTCTCAATAATGGAGTGACCTCAAACTGGAGTGGCTGAACACAAAAGTGTTCTGCAGACCTCTGCACAGCTTAATTGGCTCCTGATTTTCCTGCACTGGGAACTGCTGCCTGCCACCCATAGTCCTTTGAAACCTAAAAGGTATCTTCCCAAGCTTTAAGTCAATGCAACAGCAGAGGTCAACACTCCAGTTACCATTGTCTGACAGAACCAAACTACGATCTGCACCAAGCCAGCAACATGAAGGGGATACATACAGGCCTTACCAGCATGGCTCTTTGTTTAGTAACTTAAGGTCAATTTATAAATGGCTGTGACAGATCGCTTCTATGAACAAACATATTGGCAGCAGACCAAAGGCTGTTTATTTTAGATAAAAGTTTTTAAGCAGTGCAGGGATGCTGGGATAGGACAAAGATTTCATTCCTTCTTAAACACCAGAGCTCACAAGTCAATTTCGCTACCCTCAGTGCGGTTCTGTAATAAATACTCTGTAGCTTTAATAAGGTGGATGTGGGAAGCGTTGAAGTGTGACCTTTAGCATCCACTCATCTCCTAAACTGAGAAACTGTCACTATAAAACTCAAGAAGCAGTGGCCTGCCTGAGAATTTTAACATTCTTTTCGCTTATGAAAGATGCTGCTGCCTGTTAGTTTGATTGCATTCTCATCCTTGGCTAACCATGCATCTCTACAGGTGGAAACCATTGTGTCAGGTGTCACAAACGGTACTGAGATATGAAATGCTTTTTTTTTTTTTTGCTTTTTTTTTTTTTAAACTAGATATATGAAGTTCATCCAGGAGAGTGCAGGTTGGAGCAGGGTTTTTTCATTTCTTCCCCTCACCCTTCCTTTCTACAGGTCACCAAGGCACTTCACTCCGTGCGTAGTATGATGTGGATCCCTGAATCTGTGAAAACTGGTCCGCTCATCTCACCAGCCCTCAGCGCAAATGAGGCGTCTTCAAAAGGTTTCTGCATCTGACCTGCAGAAAGCAGCAATGAGAGAGAGTTCAATTAAGGCAGCAGAGAGTGGAAGACCTTTCTTAGCAAGCCAGCCTCAAACAATGGCAGCCTCCAGGCGAGCAGTGAAGTCACCAATTAATACCTTGTAGGGGGTGTTTGTTCCTAGCAGACACTCCACACCAACACACTTGGCTCAGATACAGAGCTCTCAATCAGCCCCAGAAACATCACTGCTGCTGGGAAAAGTAAAAACAACCAACGTCTGAGACTCTTTAAAGACTAACAAATTTCTTCAGGCACAAGCTTTGTGGGCTGCACATAGCATCTGACAGTGGATTGCAAGCCACGAAAGCTTACCCTTGAAGAAATTTTTAGTCTTTGAGGAGCCACAGGCTTTTCATTGTTTTTACAACATACAGACTAACATGACTATCCCTCTGGAACCAGGATAAGTGTTTCAGTGAGCTGGGGATTCAGAGAGCAGAGGAAATCTCCTCAGCCAATACACTGATACAAGCAGGTGTTAGTCTTCAAGGCTCCCAGGGCCTGAAGGGACAGAGATGAGAGAGATGCCATGTATGTTACAAGCCACACTAAATAATTTACAAGCATTTGGCTAATGTCATGACCTAAACAGACAGTCTGCTTAATGCTCTGGTCTCCAAGTCACCAAGATCCTGGTGGTTTAGCCACAGAGACCAAGAAAAGCCATAGGTAACACTGGGATGCCCCTGCATGAGGAATAATGAGCTGGTTGCCTAGACAGCAGTTCTGCAGTGGGCTACAAAGGTCCAATCAGGTGGATGTGAGCCAAAAGGAGAGTCACCACTTGAGGAAGAATAGAGTTTTTTGCCCAATTCACTGTGACACTTTGGAAGTGGGTGCAAAGAAACAACATATTCCAGCTGAAATAGCGAGGTTCCACTATTCCAGCAGATTCCAGTCTCATTGTGGGACTTGCAAACCAGATGCCTGCAAAAGAGTGAGGAGCCTTCTGGCACATAATGAAATTTCATTCTTTCCACTTAGTACTGACTGCATTTGCACAGTGTTACCTTGAGATATCTGAAGAGGGATAGATCTGCTCACCAGGAACACATCATCAATTTTCTGTATGTTTATGACCCTGGTCTCAGAGTTTCAAGATAGTGCTGTAGCTTTGGGCTCCATGGTGCATTAGGAGACAGCTACAGAAAGCACATAGATAGCTTGACGGATGGATCATCAGCAGGCTTTCTTCCCTACAGAAACATTTCAGTGATATACTAATCTCTTTGGGAACTAAAACTTTCCAGCTCCACAGATGCAGCACATTGCTGCAGAATTCACGTATTTCACTTTAGAGTCTAAATCCATCCAGTCATTGCTCTAGAAAGCAGCAAGATGCCACTCAGGCCAGATTCCTCCTTCATGATTAGTCAAAACAGCTTCAGCCTGATGTTTTTACCCTCCAAAAACTCTGGTTTTATTACTAACGTGACCCGATACGCAGGCCTTCTCTATTCAATGTAGTATTTAGATTAATTGGTGGGAGAGGCAAACTGCCTGTTTTGCTAACTCTCATTCTAAAGACTCATTCACGCATCATGATTCAAACAGCATTACGGCGTCTAGAACTTGCGTAGTGAAAACTGTTCTTAGTTTTTCGTTAATTCTGCTACTAGCACAGGATCTTTACTACCGATGAGGAAACTGTAGCACAGCAGAATAATTTTCCTAAAGCAAAAAGTATTAATTACTCACAGTTTTCCAGGCAGATAAATGGGAATGTTTTAGCAGTTTCACTTCTGAAGTAACTATCATTCACAGCTTAACAAATAATGTTTGCAGCCCCCTGACAGCAAGAGGCAAAGATGGAGGCTGAGCGTGACATCTATGTAGTGCACCAGCCAGTCACAGTTCTAGTGTCATCTAGTGGAGACACAGCCTTGTAACAGTTCTTTAGTTTCTGCTTAAACCAAGAGAAATCTCTCTCTGTTAAATCCTGAGAAGCACAATGAACGAACAATCTCCAAATGAGCCGTCACAGCATCCCAAGATTAATAGGTATTTCATTACATCAGAACCCATAAAATGCTAGCAGTCTCCCCTGTGTAAAAGGAAATATTTGCCTGAGGAAGGAGGAAAGGTTCCTGTCTGTGTGCCTGAAGTGAAGTTTGTGATGCCTGTCCCCATGGGTACTCCATTTTAGGTACACATGGATCCCTGCAGCTTTGGGCAGAGATTTTTTTTTTTTTTTTTTTTTTTATAGCAGCGCCTGTTTTGTCTGTGCATGTGCCCTACGCTTCCTCCTGCCCTGTGAAGCAGCTGTGTAAGGCTGTGCAGGTGAGCCTGCCACTGTTCCTTCTCTACTGAACAGCCCACAGAGGCAGCTCCAACTGAGGAGAGAGGGTAGTAGAGCACCCCCAGAGACACATCATGAAGAACCTCAGTTAGTGCACAAGGCGAGTAATCTTGTCTCCTCTGCGCAGTGTCTGTGGGTGCTCTGCTTCGTGACACCCCCGCAGCAGCACCTTCAGGAGTTTTGAAAGAGTCCATCTATAAAGAAAGAGTTGCATTGTCTACTTCTGCAGCTGCTCTTTGCAGCACAAGTTCAGGAATGGGGTTTGGAAAGCGGGTGTACCGAGGACCACGTTGCAGTCCTGTACATTTCAGCAACCGATGTCCCGTTGAGTAGAGCTACAGATGGTGAATGCAGCAAAGCACGTAGTCACTCTTAGGAAGGTGTAACCATAACAGGCAATAACACATCCAGGAATCCACTCAGAAAGTCTCTGAGTGGCCCCTTCGACCAGTCTGCAATAGAAACAAAGAGACTAGGGCTCTTCCTGAATAGTTTCTGCTTAACTGCTAAGGCATTAAAAGCAGAATCCTATGTAGACTGATACAGTTTACATAAAAAAGGGAAGGAAAATAGGTTGGCTGATATAAAATTCAAAGGACTGGTTAGGTAAGAGCTGTGGATGAGGTTGTAAAGATACCTTACCTCTCCTTGGAAAACCATGTAAAGGGATGGCCCATCTTTGAAGTCTCATCTCCCCACCTTCAAGCTAGAGTTATGGCCACCAAGAAAGCCATCTTCAGACAGATGTATGAGCAAGCATATATCTAATGGCTCAAAGGGTTGTTTATGGAGACAGTTAAGAACCAGGCAGAAGGCGATGTGTCAAAGTTGATTAAGGCTGGTCTTTGGGTAGTCCAGACTCTTGAACAAACTATCAAAACTGGCATTTGAAAGCTGGGATGGAGCAGTCAAGGTACTTGCAGCCTTTCTTCAAAAATCTTAATCTCTTAGCCCATGGTTCTGGAGGCCTATGGGAGGCAGAAAATTGATAAGGGTGGGATCTTGGAATTCTAAGTCCGAAACCCTAGAATTGTCCTAGTCATCAGCCAATGGTGGTCATGGTTCCAGGACTGCCTCACCTGTGATGCTGATGCGATGTTTTGGAGGGTGAAAGGGGAGGTGACCTTGTCTGTTCTTGCCTTTTACTCCTCAAAGGTCTCTTCAGGCTTAGAGTGGAGAGGACAGGTGGACTGTACTGGTGAATGAAGACTTCTGTGCTCCCTATGGGGCTGAGTTGAAGTCCCTTGAAACTCTGCTAGCATATGGCCTTACTGGGATCCACAGGTAAAGACTGGGGGAGAAACCCATGGCATGGGGGAGAAACCCAGCACTGGTCACCCCAAACGCTCCAAGGCAAGGGTCTGCTGTCCTGTGTCTGTTGTGTGTGCAATGATGTTACTAACCCTATTACTAGCTAAGAACCAATTCTATAGTTAAAACTCTAATAAAGGGGAGAAGGCAGTAGACAGCAAACAGGTACATGCTAGTCTCCATCCCCGGCCAAAAGACAGCTGAGCAGGAATGGAGGATGGATTGTCCACACAGGGCTTATGCACAAGCAGAATGGGCACAGCTACCAAAAATCTTTGTTCAAAAGCACAGGAGCACATACATATCTAAAATGGAGCACCCACAAGACCAATACTTGAAGAACCTCACATTTGACTACAGTATAGATTAGATCCCTGTGTGGTTATAACACACACAAAAGCAACCAAAAAACAATGTATTAGTGCAAATCAAGAATTAAATTCCTGAAGACAGAGCTTCAGTTGCTAAAGTCTATGCAGTGGGTCAATTCTGGCTATTTTAACCACCTTGTAGCCTAGCACAACTTTCTGTGGCAAAATTTGTGCATCTACAAGACAGAAATTTGAAATGTTTAGGAACATCCATGAAGAAATACTCACCCATCATCTTGCTCCCCCCAACAACGAGCTTACGTAAAATGTGTTTCCATTGACTGTGACGCATGATTTCACCTCACTGCTTCAGCTGTAGGGAGTTCTCACTAGACTTCTTCCTTTGGCTTTGTTCAAGTTTCTATGACTTTGGAGCATGTGTTTTAAAGCTAGAGACTGAAAATACTCTGACAGCACCTATTTCCTGATTTACTCCACTTACAGTATGCAGTATGGGCACAAATATTTTACACGCTTTTTGCATTTAGCTGGGCTTCAAAGAAAAAGAAAAAAACAAGAATACATTATTTACAAGTTCCAAGGGGAAGTCTTGTTTGTTCTGTTGAACTAGACTAACAAGGAGTCCTGTGGCACTTAAAAGACTAACAAATTTATTAATCACATGAGCTTTCATGGGAAAAAACCCCAATCCGAGCATCTCCTACAAAAACTCACACCATAAATAAATGTATTAATCTTTTAAGTGCCACCAGACTCCTTGTTTGTTTTCAGTTATTTACAGGATCTCATTGCTCTGCACTTTGTTCTATTCAGTGGAAACTGAATAAACAACTTGAAACAAAAATAAAAATTAAGTAACCATAGATGTATGACTCTCAGATTGTTCAGTTTTATTTCTAAATTTCGAACGATCTTCCCTATTTCAAGTGTCCGAACAAGTCCCGTTGAACAGAGTTCAAAAAAGAACTGAGTGAGTTCATGCAGTATGGGTCCAACGGCCAATACTCAGGATGGGCAGGGGTGCAAAATCATGTTTGGAAGTGTCCCTAGCCTCTATGTCAGAAGCAGGGAAAAGGCAACAGAGGATGGGTGACTTGCTGAGTCCCTGCTCTGTTCATTTCCTCCGAAGCCCCTTGCACTGGCCATTGTAGATCAAATACCAAGCTGGACAGACCAATGGTCTCTGATCTAGCATGGCCACTCTTATGTTCTAATAAATGCTCATTTTCTTCTTGTTCTGTCTGTTACACTAAGCAACTGGATTCCCATTCAACATAGCTAAAAAAATTCTCTCCAAGCAAAAGGCAATTTTGTAACAAGTGTTTGTGTGATACTCTCTCCTCCTAGAACAATAATAGAGCTCTATTCTAAGCAGCAAACTACATTTCCTGCACAGAATTCCACAGGCTGGGGGGGGAGAAAAGTGTTAACTTCTTCCTTCTGCGGAATTTCACTGGCAGCAGTATTATCGCAACAGTAAATTCATGTCACCATGCTGAGCTTGACCTACCTCTCCCAAAAGAACCCAGGTCTCCTCCTGCCTTTGCTGAACTGCAGTCACTAAACTGGGAAGCAAGGGACTCGAAATCCTCCTCTCCAGATTTGATCTTCTGGATGTACCCTGTTGACACACATGAGAAGTCACAGTTGACACACATGAGAATTCAAGCAAGAATCAAGTCAGAGAGCATGCCTGGGAGCACGGGAAGTGAATGGTAGACAAATCTGATCTTCTGTTAGTTTCCAAGGAGCCTTTCAAGCACTCCACTTTGCACCATGCCATTTAAAAGGATGTGCATCAGCCATGGCAGCCCCTAATGGCAAGGGCAAGAATAAGTCATTACATAAGGCCCATAAACTCCAAGAAACAAGCGCTGCATCTCAAGAGTTCCCTTCAAGTGTTCTTTCTGCCAGACATCAGTGGCCTTTTGCAGCACAATCCCAGAAGTTCAGGCTGCTGCCACTTAGACCAAGTTTCCATGGGCTCTTATTGAGTACAGCATCATAGTGTAGAAGTCTCCTACAGTGACAGAAGGTGTTTTCCATCACTATAAAAACTCCACCTTCCTGAGCAACACCAACACTCTTCCATACACCTTCCTGCATTTGCATTACAATGTAGCTGATCAGGTAATTAGTTTCACACTCTTCTACAACCTCAGATGATCCTGTAGATTGTGCTGTTCTGATACAAGATGTGCAACAAATGGGGAAACAGTATGTGAAGCTTGACTTTGTTCACTATGCACCAATTAGTCTATAAACAGCAACCACTGAGTTCTACAGAACCCATCTGAGAAGTTCTCACTTCAGATGCCTTCTCACCACCCAACTAAGACAGCCAAGCATGTACTTTCCAAAGTGCTCTGCATGTAAGAAATGAGATTTTCAAATCCTCTTAAATGTAAATCTATACCCTTCCACCACAACATGCCAAAACACCTCATATCAAAGGCTATTTCCAAGCACATTTCAGTCTTGTGTATGGCAAGCCACTTCATCTATAGTTGCTAATAAGGGTGGCAGAAGGTCTGGAATGCAGAAGCTCACCACCACCAAATCAAAAAACAAGAACTTTTCTCTTAAGGGTTCAAGAGTTTATCCCCTGTACATGGCAAAAGGCCAAATATAGTAAACTTCAGCCAAACAAGTGGACACTGTGGAAAGCTATCAGTGTCTAAAAATGGAGTGAAATATTCAGAACCTTACTGGGAAGGTGTGTCTTAGAAGGACCACCAACACATGGACTACTTGGCTCCCATATCTGAGTAACAAGGAACAACAGAATATAACTCACCTTTCTAGATTGTCCCTTCAAATCAGCCACTCAACAGAGTGAGTGGAAGATAGTATCTAACCACCTAGCTGTTGATGCATTTAGTCAGAGACAAGCAACACAGTGTCATAGGCAGGACTCTGAATTATGCCACAACAGGCCATGCTTGGCAATTCACGGAGATCAGTCTTGAGTAGAACTATGCAGGCTCTCGAGTTTAAAACAAAGGACCCAGGTAAGTTCCTGGAGAATAGGCCTACAGATGGCTGGTATCAAGAAAGTCAGGGATGCAACTCTGTGCCCTTGGTGTCCCTAGCCCATGACTGTCAGAAGCTGTGAGTGGGGACGGATCACTCAGTAATTGCCTGTTCTTCTCCTTCCAGCTGGAACAGCAACTATTGGCCATTGTCAGAAGACAGGATTCTGAGCTGTCTGGACCACTGCTCTGAGCCAGTCTGGCCATTCTTGTATCTTAACGCAACTGACCAGCCCACTCTGAGGAGCACTTCCCGCATGCAAAGGTCCACCACACCCCAATGGTGTTAAGATGAGCAAAGGCACTCAACATCTGCCAGCTGTCTCGGGAGAGACACTCCTGTGCCGAGCCTAATTTAGTGAATGGAGGTAACACTTCACTGGCAGAAAACCTGAGACAGCTGAAGAAAATGATCCTGCACTGGCCACCACAGAGAGCGGATCATACAGGACCTAATAGGTGCCAGAGATGACTCCAAGCCTCTGTGAAGTTAAACTGCCATGACTTGTTTCAGGGTTTGTTTAGTTTCACTGGAATCAGAAACATTACAAAGAGAAACTCTCTCCTAGGTCCAGGCTAGTGTTTCCCTCCAGCCAGAGCAGAAATCATCCTCTTCATTGCCTTCTGGTCTCTGCATGGTTGTAATGACTCAAGGAAACGGCCTGCCCCTCATTTCCATTGTGGAGACTACTGCACAAACTGACAGAAGGATGATCCAGCACTTAGGATGGTAGCTCAGAAGACCCCCATTCAGCTGTTTGCTCTACCCCAGGCTCCCTGCATGTCAATTAGGCCAAATCTTTAGCTACGCAGCTCCCACTGAAATCAAATGAGATAGGTGCCTAAATTCTTTTGAGGACCTGCACCTTAGTCTTCGTGCCTCAGTTTCCCACCAGTAAAATCGGGGACAACAGAACAGTCCTGCTTCTCAGGGAGCTTTCAAGGATAAATTCTGTAAAGACTGTTAAAATGCTCAATTACTGTGGTTCTAGAGATCCATACATGTATTGTGGGGCTCAACAAAATTGGTTCCCAGCTAAGCACCAGGCTATAAACCTGGTCACCATGATGACTTGATGCCCGGGTTTTGTTGAGCCCGATGTATTATAAGCAGAAACATACATCTCAGCCATTTAGGAAATGCTTCCTCTTTTCTCCCTTTGGTCTCCTAATTATCTTTTTATCCCCTAACTGTGTCTCTCTCTCTCTCTCTCTCTCTCTCTCTCACACACACACACACACACACACACACACCCCCCCCTCCCATCTCCCTTTTAGCATTTACATCTTTCAAACAAGTGTTACAGCCACCCCAGCTGTGATTTGGTGACTGATGATAAAATAAGTGTGTTCTAGTTTTACCAACGACAATGGCCTAAGCATAAAAGCAGTATTAACTATTAACAATCAAAGTGCTTTGGAGCATTACTTACATTACAACAGTATCTAGAACCCCAAATCAGGAACCCTTTGAGCTAAACACCATACCACCAGGCAGGGAGATAGACTCTTCAGAGCAGGGCCTCACAGTCTCAATAAATAGACAAAGGGGCACAGAGGGAAGTCAGAGGATAAATATGTTAAGGTCACACAGGTTAACTTTGCCACTGATCTAAGTCCCAGTCCAGTGCCTCGTTCTTCAGACTACAGGATGTTAAATCAAGTTAACACTGTCATACCCACGTGTGCTTTAAAGAAAGACACACTGTGGTACATCCCTAAAGAGGGGAAATTCTAGAAAGCTTAATCAGCAAGTGTGCCCTCCTCCCACGAGACCTGCAAAGTGACCACGGCAGGAAGAAGAGCACTACCAGCTTGTAGCATTTCTAAACTCAAAAGGTGATTCTCTCTTTTAGCCATGAAGGACACAAGCAGGGGACTGAAACATCTGTGGGCCAGGAAAAACTCAGTCTTCAGATTATACGATAATTATGCAAAGCCCTAACACCTCTCTTTCAGATGATACAAGAGAATGCAAATGCTAGGAGGAGAGATTCTGCATACATTTCCTTACTTCAGTTTCCTCCGTCTCTCTCCCCTGAGATGCAGATGCCTCAAAAATGGTGTTGCTACCTACTTAACTTCTAGGGTAGGTGTCTGGGAAGAACTTCAGCACCCCAGATAAAGGAGAGAAAGCACCCTAAGATTCTTTCAAATTCAAGCTTTGCTGCCTTCTGGACATCCCACCTTCCATCTCCAAAGAGAAATGCTGGCTACTGTAACTGCTAGAAAAGAAGAAACATTGTGCTTAGTCCAACCCTTATCAGCATGAGCTTTCCACCAGCAACACCTTGACAATCCTAGGACCATAAGGGAAGGAAAGTGTGGAAGTTATGACAACAGGTGCTGGTTTTCCTGAAGCATTCTGGGAGAAGCTCTCAGAAAAAGGAAGTTGCTTAGCCTGAAGCCAGTTTTAGAAGCTGAACTGCCTAATTGAGGTAATTACCATTTGGGTTCTGAGATTCATACTCAGAGCCTTGTACGTATGTGTCTGCATTTTACCTGAATGCATTGTACTGTTGTGGGGAACTGCTCAGGGACAGAAGAGGGCAGAACTTGAGGTAATAACAGGTTTCCAAACCAGTTTTGCTGCCACATACTCCAAACATGGCTCCAGAAATTCTCCTTAATTAACAAGTATTTTCATAGAATTCCTTCTGCACAGGAAGCAAATTCCACGCTGACATCTTGGACTACTAGCATTACACAAGCACAAATGGCGTTTTATAGTACACACAAAGAGTTAAAGACCAGTTCCATCAAGGCATGGGTGCAGCAACAAGGGCAAGAAGTCATGGGGACAGTCAGTGAGAAGTAGCATGGAAGAAGGCAGCTCTGAAGTTTGCAGAATAAAGTTACTTGGCACATAGGAAATAAGAAGCCACGGATGGCAAAAAAAAAAAAAAAAACCACCACTAGGAAGAGTGGGAGAGGACAAAGCAATTAGAGGTGAAAGAGGGGCTTAAAAACAGCAGCAGCCTGTGCAGCAGCAAGAACAGATATAAGCCACAATGAGAGCTGTAGGCCTCTATGGATGTGAAAAGTCCTGTTGACAGTACCACACATGAAGACAGACCATGAAGTGAAACGCAAAATTTAAAGAATCACTAGGTGAGAGCTCATGAAGCGATACAACATTCCTATTGGTGTTGTAGTGATTTTGCCCTGCACCAGTGGTCCAGCAGAATGCAGAAATGCTCTATGCTTGCTTCATTCTTTGAATTTTAAATACCTTGTCAGAATTGTAAGTTTTAGGTGTTACATGTGACATCCACATCTTACAGCTGGGACATAGGGGCCTGCCTATAGTCAGAAAGGGGGAGGAGATGAGGGCCTTTCTTAAGGCCCCAGAACTACCCACAAAGGCTTGCTTCAGATCTCACAGCAGTATCTCAGCCAATGGAAGACAATATGTCATGAGAAACCAGAGGGGGAAAGCCTCAAGACAGCAAGCTAACCAGTCACTGACAAACCGCTAAATCTCAGTGATTTTCCAAGAGATTGGTTTTGGTGACCCAACAAGTGACAAAAAAGTGGTTGATTTTGTCTTAAGCCAGTATGACTCAGTATTCTGCTTGGCTAAGCTTTATCTATTTTTAGGGACTGAAAGACAGTAGCTTGGTTTTTAAGTAAAAGAAATGTGTCAAACTACATCAAATTTCATTCTGGCAGTTCCCAATACAATAGTCTTCCACTGACTGAAGCTGAGCACCACACACTTTCCCTAATGGTGCATTCTCCTCCCCCAAAATTCAATCAATTGGATCCTTCAGCTTAGGTAATTTCTGGTACCCTACATATATTTAATTATGCAAGAAATTCAATTCAGTAGTGCACTGTTTCTGTCTCTCTAGTTGGACTAGTACTAACCTCAGAACCAAGACTGTGGGGAAGCTGGGGGGTGCAGAAAGCACACAAAGGGAGTTGTGTATCCCTTCAGAATCAGTTCTGTATTTTATTCAAGGAAGATTATTTTATTTCAGGAAGATTAATGCAAGATTATAAGTAAGCCGTTTACCTGAAAGGGGCCTGTTGTCTCTGTTTTCATAGCATTTATATATGCACATGGGGGGAGGGGGATGAATATTGTTTAATTAAACAAACTAAGCTGCTCCAGCCTAGAGTCTACATGGTATATTTGCACAGTAAGTTTGCCATCAAAATACATCATTCACCCAAAATACACATTCACGTAACCCTAAGTGCATTTTTATTTCCCAGCATCATACTAACCCGACCGGTAGCTACGTTATATTACCCTTCACTGCACCAACACACACAAGAAGTTCAACCTGAATTTGCACACGTTTATGAAAAAAAAAAAAAGCTCCTGAGTTAAGGAAGAATCGTAAGTTTAAATGCTGAAGACCCTGAACTGTCGGTTTGTACCACAACCTTTGTGTTATTAACAGCTTCTGAAAATTGAGGTTGTTAGAGTGACTTTCACAAGCCTGGAAAGTGACAAATACTTTGCTTCTTACAGCACAACTGAAGTTTTGACTTTTTAGTAGCTGAAGCCCAAAAACATACTTGCCAATGTACTAAAAGATCTTCCAGTTAGAGCACCAAACTGAGGTCAGCTCCTGGATTCTCTGTGTAGCTCTGGCTAAGACACTATGCCTCAGCTTCCACATCTTCAGTGAGATTAAATATAGTTCCTTTCACCAACTGTCTTGTCTATTTCAATCACAAACTCTTCAGGGCAGGTACTGTCTCTCACTATGCATTTGTCCCAAGCCTAGCAGAATGGGGTCTCACACTACTGCCATAACACAAATAAATATCATGGAGTCTTAAGGTCAGAAAGGACCAATATGACCATCTAGTCTGACATCCAGCACAATGCAGGCTACGTCATGATAACAGTGAAAATTAGTTCAACTTACACATTTCATTCGCCCCTTGTAACTTTAATGGTTTAAGATTTTGCAATACTGGTTTATTTATACATATGCATTGCCTATAGCCTTCTTCGACCTCTTTCCTGAGAGCAGGAAAGACACTCAAAAGCAAGTGAAATGTCTGAAACTAAACAAAGTTTATGTCTAAAATGCTAGCCTTTACTACGCTCCCTGAGGAGTGGAGAATATAATGGAACACTTCCTTTAAACAAATTCCAGTTGCTGGCTTGTACCGCATAAAATATCAATTCCACAGTTAAAGATTCTGATGGAAATATCTCTGAGATGTAACTGCTCTCTAAACAAAAATGCAAGAATGTGTGGTGCTATGTCTGCCAAACAACGACCTCCCAAGAGATCTGCTTCAACAATTTTGTACTATAATTACATTCATCAGGTACAGTACATCTGCTCAAAGAAATTAAATTATGCCTGACCATTTGTTAGAAATTGTAGTGGAGTTAAGCTGTGTATTCATGCCATCAATTCTGTTTTTTCCTAACCTTTACAATTTTCTGTCATTTTGAGGAGGATAACACCAAATGGATCTTTCCATGTCAACAGGATCAGTATATCATCTCACCTTCCTGGAGCAAGGAAAATGCAGGCACAATCATACATAAAATAGCTCCATGAATGAATGTTTCCTATGCCCTTTCTAGGAAATCACATTTATCAAGCACAGATGGGAATGCTGACTAATACATTTTTTGATCATGATATTTCATTCTTAGGGGGCGAAAATACGATAATATGATGAATGAAAGAA
>ML682098.1:1074815-1086724 GCA_007922195.1 Podocnemis expansa
GAAAAAGGGTGCTAAACGTAAGAAGTATCTGACAGTGAAGGGACTTCAATCTCTGGGCCTGTTAATCTTGCACTCTAGTCTAGCACTAAAAGGAGGGGAAAAAATCACTTTAAAATAATAACTACATCTGGCTCTCCTAAAGAACTAGATTAAAAAGTCTTTGTCCATAACCTAATGAGATGCTGAAGATCTGCTATGTCTGAGATAAATGAGGGAACTCAAACAAAGTTATGAAGACTTCTCATTCACTTATTCAGAATATTGTTATTGGGGCTTCGATAGGGGAGATAAGTTATGTGCAGATCTTCTAAGAGCAGAAAGTCTAACTGGTTCTAAGGTTCTTGAATACACTTAAAAAACACAGCTTACGAGAACTTTTCTCTCTAAAATGTATTCTCTCATTTGGATGCAAGCTTATGAACACATGCTCTGTAACATGACAGCAGTACTCTTGCTTCTGGTACAGAAGGACCCCATTTATCCAATCCTCTATTATTCAGCTTTCTGTATTAACCACACCAAAGCACATGCAGGTTCAGAAGCGGGTGATCCTTCTTACGGTCACCAGATGGTGCTGCATCCTCATCCTTTCGCATCTGAATTTTGGATTATCTGATATGGTCCCAGTGCTAATTAGGTCAGATAAACAGGGTCCTGGTGCACCAGTAAAGGACAGCAAAGTATACTGTACTATAAAGAGTTAATCATCAGTTATTGGGTAAGGTGGAAAATTCCCCCCACACAAAGAGCAAACAAGACCTAGGCCTCACCTCAACCTTCACCTCTGTACAGAAGGCAGCAAGAGGCTTAGGTACTACTTAGGTCTTTAAACTGAAGCTTTGATGGGATTTAGGTGATGCATAGTTCTTTACCCAGAGATGAATTTCACCCTATGATACTGTTGTAAGTGAATCTAGGAGGATCAGTTACAGCTTGGCTGTAGTAATCATTCCAAGTTCTTTTTACTTATAGAATTATCAACATCATGTGCACAGTTGTCATAAACTTGCTGTAACACTTCTCAGACACTGCAGTACACAACAGCAACTTTATTACACTGGTTGCAACTAATCAGTTAACTCACAAAGGAGATTTTCCTGAAAAGGTGCTAGGTTTCTTGAGCAACTCTTTCAAACACACTGAGCACCACCTGCTGGCTAGTACCCTTGTTTGGTGGGCTGACTTTCTTCTCCCAGCATGCTGTTGAATTGTTGGGCTTTGTTTCTTTTCTTTTTCTTTTTTTAAACTGAAGCAGAATCAAGGATGTTGTGAATAAAACCCTTCCAGAACCCACCAAAAGCAACAAGAAACTTTACAGTACAGCATGCAGCAATAACAGTGCTTTGTAACTTCAAAATACTTTACAAAAATGTTAGTCCTCACAACACCCCTGTGAGGTAGGTAAGTATTTCAAAATGAAGGAAAGGTTAAGGCCCTGATCCAAAGTCAATGGGAAGATTCCTACTGATTTCACCCCAGGTCCCAACTAACCTGGCCTCAAAGCAATAGGAAAGTCAATGGTGAAGCTGGGATCAGAACCTGGTCTCTAAATGTCAATCCCATGCTCCATCCACAAGACCAAACCTCCCTGAATATGAAGTTAAAAGCTACTACCAGAATTGTATGAGATAACACACACACTGTGACTTGCCACAAAGGCATCATGAAAGATATGAAATTCCATCACTTGCAGACCAGCTTAAGGTCACCACATACTGGAAAACTTCCTAGGTTGGAAAACATACATTTCGTGGATCACCTGAGTAGGATATTTGAATATCCCTGTGCAAATATTCACACAGCTCTGAAGCACAGATTCACCAGAATTTGCAGTAACTACATCATGGTAAATGGTCAAATGAAGTCTTAAACATAGAAAAAGGAAGATGTTAAAGGAACATGTGTTTTAGCTTTAAATAATTATTTTATTTTTAATAAAAATAATGTACACATTTACAAAGAAAATACAAACACACCTGTCTGACGTGACATTACAAAAACATAAGGAGGGGATGGGGAAGAGGTGGATTTTGTTCTTAGCTCATTTAATCATGGTCAATGAATCACACAGCAAAATTGATTCTCCAAGTGGCCATGCTACATGAAAGTCCATGTTCAAGCCACTTGACTCAAGAACTTTGCCTTAGAGTTCATGCCACTAATAAGCCACTTCTCTCTCTCATTTTAGGCCTTAATATGACTTTCCCCTTTACTACCATCAATCTCTCTCCTGCTTTTACTTGCCATTTATAAGCTCCAGTGCCTCATCTTTGCTCCGTGTGATCTTTTCCTGCCTCCACGATGAAGGTCTTCTGGATTGGTTGTGTTTCACCAAGAGGTGTGAACAGCGTACTTTGGCAGGCTCCCCTTGGCCATTTTTCCCAACACCGCTGGGGCGCTCCCACTGACTGGCATTTGTAATGTGGTTGAAGTAGTATACACGACCTACAATGGATTAGATTTTAAAATTTAAAACATTTTAGAAGTTCCTTTCAAAGCCCTGGCATCAGCATCTTGCAGCAGATAGAAAGACTCTGGATTTCTGCACATGAGCTTGAACACAAGCACATCAGCTCAAAGCAGAGTAACTGTAGGAATTGAAAACACCCAATATCCCATAATAAGAGAATGCTGCAGCACAGAATATCTTAATCCTATATGTTACGATTCTCATCTTACAAACATTCCTAACAAGAAATAGAGAGGGAGTGGTGTGAACACAGAAGCTCTTCCACTCTAATCCTGACTCATGACAGCAAACTCCCTTTCCACCCTGGCAAGTCATAAAATCATAGGGTCAGAAGGAACCTCATGAGGTCATCTAGTCTAACCCCCTGCAAAAAGCAGGACTATGCTCACTAATCATCCCAGCCAGGGTTTTGTCAAACCGAGCCTTAAATATCTCCAAAGATGGAGATTCCACCACCACCCTAGGTAACCCATTCCAATGCTTCACTACCCTCCTAGTAAGAAAGTTTTTCCTACTTTCCAAACTCAACAACTCCAGCTTCAGCTTGAAACCATTGCTCCTTGTTCTTTCCTCTGTTACTACTGAGAACAGCTAAGCTCCCTCCTCCTTGGAGCACCCCTTCAAGTACTTGAAGGTTGCTATCAAATTCCCCCTCAGCCTTCTCTTCTGCAGGCTAAATAAGCCTAGCTCCTTCAGTCTCTCTTCATAAGTCTTGTTCTCTAGCCTCTTGATCATTTTTGTTGCCCTCTGCTGGACCCTTTCTAATTTGTCCACATCCTTTTTGTAGTGGGGTCCCCAAAACTGGACACAGTATTCCAGATGCAGTCTCACCAGTGCCGAATAGAGGGGAATAATCATATCTCTTGATCTGCTGACAACACTTCAGTCCTGATTAACTTTTCACTGAAGTCACTGTCAAAACTCCCACTGATTTCTATAGAAGCCAGCCCTTAATTCTTCATCAGAGACGTGAAGTGTTAAACTGGACAGTTCATATTTGTAAAGGACTAATTATTCTTCTGAAAGCGTGTCTGCAACTCTCTGGTATCATGTAACAGCAACACACCTTCTGAACAAGTGTGCTCATACAGTGGAACTCTGCTGGTTTGATCCCTGCAGAGAGGAGAATTGTGCTGGGTTTCTGGCAAAGGACAAGGAGTTTGTTTCACTTTACCCCAGTACATGTGTGACTCATGATAAAATCCACATACAGAAAAGATGAAAGGCCTAGGTTTCAGTGACTCATACATTACAAATGCATCACAATTAACAAATCTTGCAACCAGAAGACCAAGCAAGAAATTATATCTTTTTATGCAGGTGGTCACTACACAAGCAAGGGGGTCTTGATCCTGGATATGTCTGGATGTTACCACCAACAAAAACACATCCCAACCAAAATCAAACAAAGAGTCTTGTGGCACTTTTAAAGACTAACAAATTTATTAATCATGTAAATAAATGTCAGTCTAAGAATGCCGCCAGACTCCTTATTTGTTTTGAGGAACTTGACTAACACAGGTGCCCCTCTGGAACTTGTCAATTAAAATTGATTGCTCTTTAAAATAAGCAGCGAAAATTCCTTGAGGCACCAATCAAGAAGCCAGGAGACACACAGCTGTGTAGTCAAGCCAACTAATACTGTAATCTGGAAATGCTGCAAGTGCTTGCTCTACCAGGAGCTCATTCCTGCACTTGCAGGAATTCACAACAGCCCAGGTGGATTTCTTCTTCATCATTAACTTTGCTCTGAACCTTTTTCATCTCAAAGAATTTCCAACCAGCAAACCATGCACACAACCCACTTCAAAGGAAAATGACTTTCTAGCACGGGGCATGATGGGGAAGGTGAGAGCAACAGCCAATTCACTGCACAAAATGAAGGAGGAAAGGGAAATTCCAGCCCACGAATATAGGAAGCAATTATAAAACAAATATCCTGAGATAGTCTGGCCAAGATACAAGCAATCTGAAATGCTCACTTCATGTCAGGACCCCTACAAGTGATTTGCCCCTGACACTGCATACAAAGTATCACAGCAGTGCTCCAAGACCCCATTGGAAGAACCCTGACTGGGATGACTGTCAGAGTACTCCAGCTTTTCACAGGGAGTTGGACTAGATCAGTGGTTTTCAAACTTCCCCCCCCCCCCCCCCAGGGCCCAGTTTAAGAAGCCATTTATGCCCTGAATCCCACAATTACATCTTTGAGCAATGCATTCCAGTCTTTCGATGGCAGCAGCACAGGACAGTATCAGATCCCAACCTGTGGTTTGAAAACCACTGGACCAGATGACCTCAAGAGGCCCCTTCCAGTCCTAATACTCCATGATTCTATGAGAATGGCCGGTGACCAGAAGGTCCCACAGAGGATGCTTATCACCAAGCAGGGGACAAATGAGACCAGCCCCACTAGAACTTCCCACACCACAGAGAATTGCTGTCAAAGCCATTTCCAATCCCGCCCTACCCCCAGAGCTCCGCAATGGGAACAGTCTCGCCCCCAAAGCGTCTAACAAAACCTCCCCCAGGGCAGCTCCAGACTACAGACACCCCCCCCGCCGCCGCCCCATGGAGACCACGCGGCCTCATCCCCAAACTGGGGGCCAGCGCTGCAGGCCGCACGCCTTCTCGGCCCCCCAGGCCCCACCCTCAGAGAACCAGCCGGTCCAGACCAGCCACGAACAACAGCCCAACCCCCACCCCTGGGTCCAAGCTGAGGCCCCCGCCCCATCCAGATCCAGGCCCCATCCCCATAGGCTCAGCTTCGGCCCGCGGTACCTGAACTGCGACTCATGCGCTTCTCCCAGCCCGAGGGCAGCTTCTCCTCCTCCGCCATCTTCCCTCCGCCTGCCCGCACCGAGCCCGACCCCCGCCTACCCCACCCGGCCACGCCCCCGCCGTCTGGCGCCGCCGACTCCCATTGGCGCAGGAGGAGCCGAGGCCCCGCCCCAGCCGGCCCCCATTGGTTCAGAGGAGATGCGGGTCCCACCCTGCGCTAGGCCTCCCCTCTCGTTGGCGCAGGAGGTCAGCGATTGGCCACGGGCGAAAGGCCGCAATGATCCCGGAACCGATTCCGGCGTCTCAGGCCACGGCCGGGGACGGAGGCCGCGAAGGGACAAGAAAAGTCTGAGAACGCCACTGCCAGGCGGGGCGGAGCTTACGGCCCACCTGGGGGGCGGGAAGTTGGCGCGTGCCCCAGGGACCCGCTCCAGCGACTCTGGGCTCTAGGGATGCCGGCGAGCGGCGACCGCCCCGGCTTCAGCTCTCTGGGCCGGGCCGGGCCGGGCGCTTGGGGCAGCACACGCACCTGAGGAAGTGCGGCTCGCTGGACCGGGGGGCTAGAAACGCCATCATTCCTTGTGTAAAATGGACAGACGGCCTCGCTTCTCCTGCCGCTGCACTTCGGCTCTTCAAAGTCCCTATGAGCATCCCCGCTCCCACCCCTGGAAGGCGTCCCTCTGCCTCCTGCCATAGGAAAGCCCTGTATTCGCACTGTTACCAGCTTAACTATTCCTAATTAATCTGAACCCCCCCCCCCCCAGTTAATTTGCAGTTTTGACTGTTTGAGCCTTTAGAGTTCTCCAGGCAGGAGGGCTAGAACTATTTTTCCTTAAGGAAAGTTGAGGTTCCTATAATCACTTGACTCCAGCAGCTGTGGGTTTAAGGCAAACACAAAATCTTGTGGGAGTAGATAAAAGAAAAACTACAAGTGTAAGCAACCTGGCACTTTTATAAAGGTTAATATGTGCTCCCTGGATTTTAAAGACTTCCAGGGCAGTGGTTCTCAAACTTTTGTGGGTCCTGACACACTTGGCAGCATCTCACAACCCTACAGGATACACCAGACCAATTCTGCTCATTTCCCTGCCTCTCCGTGACCCATTTACTGCTGTGTAGTGACACAGTACTATGTCCCAGTAGTTGAGAACCAGTGCTCCAGGGGAATATATAAAAACTAAGGCAGATCAGTCATTTGTAAAAACCTTTTACAAAAAGGCAGCATGGTCTCTCCACTGAGAGCCAGGACTCCTGGGTTCTAATCCCTACTGTAAATGTAGCTGAGTAGTTAGAACAGAAGCCTAGAAATGCTAGATTCCCATAAAAGAAGGGGGATGGACTGTAGATAAACAGCTTTAAAATAAAACCTAACTGACAGAGAAAGCAACAAGAATTCCAGAGTGGTGGTTTTAACAAAACTGTTGTTGATTTGGGAGCTGCAATGTCACTACAGCCTTAATCACAGCTCCAGGTGGGATTCAAACCAACAGCCCCCACGCTCCTGCACCACACAGAGCCAGGGTCCCTGGGAGAGCTTCTGCTGGGAGCAGGTTGACTCTGGCACCATAGCCCCTTATGCTTTCCCTTGCATGGTCGCAGTAGGGTGTAGAACTAAACAAAAGTCATCAATAGAAACCATTCAGGGCACACGCCCCCAGCTCCTTGGCCACAAGCCACCACCACCCTGACCATAAGCCAACCCCCCATGACCTCCCCTCCGGTTCTGGGACTGATCTGGCCCCAGTTCCAATGCAGGCACCACCAATGGCCCCAGGGGCTACCCCAAGCCTGATCTGACTCACTGCCCCCATCACCAGGCCCAAGCCTCAGCCAGCTCCCTGCTGCTGCCCCAGGGTGTGGGAAGCCCAGTCCCTGGCCCACCTGCCCCTTTCCTGACACACCCACTGCCCCCAGCCCTGTGCCCTTCTCCTGCCCCCCCCCATGGCCCTGTGCCCCTTTTTTCTTCCTCCACATCCCATCCCACGCCACCCCTTCTGAACACCACTTGCCATCGAAACCTATAGTCATTGTGGCATCTGCTGGAGAAAGGTGAAAAAGCGCAGTGAAGACCAACAAGATGAACCAAAGTTAGAAATCATCTAACAGTGGTTCTCAACCTTTTGCAGCTCATGACACACTTGGTGACATACTGCAACCCTACAAGGCACACAAGCCCTCCTCTCCCAAACCAAATCCAGCCATTGCCCAGGCTCTCTGTGACAGTTATCAATGTGTGGTGACACAGTAATGTGTCCCAACACACTGGTTGAGAACCACTGGTCCAACAAGCCACTTGCTCACTCTGCCTTTGTCTACCCTCACTATGTACCTAAGGAGGCCTGTGAAGTCAAGGCTCACTACAATTGGTACTCAAGCTTGCTACATCAAAGCTGGCCTACATATGCCTATAAAATGCTGCAACCCCTGCGCCTGACTGCAGCAAACACATTTGAGAGGTTCCTCTCTCAGAAGTTATAGAAAGTGGGGGAAAAAAAAAAATCAATATTAACCCACTGCCCCAACACGGCAGGTACACTGACTGCCTTTCAAGCAAAACATGAGTTCAAGAGTTCTTCCTGGTCATTATAACTTTATGCAACATCCCCAGGTATACTTCATCATATTGAATTATACATGCCATCCACACAGCAGTTCAGTCATAAGAACAGCCGCACTGGGTCAGGCCAATGGTCCATCTAGCCTAATATCCATCCATCCAGGCCAATGCTCCATCTAGCCCCACTTCCTGACAGCGTCCAATGCCAGGTTCAGAAAGAATGACAAGAACAGTGCACTCACCTAGCGAGCCATCCTTTGTTGTAAACTTCCATCTTCTGGAGGTCAGAAGCCGGGGACACCCAGAGCATGCAGCTGCATCACTGATCACCTGGCTAATAGCCATTGATGGACCCACCCTTTATAAATTTAATCTGTTTAGTTCTGGGCTTTAACATCTGCTGGCAGTGAGTCCCATGCCCTACTCCTTATCCTAAACTGTGATGATCTTGTTCCACACACTGTAACAGTTCCTGCATCCATCTCACTGGAGAGAGTCATTCCTTTTCACTCTGGGTATCGTTTGCATCAAGTCAAGGTTCTGACAGAACAGCAGGGTAGCCTGCCTCCTTACTGTCCATGCAGCACCAGTTCTGTGACAGAGGCAATTGAAAAGACTGCTACCATCAACACAAAAATAAATTTAAGGCCTATAACTAGCATCCATCTCTTTCTGTAAGAGATAAGAAGAGCTGCTGTGACAAGACAGTCCCATTAATATCCCTGCCTCTGCACTGTGTACTGAGATCGCTGCTCCCCCTCACAGGTCATTTCAGTCTGGAAGTTATCAAAGACAGAATCGACACTAGCCATTGCCCTGAACTTCAGCCTCAGCTAACTAGGCTCGCTTGAGTGAAGGCACCTGCTACAGTCTGGACAACACATGCATTAGTGGCCCATCTAATACACTGAGAAGGGATGTTCCACATCTAGACTTTGACATGACATATGCATATTTAAAGTACTTTTTAATAGCTGCTCCCCTCCCACTCTTGCACCTAGCCACATTTACATCCAGTGAGGACTTTAGAGCTAAATGAAAAGTTCAGCTGGGATTGTGCTTGAAAGTTCAATGAGAATGAGAGGGCAGGGCATATACCTGTCAGCACAGAGTGTCCAGTCAGTCATAAAAACAAGCATGTTATGGAAACAGCTTTTTACATTTTCCAGCCAGGATAACAACCACTGAACTACTTCAGTCTCTTAAGAATGAGAAACTTTGTCATTTTAAATACATTTGCCTTGGGTCTGTTTCTCAAACTAACTGGAAGAGAGTCCCCCTCAGATGCATGGAGGGGCTATAGTATTCATCCTATTCCAAAAAGCTAAAAAGCACCTGACAAAGTAGGATTTTCTCTGATGAAAGCTCATGTGACAAATAAATGTTAGTCTTAAAGTGCCACAGGCCTCCTTGCTTGTTTTGCTGAACTAGACTAACACAGCTACCCCTTTGGAAAGTAGTGACGTGAGGTTTTTTGGGTTTTGTTTTGTTTTTTTTTGATGTTCCAACAGCTACAGTAATTAAAGCTGCTTTGGAGGAAGTCAGATATCTTCTGACTTAAAAAGCCATGAGCAGGACACTGAAGTTTTCAAGGGATATTTATTACATTTTTTAAAAAACAAACAGCTTTCTTAAAAGTTTGCAGCCAGCTTTCTGGCCTTCAGAACTGAATACATTTAAGATACCAACATACAGAAATTGAGCTTTTCATTTTTACCTAACACGAAATAAAGTTTACAGACAAGTTTTCTATTATAAACGTGATGCCTGCCATATGCAATCACAGCTGGAGCTACTGATAGTACAGCTCCAGGTTCATGCCGTCATGGATTTCATCTGGAAGGAATGAGTTAAGGGGAATTCCCACAGAAAAGGCTCAAACTCCAATGGAAAAGGCATTTAATGTAGATTTTTACCAAGTCAATAATTAAGCTACAGCAGCAAATTTATTCTTTATGAAATACTGTACAAGTCTCAGCAACATTATTCCCTTTCCCACTTTACTACAGCCATGTGTTTGTCACACAGGCAAACTAAACTGCTAGTGCCATGGAACAGAACAGAACAATGTGCTATTGTAATCATTTGATGCAGCAGAATCTTTAATTCAGCAGATTAGTCCCATCATATGATACTCACACAATTCAGTAAGGGACTGAATCTTAAAGATCCACCAACTATCTAATGAAGGAGTCCTGTGGCACTTAAACAATATTTATTGCATGACATTTGTGGAAGAAGCATCTGGTGAAGTGGGATTTTTCTTCCATGAAAGCTCATGTGATAAATAAGTTTGTTAGTCTATAAGTGCCACAGGACTCCTTGATTATTTTGCTGAGCTAAACTGACACTGCTACCCCTCTGGTGGCTTACCAATACCATTAGTCTCCAGTAGCTAGGGAAGTCAACAAGGCTTCTAGTTTGCGACATGCAACTATGTCAGATTACGAAGGGTCTCTGTCTAGCTATGTATTTACAGTGTACCCATTACTCCATGCAAGTGGGCAGGGGAGTCGGAGACCATGGCCCCATCAATTTTCCTGTCTGAAGGATGAGTGATGGGGAGGAAGGCAGCGAGGAGGCAAGCAGCAGGAGGCGCCTTAGGTAAGGGGAAGAGGAGGAGCAGGGGCACTTCAGACTCCATAACAGTGTTGCTGCTCTTCTAAGAGACAAAGAATGCAAGTTATTTTGTCTAGTGAAAGGTGCCCCAAAAGGTGCCAATATCATTTAACTGTAGTTTATTCAGACCAATTTAACATTCAAGGATACAGTCTCCCAATGACACATGGTCCTTGAAGATTGTGTACCTGCACAAATGTTTTCAAAAGTCAGTCAGGAAGAGAAATGCAAAAAGAAGCTTTTATAAAAAATGTAGTTAATAGGAAGGAACAATTGTGATATTATCCATAAGTTTGCTGGTATCAGTTACATTAGAATATCAATCATTGAAATGATTAGGGATAGATTTTCTAAAAATGAGTGACCTCTTTTAAAAATGAGCTCTCTAGGAAGAGGGAAGATTCTGCCCATGTGCAGTTACAGACAAATATACAACAACTTCATACACTGAACTTAGGAAATTTGGAAAAAAAAAGAGAACCAAGTGAAAATCTTGAGTTGAACATCACTGCAGGTGAGAATATGAAGAAGAAAAAAAACAACTTAGTCAGTAGTATTAGTCAAGAACTATTTATAGCTGCCAGGCTGCCTTTGAGACTTGGTTAAGTGAGAGATATGTCAGTAAAACCACCAGGAATATTGGAAAATGGGGAAGGCAAAGAATTTCAAATATCTGAAAATTATCAAATTCAGAACTAAAGTTATCTTTGATGAACACTTCCTAGGGGTTTGCACTATGTGCTTTCTGTCTCTGAATCACATTTTCTGTTGCATTCTTAACCATTTTGTATTCATATACAACTTTCCATTCCAAAGGACTTCAAAAATCAACTAATACACAACCTCAAATGCAGCCATCTCGGGGGGGGGGTGTTGTGTTTGATCATGGCTAAAGACTGCACCAGCCACCCCCACATGCACAGAACTCAATTTACCTGCCTTAGGAGGAGGAAGGGCTAACGGCACCCCGGTTGGGATTGCAATCTACAGCTCCAGGGAGTTCCAGTACATCAAGGCCGATGCTCCTCAGCTCTGCTAAGCCATTTCCTTCCCCATTTCCTGGATTTAATTCACAAATGCGGCTGCCCAGGGAAAGACCTGGGGCCTGGACCCCAATTTCTGGCCACAATTGGGGGTCTGGGCCCAATCCGGCATCAGGCTCCTGCCGCCACCAGCCTTGCCCTGGATCCCTGGCCGGGCCCTGGGACTGGACAGGCAGGCACTGCCACAGGTGGCCGGGCTTTAATACCCAGTCGGGAGAGGCAGGTGCTGCTGTGGGCAGCCCAGCCTGCATCCCCGGCTGGGACGTGACCAGGAAAATAAGGCACCGCTATAGGGAGCCCAGCTCCAGATCAGGGACGGGGTCTGCAGAGGTGGGCGCCACCCCAGCACTCAGGACACTTAAAGACTGACAGATTTATTTTTTACATGAGCTTTTGTTGGAGAAAATCCCACTTTGTCAGATGCTTTGAAGATGGGTGA
>ML682098.1:1087124-1108005 GCA_007922195.1 Podocnemis expansa
CCTATGTTTTACACCCCCTTGCATTTATTTTCATTCCATTCTGTAAGCTCACCCATCTTCAAAGCATCTGACAAAGTGGGATTTTCTCCCACAAAAGCTCATACAAAAAACAAATCTGTTAGTCTTTAAGTGCCACATGACTCCCTGTTTTTGGGGGGGGGGGGGTTTGCTGGACTAGACTAACATGGCTATCCCTTTGGAAATTCAGGATACTGGCACCAGGATTTGGGGTACATGACCTATGTGCCAGGTGCCAAAGACACCCCTGGTTTAATTCATCCACTTACCATTTTTTCAGCACAATCTTGTCCCATCGGGTCCCGGTCTGAGCCGCAATGAGTTTTTTCAAATCACGAATCGTGTCCTCGGTGCTGAATGAGCAGGTTAAGGAACGGCACTTCACACCACGTACTCAAGCGCCTGGACTAAGCAGCAGCAACCAGGTCGGGAATTCCTCCCCCAACAGGGCTAGGCCACGGGGCTGCAACCTGCAGTGATGCAGGCGGCTCTTCGGCTGCCCCCCCCCGGAGAGCGGCGGTCCTGGCCCAGCCCCGGCCAGAAAGCTGCACCCACAGCAGCGCTCAGACCCCCTAGGTAGTGAAGGAATTGGGTGAAATGAGTCCTCTGGTCTTTCCTATCACCTGCCCGGCCCTATACGGACGCCCCCATCCCCAGCGTGAGTGGCTCCCATTGCCCAGGCCGCGGCAGGAAGCAGCAATCGCCGAGACGGCGCCGCGGATACTTGCACTTGACTCGCACTTTCTTCCCCAGCCGGTCGTTGCAGACCACCTCGATCATCCTGCCTGCGGGGAGCGACACGTCAGGCCGGGCCTCAGGCAGAGAAGCCGTGCACAAGCCAGGCGGGAGACCCCGGGCCCCGCCCGCCCGCCGCGACACTCACCTACCCCTCCTCCGCCTCCTGCCGCTGCTGCGGACCCCGAGAACCCCAGCTGGAGCCGACCCGGAACCGGAAATACCCCACTACCTGAAGTAGGCGGGGCTGACCCGGAAGCGGAAGTTCGGGAGCTATGGCGGCGGCAGGGCTGGGCTCTCTGCCTGACTCGCTGCTGCTGGAGGTTCTGGCGCTGCTGCCGCTGCGCGACCGGCTCCGCGGAGCCCGGTGAGAGCTCAGCCCCGCCCGCCGCGAGCCCAGGCCCCGCCCCTCGCGGCCCCGCCTCCCCGAGGGTTTAGTCCGGGCGCCGTGAGAGGAGACCTGCTACGTCCCCCGGCCCCCCACGGAACCAGACATGGAGGCGGGTGCTGGGCCCCTAACCCGTCCCCCTGTTTCTCCGCAGGGTCTGCAGACGCTGGCGGAGGCTGGTGCGGGACAAGGCGCTGTGGAGACGTGTGGATTTAACGCCCTATAAAGTACCAGCCCCACGGCAGGGCAGCGGGAAAGGAGCAGAGGCTCGAGGGGGGGCAGCTTGGGAGTTGTGTAAGAGGGGCCGATGTTGGGTGGGTGGGAGACCGTGAGATCAGGGGCTTGTCCCTGGGGTGGGGGTAACTGGGAATAGAGGCTGCCAATGTGAAGGTAAACAATAGTAGCGTCCTACCTGTGCTGAGGGGTGGGAGCTGCTGGTAAGGAAAGAAGCTGCAGCAGTCCCAGCAAGAGGAGAGGCTGCAGGGCAGGTGTCTGGCTCACATGACAAGTGTGGTAAATTTTCCTTTATGTCTGTCAAGAAGAGCAGAGATGGCTTGTCCCTGCTCATTTACTGCTAAAAAAAACAACGAGGAGTTGTGTGGTACTTTAAGTCTAACAGATTTATTTCACTTACTGCTGCCATCAACTTTGTGATGTCTTGCTGAAGTGCACAGTGTTTTGTTGTTTGTTCCCTTGTTCTCAGATCACCTCTAAGATCTTCTGGCACCTGCTGCGGCAACACCTAAACAGCAGCCTCACGTTGCTGAAAGTGAGAGGAGCGCTCTGCTCAATAAGGAAGCAGGAGTTCCTATCACCAGCGCTGCTGCAAGCCCTTGGGAAGCAGTGTCCCAGCATCCAGCACCTCTGCCTCACTGAGGCTGACCTCCGTCTGCTCCCATATGACTGCCTCCCATTGTCTCTGAAAACCGTGGAGCTGAGCCAGTGTGAGATTCCTGCTGTGTGGTTCCAAAGATCTGCATCTTCAGAAACTCCCAGATTCTTGCCCCAACTGCAGCATCTTAGCATCCATAATGTGCCTGCCTTTTCAGATCAGCACCTGCTCAACGTCTCATCTCATGCCAGCCTGAGGACTCTGAGCCTCTCTGGAACCTACAGGCTAACAGATGCTGGGATTCAGAGAGCAGCCCCACATCTGGAGAACCTGGATTGCCTGGTTCTGCGCCAGTGTGTCATAACAGATGCTGCTGTTCATTTCATAGGACGTCACATGAAACGTCTCTGCTCTTTGGAAATCAGTCACACTTGTTCCCTAACAGATGCAGGCCTGGCTTGTTTAGCAGCCCTGAAATGCATGGAAACCCTCTGCCTTGAATTCTGCCATAAGCTTTCTCCCGATGCCATTGTTGCTGTATGCCAGATGCTACCAAAATTAAGGAACCTCAATCTAGATGGGATTGACTTTGAAGACCAGGGAATATGTAAAATTCAGGCAAGTTTGCCCAATTGCAGTTTCTGATGTGCTCCCTGATCTATTTTCTTAGGGGAAATATTAACAGTGGGGAGTGGCTAGAATTTGCAAGGGTGAGCTGTGGGATGCTCACTCCCCTGAAATAACTCTCATCATTGTTTCCTGTGAGCCAGGTTGTATTCCCAGATGCAGTTGTATTCATTTTTCTGAAGGCAGAATTCTCTCTGATGCTAAAACAGGGAGGTAAACAGTGTAGTACAAGGACCAGCCTGAAAATAGCCACTTCTGCATGACTGTGCTCCTGACATGAGCCCCTCATGTTCTTGTACAAAGAAAATGGCAAGACCAGGTGTTAATGATGTAAATATGTTTATATAAGGGTTGACTAGATGTTCATACAATTTAGAGTGTATATCAGACCATGGGAGCAACACTGTGCCTAAGCCAGCACTAGGCTGTCAATCATATTGGATGCTATGATTTTTAGGGCAGTCTGCATAAGCTTGGTGTTGCATGCAGCTTATTTCGTGCCTAGTGGAAATCAGGGCTGTGTGCATTAAGTAGTGTGCCAAGTTCAAACCCCTGTGTCAATCAAAGGCTTGCAGTGGGGAAAAAAAAGATCCTTATAAATGTCTGTCAAACCCTTAGCCTCTTGCTGTCCACCTGAGAGGCAGCATAGTGTGGGTTCCGTCTATACTACTGCACAGACTACATGGGAGAGATTGCGGATCCACTCCATCGATCAAAGTACATACCTGTTGGCTCCTGTGTGGAGGTTCCTGAGAGCAGTATTCCACCAAGGCTTCAGGTTCCTGGGTCCTGTCATCAAGCCACACCTGGATGGGAGATGACACCACCCCTGCAGAGTGAAGAACAACATATATAAGTGGTCTCCCACAGATCTATGAAACTCTGGGTGGGGCTTTTATTTTCATGCTATCCTGCCATTGTTTGTTTTAATCAGTCTGTTGCTTGTTAATAAATCACTGTTCTTAATTAATTCTAATCACATATTCCTCATTCTCTGATAGATTGGTGATGGGGGTTGATGGATCTAAGGGGCATGACAGGGGTCCTGTCATAAAACAAATTTAAACTACCTATCCTTCCACTGTTAGGGTAGCACAGGTGAAGGGGAAGCATGTGAGGTTCAGTGGCTCTGGGTTGATTTCAGTAAGAGGCACCCTGACACTTTGGGGTTTCTCTTCTATGTTTAACCCTTCTCACACTAAACATCAGGCAACAGCTGAACTAGCCCCAAATCCAAGGGAGTAAGTCAGCTGCCACCCTGCAGCTTAAGGGTTTGACTGCCCAAACCTTGGAATCTAAATAAAAGTTAACTCAAGTCAAAAATCATTAGCCACTTTGCAGAGCTATGAGCTCCTCCAGGCCTAGGAGGAAGGGCAGAAAATTGTACAAACACACATTTATAACATAACAACCTTTGAAGAGGGAAAGAACAGTTGTGTCCATTTCACACACACAGGTACCAGCCATGTATCGCGCGGGTCAGATAGGTGGCAGCTGGGGACTTCTCAGCAGTGGGCAACCTTAGGAATCATCGCAGTAAAATTGGCTCCGGAGGAGAGGATTTGTGACCAATGTGAGACATCGCATGACAGCTGATTTTTTTCTGGTTAAACTTTAGGGTTTACAGATAGGTGATGTCCAAATCTGTATAATATCTTCAAGTCAGCACACTCAACCTGTGACAGCCTTTGCAGTTGGACAGAAGAGCCAGCAGGGCCTGCTTAGAACAGAAGCGCATGTAATGAATTGATCAATATGAAGAGGCGCTATACACAGGTCCAGTGGAAGGTCTGGCATTCACAGTATCATGGACCCAACTCTCAGTATCTCACCCAGCTATTTTTTTAATTCAAATTGCCCTTTTTTTTTTTTTTTTTTTTTGGCCTGGCAAGGCTGCATGAAAGGAGAGAGAGACACCAGCTGCAGGACTGGTGAATTCTCTAGAGGGTTCATCAACTTCCAGTCTGGAAAATCCATCAGAAGGACTAACTTTTCAGTTAAGTCTCCTACTGTGTTTTTATATGAATACCAAATTTGCCTAGCTGGCTGTTGTCCCCCCTTCCAGGTATAGGTTGTGCAAGAAGGTTTCAAATTAAACCAACCTGGAAACCACTGACCCCATGTGATGAAATCTGTGCATCTTGGCCACAACAGCGTTTTGTTCCCTGGGCTGATGTCTCCAACGTCATACACAGGTATGATAAGTCCTGAATTCGGGGAAATAAATAAAATAGTTCAGAGAGCTGTAGCCCTGCACTGGGAACACTTCCAAGACTATTGATTTAATACCTACTGTGACCCAGTATTCCTTTGGTGCCAGCTGGCAGAGGGCACAGAGGAGGTGCATAGGGTTTCAGGGGTCTCCTGTGTCAGCTGTATGCATAATAATTCACCAAAGGGTTGCATGGAAGGTTCCTTCTGAAAACTGATAGCTCATTAGTCATTACCATGTTTAAATGTGTGATATTATCTACAAAGTTACATATTTGTATGGAAATCCGTGTTAGAGTACATCAGTCGAGATGGGTCATAAATAGGTTCTGGTCAGGCAGGGGATGGCAGACATTTATTTCCCTGGGAGTCACTGCATGATATGAAACAAGCAAGGAGTTCTGTGGCACTTTTAAAGACTTACAAATTTATTTAGCACATGAGCTTTCATGGGAGAAAATCCCACTTTGTCAGACGCTTGAAGATGTGAAGATGAATTTACTTTAATTCTGTAATTTAATTCTGTAAATTCTGTCTTCAAGTGTCTCACAAAATGGAATTTTCTGCCACAAAGGCTCATGTAATAAGTAAATTTTAGTCTTTAAAAGTGCCACCGGACTCCTTGTTTGTTTTGGTGAACTAGAGTAGCAAGCACAGCTGCCCCTTGGAACTTGCATATTGCATATCTGGCAGTATGTTTATTTGCACATTGAGCTTGCAGCTAATGAAGATTTCAAAGTTGGCAAGAAATCACAAAATCTACAGGAGAGAACAAACAGGAGATCATCCTGTTTATGGGTAATATCAAAGAATTAGTCTTGTGTAGCAGGAGAATGTAAGGAGACACACTGTATCCTTCTCTAAGCTCTGGTCTACTCTGGGGGGTGGGGGGAGGATTTCAGCAGCCGTTAAAAGGAGATATGCAAGTTACTTAAAATACCTTGTGTATTTCCCTAACACCTACTTACAACGATGTCTTCAGTACACTGAGTCAATGGGAAATGCCCTCCCTTTGATTCAGTGCTTTGCTACTTGAGGAGGTAGTCTTCAGAGTTCAACTTCCTGACCAATCTGAAGGTAGTGAATTTGCGACCATCAGTGAAGACAAGCCCTGAAGTAACCATCACTTAAAGGAATCAATGCCTACCTGGCTGGAAAATGCTGGGGAGCAATACAAGAAGAAGTCTAGTTGTAATTTTATTTTACGTATAACACTTTGTTTCTAATATCTCTGCTTCCTGTCACTGAAATCATTATTTATTTAATAAATTTTTACTGGTTGTCACTATTAATGTATGTGGGTGCTGAAAGTTAACAGAGTGGTGTGTTGAGGGGAAACAGGTTAGCTGCTATGTACTGCATCTTTGGTAGCACTGGATTAGTGCATTCTGTGGCCAGGGCCGTCCCTAGGGGGGAGGGGGGCCCAGGGCAAATCAGTTTGTGCGGCCCCCCCCCCCCCATTTTAAACTTTGTCAATTTTTCTTTAATAAAATTGTAAATTTCTAGCCCTCAGGCTAAAAAATTGCAGAGCAAAGCAGAAAAACATGACCTGACTTTATCCTAAAGGCTCAAAACCTAGAAGTCAGAGAAAATAGCTCCCCCCCCATTTATTATTTCTTTAAACATCTCTTTATTTTTAAGTGAGTTGTAATGATATATTTAAGCCAGACTTGTGACTATTTTTGATGTTTAGGGTAGGCAATACTGAATGTGTCATGGTGATGTTTCATCAACCTCACAGCCAAGTGGACAGGAGCATCTTTGTGGTTCTGGTTTTCTGTTCAAGATGGGCACACAATTTCACAAGTTTAATAATTTTTTAGATCAAGTTTTTGTTACATTGAAAATTCAGAGAGAGAGAGAGAGGCTATTTTTGGATGATACCAAGAAATAAATTCAGGTCCTCTCTCACCTTAAAGCACTGGATTCCAACTGTCTAATGTATGTTATTTCCTTTATGCTGCCTGACTCTCTCCTTTTCCATCTTATTTTAATATATGTATTCATACATTTCTCATTGCTTTGCAGGTGATCTAAGTAATGAAACTCAGGTACTGTTTGAGGATGAGAGGAAGAAACAAGGGACCTTTGGCCTCCTCTCAGATACCCGGATGTAAAACAAACAAGGAGTCTTGTGGCACTTTTAAAAGCTAACAAATAAATAAATGTGTTAGTCTTTAAAAGTGCCACAGGATTCCTTGTTTGTTTTGCTAAACTAGACCCACATGGCCAAAGTTGCTTTCCTCTTTGCCATGCTTTGGGACTGGTGGTCTGACTGCAATCAATGACAATGGGGCTTATTTACAGTGCAGAAGGAAGGACAAAAAACTTCTTTAATGTGTTGATTGATGGCTATTAACCCTAAAAACCCAGTATTTCCATATGAGCGCTAGCCTGGGGTCTTCTCTCTCAGGTATAATAGATCATTATCTGCACAGAGAAGTTTGCTCAAAAAGACATCCCTGAAGACTGAAAACTCTTGTCAAATGTAGAAGGAAAAAAGTTCTTTAATATCTCAAACACTTTCTGGAGATGCTGATATAAATTCAAAGAGAAGGTCCCATTTTGTAAAGGTTAGGGATGTGACATTCTCCTAACTTTGTCCTCCTTTGCTTGACTGAGGCTGGCTCACTAAGTTTTATCTCAACACTTGCCCTTTCTCTTCCCCTCAGGGAGCAGTTGTGGGAAGGTGGCTACTTAAGAGTTCCTGTGACCAAACACTGCCTGGCTGAATTCCCTTCCCTGACCAGCAGGAGCTGGCCCTAGTCCCACAGCTTGAAAAAGCTCCCTGCTTCCTTACTCTAGCCAAAGCGCGGGGCCTAGAGCGGTTGCCCCACCTGCCCCCCCTTAAGGATGGCTCTGTCTGTGGCCTAGTCACTCCAGGGTGATGCTCGGGGGTAGACTGTCTGTTACTTCTCTGGAGAGAGAAAGCAGGATTTGCCTGGGCCTAAAGGCGAGTGCCAGTGTTGCCTGTGGGTTTGTGGAGCTGATCCCCAGCAGGCATGCTAAGCAGAGGTAGCAGCCAGGGGCCTCACAAGCGAGGCACTGTGAAAAGCATCACACCTGCTGCTACATGCTTATCACAAACACAAAGGGTTAAGCTAGAGTAAAGACTCTAAGGAACAATGTTACCTTCCTTAGCATTTGCCACTGGGGCATTGGGACCCTTTTTAATGACACAGATTAAAACAAATTGGCAAGAATGAAAATGAAGAACACAGTAAATCAGTCTGGCTCTGAGCACAGGTTGGTGTGGCCAGGCTGGGACACTGGAATTGTAATGTTCTCTACAGATGTTTGCACTGGTGTGACTGCAAGTCTGACAGCCAGCTGTACTAATTGGTGTAATTTAGCAGTTGTAGGTCCAACCTGCCATTTTTTGAGTGGAGCTGGTTTCTATCCCAGGGCATCCACAGTTCGTTCAAGCGCTAAGCACGGAATGACTGAGGAAAAACAATTCTACCTTTCACATGCTGATGTAAGGCAGGCTTAGAAGCTGTGCCTAACAGCTTCGGGGGGGGGGGCAACTAATCTGCATGGGTTTGTATTTGCATGAGCACAAAGAACATATTAGCATAAATACACTATGGGTGCAGGGCAATATGGGTAATGGTATTTGGGATTGATCTGATCACAAATCTGTCAATATCTGTAATTCTACAGAAGGGAAATATGAAATACTGTGTGGTATGCTACTCTCTGATTGTTCCAAATCTGTTCGAGTTAGTTAAAGGGTAAAAGCTACCCTTAGCAAAAAAAAGAGACTTGTAAGAGAGGCCACTGCCTGCTTCAGCCTGGAAAAGACAAGACGGGGTGGGGGGGGGGTTGCATGGCTACTTCTAGAATTATGTGGCCCCACTGTCAAATGGTAGATCTGGCTAGGCTTCTTATGAGGCCTTTCTTTGTTATTTTAATGGAAGAAGTGGTTTGCAGCTACTTGAGGTTTAAGAGCTGAAATCACTGAGAGAAGCAAACTGTCTCTCTGAGTTGAAATCACTAAGAGGAAAATCCTCTCTCTGAGCTGAAATCACTGAAGAGGAGCAGCAGATGGAGTTGACCAGTGGGCGGAGCCAGCAGACAGTGGGTGGAGCCAAGCAACAGTGCTAGTGTACAGAGTGAGTGACCAGTGGTTGGCACCGGTGAACAGCTGGTGTGAAGGATACTGCCTACATGCCCCGGGATTTCTTGGGAGCCTGTTTAGCACTGATTGTCCAGATCAGTGCTGGTTTTGCTATTGAGTTTTTGTATGTTCTGTTATGCAGTGTGGGTTGTTGGGAACCTTGTTCTGCACTGATTTTCCAGATCAGTGCTGATTTTTGTTATTGGGCATTTTACATTCTGTTTTTATTACTATTAAAAGTTCTGTATACTACACTCAGACTTGTGCTTGCACGTGGGGAAGCATTACCCCTTCAGGGTGCCCAGGGAATAATCCATGATTTCCCAGAAGACTGGGTGGGGGCTTAAGCTGCTTGGTGCTGTAACGTTATTGGGAAACCCCTAGGTATAGAACCTAGCCTTTGTTCTGCCAGTTCGCCCTGGCGGAAGAGTTACACTAACAAGTAAAGCTTTCAACAGCATTGTATGGTGTCTAGGCATCAAAGAAGTCCTAGAGCTGTGTTGGCAGACCTGTGAAAACTGTAGAAACCAATGTTTTGTCTGTGTGAGGATCATGGTGCTTTGGGCAAGTCGGTTCCCCTTCTGTGATCCTGTTCTCCCTCCCACCTTGTGTGCCTTTTTCTTTACAGTGTAAGCTCTGGGGACAAGGACTGTCTGGTGCTATGGATGTGTACACCACCCATCATAGCAAGGCTCCTATTTGAGCTTGGATCTTTAACTGCCACCACAGCACAAATATAGCCACATACTGAGTATTCCACCAATAATCACATTTAGACCTCAACCTGGAATGAGTAGAAAGCGCTCAGTAGAGGAATTCTGACTTAGCTGGAAGCAGCTAAGTTTTCCAATGAGATCCAGCCATTTTTTTTCCTGTGAAGAACTCAAATAAATCTTGCAAGATTTCACAGTGGGCAAGATTCTGCAAGGTGGCTAGATACACAGATCACATGCACAGGCACTAGGCAGAGTTAGGCACCTCACTGCCACTTTGCCTTAGTCATATCAGTGAAGATTTTTTAACAATTACTCCTGTAAGAATGTGTGAAACCTGTGTGTTTGTACTGTTTGTGGATGTGTAAAAAAAAAACCAGGGCCATAACTACGGCAGGGCAAAAGGGGCAAGGCCCAGGGTGAAAGATTTCACAGGGAGACAAATGACCCTGCCTAGCCCCAAAGAAGAATGTGCCTTGGGGAAGGCACGTTCCTTCCAGAGCCAGACCGTGGCTGGAGGAGGTCATCTCCCACTGTTCCCCCAGCATGCAAGGTCTGGTCAGGAACATGCTGTGTGTTGGGGGGGGGGGGGAGAAGAAGTCTGGCCACCAGCCACACAGCCAGCAGCACAGCTGCTCTAGCCTCTGCTGGACCCACAGCCAGGTGGGAAAAGATGGCGGTGCGCTGGGGGCTGGGTACCAGCAGCACATGGCTGGTTGTGGGAGGGAGGCACCTTCCCAGCCCCAGGTGACTGGCTGGTTGGTGGAGAAGAGAGCCAGGGAGGCACCCCTCGACCCTCTGTTGCTGAGTGGCCAGGCTTTGCTGGCCATGGGGCCAGGGGAGGCACCTGCCCAGCTGGACTGGCTGGCATGCGGGAGAGGGAGTCAAGGAGGCACCCCCTCTCCCCGACCCTGTGTTGCTGAGTGGCTGGGCTTTGCTGGCTGTGGAGGCAGGGGAGGCACCAGCCAGCTGGGCTGGCTGGTCGCTGGTCGAGGGAGGCATTCCCCCACCTCACCCCAACCTTGTATTGCTGGCCAGCCAGGTTTGCTGGCCAGCAGGAGAGGTACCCCACTAAACCTGGTTGGATGGCGAGCCAGGGAGGCACCCCACCTCCAAGCCTGTGTTGCTGGCTGGCCAGGTTTGCTGGCCAGTGGGTGCGGGGCACCCACCTAGCTCAGGGGCTCGGTGCTGCCTGGGACTTAGGTGAGCCAAACAGTGGAAACAAAGAGACCTGTGGCAGTTTACTAATGCATTATGCATTGTATGAGTTTCAGGGAGAAAATCCTACTAAGTCAGACTCCTTGATTTTCTTTTACAGTCTGACAAAAAAAACAAGGTGACATTTTAAGACTAACAGATTTATTTTTCGCATGAGTTTTCGTGGGAGAAAATCCCACTTCGTCAGATGCTTCGAAGATAGGTGAACTTACAGAATGGAATGAAAATAAATGCCAGGGGGGTGTAAAACATAGGATCAGGTCATACAGTAACAGCAAGTCAGAGCAGTTGTTAGACAAACGGGATGATCTCTGTGCAAAAGGATAAATGAACACAGCTGATATCAGAAATCACAGAACAAAGAAACCAGTTGCTGAGCACTTCCATCTTCCTAATCACTCGATGATTGATTTGTTAACGACTGTCATCAGAGATGTGGCTGGGACATCAAGACTTCAAAGAGAAACAGCTGAACTCGAATTAATATGCAAGCTAAATTCTGTGAAAGCAGGACTTAATTGAGACTATGGGTTCTTTTCCCATTACAAAAGGTAATTTGACTTCAGGCTCCCCATAGTTATAACCTAACAACTGCTCTGATTTGCTGTTACTGTATGACCTGATCCTATGTTTTACACCCCCTTGCATTTATTTTCATTCCATTCTGTAAGTTCACCCATCTTCAAAGCATCTGACGAAGTGGGATTTTCTCCTGCGAAAGCTCATGCGAAAAATAAATCTGTAAGTCTTAAAGTGCCACACAACTCCTTGCTTTTTTTTGCTGGACCAGACTAACACGGCTATCCTTTTGGAAATTTTACAGTCTGACCTGATTCAATGACTTAACCTTCCCTGCAATTATTTTCCTCCCATTTTGTGAACTGCCCATCTTCAAAGCATCTGAGGAAGTGGAATTTTCCCACAAAAGCTCATGCGATAAATAAATGTGTTAGTCTTTAAGTGCCACAGGCTTCCTTGGTTGTTTTACTGAACTAGACTGAAATGACTGCCCCTTTGGAACTACACAATGTTCCATGTATGTACTTATGTTCTGTTTGCTTCAAAAGGTATTAGAGTCATTTCTGTGGCTTATTGTGAAATGTATATTGGTTTTATACAAGTTCTAATCATGTGATTTCCCCTGGATTATGATGAGTACACGGAATATTTTGAACAATTTGTTCTGTGGTACGTAAAGACTAACACATTCATTTATTGCATGAGCTTTCGTGGGAGAAAATCCCACTTTGTCAGATGCTCCCATGAAAGCTGATGCAATAAATAAATGTGTTAGTCTTTAAGTGCCACAGACCTCCTTGTTTGTTTTTACTGAACTAGACTAGCACAGTTACCCCTTTGGATCTTGGAATATTGTGAAGTTTCAAAGGGGCAGCCATATTAGTGTGCTGCAGCAAAACAAACAAGGAGTCCTGTGGCACTTTCAAAGACTGAAAGGAATGATTCTTAGAAGGATAAATGGATATAGATGCATTTAAATTGACAGAGCACTCTTCTTGATTCAGCACACAAGATTTTCTCTGCAAGGTGGTCCCCAGCCCTTGCACAAGGGTTGCAAAAAATTATGCTCACTGGAGCCTCATCAAACTTATAGGTAACCTGATGCACTTTTAGCGTGCTTATGGGAATGTTTGTAATTTTGATATGTTTTCTCTTTAATGCTGTGTTGTGTTAAAACGGTGGGTTACTTACCAGTAACTGTCCTTCTTCGAGATGGACTGCTCACGTACATTCAGTTACAGGTGTCTACGTGCTGCAGCACACAGTAGCTTGGAAAGTCTTTAGCCTTAGCCTGTCAGGTCAGGGCACACGGCCAATGCCCCCTCTGTGCTGTGACCCTGACCCTCCCAGTCCCTTATACCTTCACCAGCTTCATTAGCGGGGATGGTGGGAGGGACCTGAATGTATGTGAGCAGCCCATCTCGAAGAAGGACGGTTACTGGTAAGTAAGCAACTGTTCTCCTTCGAGCGCTGCTCACATCATTCAGTTACAGGTGACTGGTAGCCATACCCAAGAATGGTGGGAGGAGTTACAGTCTGCCCACTCAGAGTACAGTTCTGCCCAATGTGGCATTGTCTCTAGCCTGTTGGGTGATAGTGTAATGTGTCGTGAAGGTATGCAATGATGACCACATAGCTGCCCTGCAGATTTCTTGGATTGGGACCTTGGTGAGGAAGGCCACTGACAACACTTGAGCCCTGGTAGAATGGACTTTAACCATCCCAGGAAGGGGTGTCTTGGACCTTCCCTAGCAGTCTTTGATGCAGTTCACTATCCATTTGGAAATACACTGAGAGGACTCTGCGACCGCCACAAAAAGTTGGGAGGTCTTGCGAAATGATCGCGTGTGCTCCAAGTATATTAGGAGCACTCTCTTTACATCCAGAGTATGCCACCTCTTCTGGTTTTCCATGACCTGAGGATCTGGGTAAAATACTGGCAAGCAAATTTCCTGATTAAGGTGGAAAGAAGTAGCCACCTTAGGGAGAAAGGAAGGGTGGTGATGAAGAACCACCTTGTCAGGGAAGAACCTCGTGTACGGGGGCTGAGGAGAGGAACTTCGACTCTGAGGCCTGTCTTGCAGAGGTGATTGCTATCAAGAAGGCCACCTTCCAAGAGAGAACCAGTAGGGTGCATGAGTCTAATGGTTCATAGGGCAGCTCTGTTAACACCCAGAGCACTACATTTAGGTACCAGGGAGGGGTGGGGTGACCGGGTTGTGGAAAGAGTCTTTTGAAACCTTTCAGGAACCTTGTGGAGATTAGGGTGCAAAGACGGAGAACCCATCTGTTATACCAAATGAGTAACTGAGATCTTTTTAGGGGGAGAAGGCAATATGCCGTGTTTATTACAAATAAAGAGAGAGTTGATAACTAACTTATCCCTATGCCCCCCACACACATCCACGTGCCCAAGCATACCATACAATGTTCTGCAGTCTGTGTTATTACCAGTCCTGATAGTGCTGCTGCTGCTGCTGGAGTCCAGGTTAGTGTCTGTTGCTGGGGTTCGTGGCAGCTGCCTGGCCAGGGAAGCTGCACATTAGGAGGAGCAGGGTCTTCATCGGGCACGCACCGAGGCTCCTTTCTTCCATGTGGTATGAAGAACAGTTCCCCTTTTGCTTTGGGATCTCACCCAATCTTTATAGCTTTGTCACACCACTCCAGGTGCTCTGGGACAATTAGTCACCAGGCAGTTGTGGATGTGACCCTCAGCTCGTTTTCTTGGGTGTCGGCTTCTGGGGTGGATCCTTCATTCCTTTGTTTTTAGGGGTGTATTCACATTCTTCAGCAGTTAAGGTGGGCTTCTCACTTCAGCTGGGGAGCTGACAGCTTGAAGCTGGTTCACACCTAGTTGACTAGAACAAGCTGACAGCTTGAGGCTAGTTCACACACATATCCACACCTTATAGCCTATTCAGTCTTACACAAGATGAGGTACATTGGTTCCAAAATGGAGTTTCTACATTTACAATATGGAGTATGGAATGCTACAGAGATTGGAGAAAGGTAGTGGTATAACCAGAGCTTAAAGATAAATAGGGACAAATTCACATAGCTGTACAGGCTGGGGCTGCCTGGCTCAGGGGACTGAGGTGCTCCCCTAGAGCCAAGCAAACCCCAAAGGGTAGTGGTTCACATCCAAGGCTTTCCCCAAAAGCTTCAACCAGTCCAGGAAAAAAGGCTTATTGCAATCCACTAAAACTAAATGGAGACTGACAGGCCTAATGTGCCAAAGTTGTAAATGCTAAGATAAGACCATCAATGTGAAGCAATTAAAATGAAACAAAGATTAGCAGTGATAATATACAAATATTGAGGTACTATTACAAATTAGAACTTAATAGATATTGACTGAGGCAACATTACGAATAAGAAACATTGTTACAATCAGTCAAGACTATATGAAGATTGACCAAAAATAAAAACGATCAATGAAGGCTCATGAAGATCAAGGCAAAACTGGAGTGAAGTTACACATCAGTGAAAGGTGTACAAGAGTGCATTAGAACCATAAACCAATAAAGTTATGAGTGACCCCAATGAATTTATGAATGGATCCATAAGGCTTTAGATAACAATCACCACCATATCCCCACACATCCACTTTGTCATGGAGGGCTGAGATTGCTGCTAGAAGGACTCTCAGCGAGGAAAGCGAGAGGCCTTTGTCTCTGAGGTCTAGCAGATAGTCAAGGATTTGGCTAAGTGGGGCTAGCATAGGGTCTACACCCTTGTCCTGAGCCCAGATGGAGAATTGCTTCCATTTGGCTGTATAGGTGGACCTGGTGGATGGTCTCCTACTACTAACCAGGACCTTCCTAACCCTGTCTGAGCAGAGCTTTTCCTGCTCATTGAGCCAGAGAGTTTCCAGGACGTCAGATGCATGCGACCCGGGTTCAGGTGCCAGAGGCGCCCTGTGTCAGCAGGTCTGCCCACTGGTGAAGGCGGAGTGGGGTCTCTACAGACATCCTGTAGGAGTGGGAACCAGTGTTGCCCGGGCCAGTCCAGAGCTATTAGTATTATGTTTGCTATGTCCAGTCTGAACTTTAGAAGGACCCTATGTAGCAGAGGGGCTGGTGGGAAGGCATACATCAGAGGCCCTGACCAGCTGATGAGCAAGGCGCCATTTAGGGACCCTTCCCCCTGACAGACCAAAATTGCTGACACTCGCAGTTCTGTCATGTCGCAAACAAGTCTATTTTGGGTGTACCCCATTTGTGTATCAAGCAGGAGAACACCGTGTCATGGAGTGACCACTCATGGTTCACTGGGGGTTTCTGCTGCCACCGGGGTAAGCTGTGTTTTAGGGCTAGCTCCCAGAGTTTGCACGCTTCCTTGCCAAGCACTGGAGAGTGAACCCCAGCTTGCCAGTTTGTGTAGAACATGGCTGTGGTATTGTTCCTTAGCATCTGAACTGACCTGCCCTATATTTTGTCCAGAAAGGTCGTGCAAGCCAGTCTGATAGCCTGCAGTGCCTTCACATTTATGTGGAGGAGACTGTGTGGGACCAGAGCCCCTGCGTGGAGAGTTCCCCAGATATGTGGGCCCCCCCACCCCAAGTCCGAGGCATCAGTTATCAGAGTCACTGAAGGCATTAGCGCTGTGAAGGGAATGCCCCCCATGGCAAACCAGGGGTCCTTCCAAATTTGTGACGTCCCCAGAATATTTTGGTTAGGAAGTCCCTCTATGGATGGAACACCGTGGAGTACCAGACCTGCAATGGCCTAATTTTCAGGCATGCCATCTGGATCACGGAGGTGGAGGCTACTATGTGTCCGAGGAGCTGTAGGCAGCAACGGGCTATGGTTACCTGAGAGTTCTGCAGCTCCATAATGATGGTGCAGATGGACCGAAAGCTTGAAGGCGGCAGGGAGACCGTCCCCTTGCAAGCGTCCAAAAGGGCTCCTATGAACTCTATACTTTGGGACAGGCAAAGTTTTGACTTTTCTTGATTTATGCAAAGACCCAGGTACCCACAGAGCTTGGTTACTGCTCTGACGTGGAGCCTTAGCTGGGCCCTCAATTCCCCAAGTATTAGCCAGTCATCTAAGTAGGGGTAGATTTTTATGCCCAACCAATGGAGGAACGCTGCTACCAGCACCATACACTTCATGAACACCCTGGGGGGCCAAAGAGAGCCCAAAGGGGAGCAATGTAAATCGGAAGTGATTTTCCCCCCACCATGAACCTTAGGTACGCTCTGTGGCAGGGGCGTATTGCAATATGGAAGTAAGTGTCCTTCAGATCAAGGGCTATGAACCAATCCCCAGGACACAGAGATGGGACAATCTGCGACAGAGAAACCATGCAGAATGTTATCTCCTTTATGTGCTTGTTTAAGGCCCTGATGGTCTCAGGTCCCCACTCGGTTTGGGGACCAGAAAGTTTCGGGAATAAATCCCTTTTCCTCACTCCTGCTTTGGGACTTTCTCTACGGCCCCAAGAGACAGGAGCTTCCCACACTCGCTCTTGAGGAGTCGATCCATTTCCCGATTTCTGGCGCTTGGTTGAGGGGCACTTTTCTGACCCAAGAAGTTGAACAAAACTGAATGCAGTACCCCTTTTTTACCACCTCGAGAACCCACTGGTCTGTTATGATATTGGCCCAGTGACATGCAAAGCAGTGTAGATGGTTGGTGAAGGTTGGGGTTGAGGCTGTGGGTTCGCTGCCCTCATGGTAACCATCAAAACCACTGCTTCCTTCCTGATCAGCGGTTGGAACCTTGTCCATGCCTGGTAGACTGGGAGGATGGGGGCTTCCCATTCCTGCTCGAGTGGGCCGTGTCCTTGTCTGCGTCCCCAACGTGATGTTGGGGGTATTGATAAAAACAGGGAAAGGAAGCTTGCAGCTGAATCTGTTGCTGCAGCTACTGTTGCAGGAGCTGATGTGGTTTCAGGGAGCTCCTGGAGGGTTGCGGGGTATACATATCCAGCAACCAAAGGGTGGATCTCAAGTCCTTCATACCATGAAGCTTGGCGTCTGTGGACTCAGCAAATAGCTCAGGGCCTTCAAATGCAGGTCTCGGATGATGAGCTGCATTTGTGGGGACAAGCCCAAGCCCTGAAACAAGGCAGAGCGACACATGACCACAGTGGAGGCCACGGTGCATGAGGCTGTGTCGGATGTGGCTGTAAGGGCATCCTTGGAAACCAACGCCCCTTCTTCAATCATTGCCTCAAAGTCCCATAGGCGATCCTTGGGGATGAGGTCACGAAAGGCTTCCATGGCTTGCCAGAGGTTGAAGGCATATCTAGTCATAAGGGCTAGATGATTAGAGATGCGAAGCTATGGAGCTGCCGTAGAATAGACCTTCCTCTCCAACAAGTCAAGCGTTCTAGCTTCCTTGTTTTTAGGAGTGGAGCTTGGTTTGCCCTGTCTCTCTTTTTGATTGATTGCATCAACTACCTGGGACCCTGGGGTAGGGTGCTGGAAGAAGAAGGCGAACTTGTCTTGGAGAATGTGATATTTACAATCTGACACTCTTGACACTGGTGGAATTGAGGAAAGAGTCTGCCATCATTCCCTTGCAATTCTGTACACCCCTTCGTGTAGGGGAACAGATACCTTGGCGGGTGGAACATTGTCCCCCACATCAAAGAGGGGATCGGTTTCCTCCTGGACTACCCCCAGTTCTATGATCAAGTTCACCACCATGTGACTGATCAAGTCCTGCTGGGCACAGGAATCCTCCTTATAGGCTAGAGGCCTTTCAAAGGTGTGTTTGTCCAGGGAAGAGGACAAAGGGGCCTGAGATCTACTACGCTGAGTTGAGTCAGGATTGGGCTCATCATCAGAAAGGTCCAAAGAGTCCGGAGTCTGAGGTAGATGCAGTCCTGAACAGTGCCAAGAAGTTGGGCTGTTGTTGGCCATCATGGCTAGCCAATCATGTGACCAGTCATTGAAGGGAGTTCTGGGCGCAGTCCAGCACGGGGGGGGGGGGGGGGCCCCCTGCCTGGCTGAAGGGTATTGGCAGTACAGGAGGAGCTGGGCCTCGGTGAGCATTGTGAGGCTGATAAAGATGTCTTGCTCCGTGGTCTGGGTGTTGGGGAGCACTTACAGTGCCATTTGCTGGGCCATTCCCCATCTCCTAAGACCGGGTCGGGGGAGACAGAGGAGTGGATGGAGGCTGGCAATGATGAGGACGAGGAGCTCGACCTCTGTCCTGCGGAGCCCTGGGAGCACAGTACCAAAAGTTCACAAGACGAGCAGCAAGAGAAAAACACCTTGGACCAATCATTGGCCCTGGTCTGCAATGCTGGAGAAGGGCTGGACGGGACTGGGCTCGAAGGTGATGCCGATTCCTGCATTGACCACTTCCTGGGTGCTGAGGGCTGTGCCATTTTGGACTTTGCCTTTTTCGCCAGTACTGGAGCTGGGTCTCAGGGCCAAGCCCCAGTCTTCATAGGGGTCTGTGGTGTCAACAGTACCGAAGATAGTCCCAACACCGATTCACCGGGGTAGAGCTTCGGCGACTGAGTTGAGCAGTGCCATGGCTGTACCAAAGAAGAGGCCGACCCCGTCTTTACAGGGGCCCGTGGTGTCAATGGTACTGGAGGTGCCTCCGATGCCACTGTTATTTTTCATATTAATGTTTCATATTTGCAATAATCCATATGTGATATACCATGTTTGGTGTCAATAGAAAGCCTATAATCTGCCAAGAATGATTATATGGTTTTTATGTAGGTATCATGCCTATATTAGAAATTAGAAATCTATTTGTTTTTATGTGTGTTCCAAGTGATTTGTTCTTTAGGCAATCCCAGACTGGGTGTCTGCAAAACTATTGTTCCCTTTAACGGCTCCCATCTGGAGGTCTCCCAGCTGCAGTGGGCCCAAGAAGAAACCTGTACCTCACCAGTTACCCAGACTGACCATGTGGCCCAACTCCTTTTTGATCTGGCAAGGACTCTGAGATAAAAGGCAGGAGACTCATCTCCATTTTGGTTTTAGCCTGTAGTCTTCAGCCTATCTGCAACTGATACCCTCCTGTGGAACTATTCTCCTGGGACTGAACAAAGGACTGAGACCCACCCACCCAGCTGCTGCTGCTGCTGCTGCTGAGTGAACACCAGAGGAGTGGGACTACCTTTCAAACTACAAGATCTTCAAGGACTTGCTTTCTATGAACTCTAAATCATTTGTATGTATGTGATCCACTTTGACCCTTTAACATCTCTCATATGGAGCTTGTTTTCTTTTTATATTAAACCTTTAGTTATAGTTACTAAAGGATTGGCTGGCAGTGTGGTATTTTGGGTAAGATCCAAGCCTATATTTTTCTGGGTGATGTGGCTGGCCCTTTGGGGTCAGGAGAACCTATTTTGTAAAGAGACCCAGTGGCTAGAGGGGACCTTAGGAACTGATGTGCAGTAGGGGGGCTGTTTCTATTTTGTTATGCTCGGTGATGATCAGAGTGGGGGAATCAGGAGCATGTTACTGGCTGGGAAACTAGTTTAAGTACCACCCATCAGTGGTTTGGGGGTTTGGCCCCTGGTTTTGCAGCTTGCCCTGATTTTGGCACATTCAGAAGGTTATCCCAGGAGGCCCGGGTCACACTGGTATAACCTTGGCAGAATCTGCAGAACCAGAACATTTGGGTTTTGGGATCAGGACCCCACGCTATTCCTAAATTTTGATATTTGATACTGAGAGAGTTGAAGGTTAAAGTGGTCAGCATGAGTGAGACGCAATTGTATAAACATATGAGTGCCAGAGAGCTCAGACAGTTGTGTAAGGAAAGAGAAATCACCATTAAGGGCAATGTCTCAAAGCAGAAGTTGAGAGACCTGCTTATGAGCTACGATCAGAAAACAGGAGCCCTGCCTGATCCAGGCTCAACTGCGGCTGGTGCAAAAGAGAGTGAGCAGCCAGACCCAGGCAAGGACCAGCACCTTCAGGGGGAGGGAGGCCTGGTGGAGCTCCATTTGTGCAAACTGAAAAAAAAAGCAGGAGCTGGAGGAAAGGCAGTTACAACTGAAAGAAGGAGCTGAGGAAAGAGTGCATCAAAGATGAATGGAGGAGGCAGCAGCGTCCCACCAAAGACAAATGGAGCTGGCCCGGCTCCAACTCCAGATCCAGGATGGGAAGAAGGATCTGCCTTCACCTGAAAGTTCCTCAGCTTCCTCCATCAAGGAGTGGGAAAGAATCTGTCCTCCCCTCAAGGACAACGAGGATATTGAGGGATTTCTACTGTGGGGGAAAAATCTAACTCTGGCCCTCAAGTTCAGAAAGAGGCACACCAGAGCCTCCCCAATGAAGCAGACCCGTTCCCAGCTGAGACTCCAATGAGCAGAGAACAAGGTGTGGTTCAGAGTTTATTATTCAGCTGAATAACAAAAGGAACTGCATCAGAGGACAGCAAAGAAGTGCTAGCCCCTCTGAGCAGGCCCCCCCAACAACTCGAGTGCAAGAGAGAGCCCCAAGGGGCAGCATCACAACACTTTTATCCAGTACAGTATGATAATGCTATGATAATGCTTACATGATTGACAAT
>ML682098.1:1113005-1161618 GCA_007922195.1 Podocnemis expansa
TAGCTTGTTTTCTTTTTATATTAAACCTTTAGTTGTAGTTACTAAAGGATTGGCGGGCAGCGTGGTATTTTGGGTAAGATCCAAGCCTATATTGTTCTGGGTGATGTGGCTGGCCCTTTGGGGTCAGGAGAACCTTTTCTGTAAAGAGACCCAGTGGCTAGAGGGGACCTTAGGAACTGATGTGCAGTAAGGGGGCTGCTTCTATTTTGTTATGCTCGGTGATGACCAGAGTGGGGGAATCAGGAGCATGTTTTGTTACTGACTGGGAAACTGGTTTAAGTGTCACCCGTCAGTGGTTTTGGGGATTTGGCCCCTTGTTTTGCAGCTTGCCCTGACTGTGGCACATTCAGAAGGTTATCCCAGGAGGTCCGTGTTACGCTGGCATAGTCTTGGCAGGATCCACAGAGCCAGAATATTTGGATTTTAGGATCAGGACCCCACACTATTCCTAAATTTTAATTTTTGATATTGAGGGAGTTGAATGTTAAAGTGGTCATAATCAGTGAGCGGCAATCATATAAAAATATGAGCACAAGAGAGCTCAGGCAGTTGTGTAAGGAAAGAGAAATAACCATTAAGGGCAATGTCTCAAAGCAGAAGTTGAGAGATCTGCTTATGGACTATGACCAGAAAACAGGAGCCCTGCCTGAGCCAGGCTCAACCACAGATGGTGCAAAAGACAGCAAGCAGCCAGAGCCAGGCACAGACCAACACCTGCAGAGGGAGGGAGGCCTGATAGAGCTCCGCTTGTTGGAACTAAAAAAAAAAAAGCAGGAGCTGAAGGAAGCTGCTGAGGAAAGGGCTCGGCGAGGGGGAATGGAGGAGATGTGAATAAAAGAAGCAGCTGAAGAAGGAGCTCATCAATGATGAATGGAGGAGGTGGCAGCATCCCACCAAAGGCAAATCGGAGCTGGCCCGGATCCAACTCCAAATCCAGGATGGGAAGAAGGATCTGGCTTCGACTGAGAGGTCCTCGACTTCCTCCATTAAGGAGTGCAAAAGAATCTGTCCTCCTCTCAAAGATGACGAGGATATTGAGGGATTTCTGTACACCTTTGAAAGACTGTGTGAGGTCCATAAAATCCCTAATGAGAAGAGGATGTCTGTCCTCCTCACCAGGTTATCAGAGAGGGCCAGAGAGGTATTTAATGATATGGAATTAAATGATACATTAGACTATGGAAAGTTTAAAGAAACTGTATTGCGAAGGTTTAAGATTACTCCTGAATCATACCGGTTAAAATGTAGAAATTATAAGCAATCTGATAATGTTACCTATACTGAAATGGCTCACAAGCTACTGGAGTATTTGAAGAAATGGATCATGGGGGCCGGGGCTCATGGTAGTTATGACAAGGTGGTTGATTTGTTTGCCAGGGAGCAGCTCCTGGACATAGCTCCCCACTATATCAAGGCAGCTGTGCTTGATAAGAAGCCCAATACCATTTTGGAGGCAGCTGAAATTGCTGATGATTTCATTCAGAACAGGAACCAGGACAGGTACAAGCCTCAAGGGAAAAGCAGCACCCACCCCTCACAGGCTAGGAGGGAGGATGGGCCCAAGAATAGGATTAGCCGCAGCTTGGCTAGGAGGACATCTTACCACAGAGACTAAGACCTCTTCTCCAGGGGGAAATCCAGTTTTGTGTTATCTGGCGGGGGGGGTGGCACATAAGGGCAACCTACCCCAACCAGGGGAGCGGGAATGCTTTAAGGTCAGCATCCCCCCAGAATAATATCCATTCAAATGCTGTCATTCTAGACACAGAAGGGGATGCTGGCACTGTGTCAGACTCTCAAGTTATGCTTGTGGCCAATGTTCCCTCTAAGGGGAGAGAGCAGCTGAGCAACTCCTGTTGCTCGCTGCGCTCCCCCGCTCCATGGGGCCTGCTGCGCAGTCCCTCCCCCCGCGCCCGCTCGCCCCCGCGGGCGCCGGCACCCCCCCCCCCCCCCTGCGGGCCCCCCGCCCCCGGTAGGCCCCCCCCCCGGCCCCAGCATCACCCCCAGTCCCAGCATCACCCCCCCCGCTCCCGCTAGCCCCCCCGGTCCTGGCATCGCCCCCCCGCTCCCACTCACCCCCCCTCCTGCTAGCCCCCCCTGCTCCCGGCAGCACACACCCCCTGCTCCTGCTCGCTCCCCCTCCCAGCCCCCACAAACTTACCTCCGGGCTGGACTGGAGGGGCAGGGCCCAGCCCTAACTCCTGGGCCAGAGAAGCTCTACGGAGCATGCCCAGATTTTCTGGGCATGCTCCGTTAGAGCATGCCTGGGCGGGAGTTTTCAAAACTCCCTGCTCCACAGGAGCTCCCTTGAAGGAGTCTGGCTGCCGGCAGTGCGCTGCCGGCAGCCTTCCCTGCGCTGGTGGCTGCGGCGGGCTGCGCTGCAGGGCACCAGCACAGCTTACAGGGAACACTGCCTGTGGCATATGTCAATGCAACCACTTTAGTGTTCCCTGAAGGGGGAAACAAAGGGAACCTCGCCAGAGTTAGGGAGATGGAGGGGCAATCAGGAATTTATGAAGGGGCCAGAGTCAATGTGATTGTGTGTACTGGGTGGAGGGATTCCGCCTCAGAAATCACCCTGGTTAAAAGTGAATTGGTCCGGGAGGAGGACTACCTGCCAGGTCAGGGTGTGACCCTAGTGGCACTTTCTGAATATGTGACAAAGGTCCCTTTAGCTAAGATCCATTTGGAGTGGGAAGATTTCAGGGGTGACATGGTGGTGGGAGTTTGATAGCTTATCCTGGCGGACATTCTAATTGGAAATAATATTGTGGCTGTGAATGGCAGTATTGATGTCAGAGCCCAGCCGCAAGTAAAAAATAAATGTAAGTTTCTCTGTTACCTGAAGTCAACAGCGAAAGTGATGAAGTAAAGATGCCTGATTCTAAATGGTCAGTGAGCAACCAGGAATGCTGTAACAAAGAAGAAAATGTCTCTAGCTCTAAAACTGTAAGGAACAGTGGGTTACTCACCAGTAACCGTTCTTCTTTGAGATGGGCTGCTCATATCCATTCAGTAGTAGGTGTCTCCGTGCCGGAGCACCAGACTGGTCATAAAAACTTTTGTCCTAGCCTGTCAGGAGAGGGCAGGTGGCCTCCGCCCCTCGCGCCACCCCGTGGCTATATATACGGCCGCCTCCCGACCCCTCCTCAGTTCCTTAGAGTCACCAACTCCAGATGCGGGGATGGAGGGGAAGGACCTGAATGGATCCAAGCAGCCCATCTTGAAGAAGGACAGTTACCGGTGAGTAACCCACTGTTCTTCGAGCGCTGCTCAGATGCATTCAGTAATAGGTGACTACTAGCCATGCTGATGGATCATGGGTGGAGTAGGTCTTCCACCTTCAGCACAGCAACATGCCCCATATTGGAGAAGCCCAGCACAAGATCCTAGCCAGAGTCAAGAGGTGAACAGGCTTGACGTGGCACAGGAGAATCGAGAACTAAGGGCCAACCCAAGACAGGGGCAGCACCGAACCCACCAGGACATAAGAGCATAAACAGGTTGGACCAAGGTCACCATACCAGAAATAAAGGATGCAACATGAATGTAGAGGGTTGTGTTTAGATGCTCCACCTAGGTGGGAAAACATGAAGTATGATGGCCAGAATATAGTGTCTGGCCATGGGGCCTTGCAGCGTGAACTCGTAGGAAAATGCTGGATGCCAACAAGTGCGGAGTTAGCCATAATAGCCATGGCCTGCACAAGAACGAAGACAGGGGTGAAGATTACTCCATGGACTGATCACCCCAAGGCCCTAGCTGGAACCAAAGAGTCATCAACTAATCTGGTCAGCTAAGGGGAACACAGGTAGCTGCAGGGGAATAACCTTATCCCTTGGCCTGGCCGTGACCAGTCATAGTGGAGGCTGGTCGATGTGAGTGAGAGTGAAGATACAGGAGTGTGTGGGGTGGGGTCCCAAGAATGACCAAGAAGGGTCTCACGAGATGCTTCACAGCAGCATATAGGTTATGTCTACATGCACATCATTATTTCAAAATAAGTATTTTGAAATGAGTTATTTTGAAATAAAGTCCTTATTTCAAAATAAGTTAATTCAAATTAAGAAAATGTTAATTCGAATTAAGGGGAAGCCTGCTATCAAAATGGCTGTTATTTCAAAATGGTTCTTTTGAAATAAGGCCGTTTGGACATGTTGTTTCGAAACAGTTGTTTCAAAACAATGGTGTTGTTTTGAAACATGTCCAAATGGCCTTATTTCGAAATAACATTTTGAAATAACAGCCATTTCAAAACAATCAGGGTTTAACCTGTTTCGAAACAACAGTTCTTATTTCAAAGGGACAGGATCCGTCCTTTTGAAATAAGAAAATGTCATGTGGACCAAATATCTTTTATTTTGAAATAACCAGTGTTATTTTGAAATAAAAGTGCTGTGTAGACATACCTATAGAGGGCCAAGCTCAGCAGTGCGGAGGGGCATAAGGTATGCTGACTATAAAATTTGAGTAGTGCACAAGCGCACGTTTCCAGCCGAGTCAGGTATCAACAACCGGGTTCTCACAGGAGGGGAACTCTGGGACACTAGCACCACAGGGAGGCAAGGTTGCCTGAGGTAGTGCTACTGGATTGGTCCTTGTAAAGACCTCGGTAGTGTGAGAGCTCGTGGGAAGGGCCCACTTTGGCCTATAATCTTGCGGGGTTCCACATCACAAGGGCCATCATGAGTACATGAGGGAGGGGGAAGAGGGACCAGGAATAGCACCAGCTATCGCTTGACCACCCCAACAAGGGGCCCAACAGGTTCATAGAGGTGCTGTATAAGGTCACGGTCTCGAGAACCTATAGCATTACCAGGAGGGATAGTGCTATCGCTATGCCACGCCAGTGTAGGCGCCAGGGAAAGCTCCTGGATACAGCAATATCCCGAAAATACGGTTGCCAGAGAAGGTTCATTTTCCTACCGCCTAGGAAGTGAATCCACCACAGAGTGACAACTGTAGTATCTCAAGGGTACCTTGGGGCTAGAGAACCAAATGAAATATTGTCCCCAGCCGAGAAGTCGGAAGGCAATTTGAGGGGGTACAATCCTTAAATTCCTGGATATTGCAAGAAGTAGGCGCTAGATTGTTTCCCTCTGTTCATCACATAAATGGACAGCCAGTGTATGTCAATGGTTCCTCAAGAATTGAGGAGGAACAGCAGTACTATTCGGGGGCCACCAACACACGTGGAGGTGACCCCATGGTAGAGCTGTAGGTCTGCAAGCAGACATAGTAGGAAGACCCCAAGAAAACAAGGGGCAGGGGGTCACCCCTGCCAGGGTACATGACCGAGAGGCAGAAAAGGCAGCTACAAGTCATTCGGGAAGGATCCCCTCTGCCTAAAATGTGGTCTCCTACCTGGTTGTGATGGGCTGGTGCCGCAGAGGAGGGCGCTGATAAGGGAAGGCCCTGACAGGGTATCCCACTATTCCCTTTCCGTGGGGATGCGACGTTGGCGCTGTCCCTTAGGTTCCCCTATCTGCAGGTTTGAGTAGGGTACACTAGGCCCCTGCTTCACGAGCAAAGGGCGTAAGAGAAGAACTGACCACCGCATTTGTAAGGTGGACCTAGGACAAGGGTTCCTAGGGTAGGTGTCCTGGCAACCACTGAGATCACCCACGAGGTAAGGGTGTGTGGAGCCCTAGTTTCCGTGAGGAAGGGGAAGCATGGAGTGGCGGGGGTGGGCCATTTGCCTTGGCCCTCTCTGGAAGGCTAAGACCTACCATGGCTAAGCGGACGTGTCCCCCTTGATGAGTAGGAGGTAGTTCTCGTTGAGTTGGGGTGTCAGGGTCACAAAGGGCTGGTTACTCGTCATGTTGACGGTATGCGAACGAAGGTATCCCCGCCCCTGACTCAGACTCGAGAAGGCCTACCTGATGGAGGCATCAGGGTCACAGGTGTGGTCCTGTGTCCAAGTGAGAGTCGAGTATGCACGTCTCAGAGCCTCTGCAGCAAAGCTGGGGCTACTACGAGACGTGCCTCTTATCCCCAGCAAGAGTGTTGGCGCGAAAGATGCGGGGTTGAAAGGATGCCCGGGGGGGGAGGCAGGTTCCCTATGAGTGCCCGAAGTAGCCACTGCTGAGGCAGTGTAGAGTTGGACCACAGTACCCTGGTACCATCGGTGCAGGTGGGGGGCGTCCTTGTGTTGGTGAGGCCATGCTGTCCAAATCATAGGGAGGAAAAACCTGGTCAGGGTTGCACACCTGTGGACGCAGTAGCAAATAGGCAGGGGAGGGGGGGAGAGTTGTTCCCACCGAACCCCATTCCCCTTTGAGGAGGAGAAGGGTGTGTCGACCGTCTACTGAGATGATGCCCTGAAGCCTTTACTCCCTGAGGTTCAACAGTGGGGTGGCAGTGAATTGGGTGGGCCCTTCCCTGTGGGAGAGAGGGAAATAGGTCTCAGCCTTTGCAGCGGATGATGGAGGTGGAAGGAAATTCCCTGTGGTCCCACTATGGGAGAAATGGGTGGGAATTTGGGAGGATGGCGGGGGTTGCCCCAGAAGATTAAGTGGGAGGGGTTGGCCCATGGGGGAGCAGGCCAAAGTATTTGGCCTCTCCCCGGGCATCTCAAGCGGTGCCCACCACCGATAGTGTTTCTGGGGGAAACAAAGCGTCCCCTTCAAAGGGCAGGTCAAGGACCACCTGCTGCACATTAGGGGGCGCTCTAGCCTCCCTAAGCCATGCCACCCGGCAGATGGTTGCAGCTGAGGCCATGGTGCGAGCGGCTATGTCCACTGTGTTGCGTGCCAAAAGGAGGAGGTCTTGAAATATTATGTTGCCTTCCTCAAGAATGGCATCATACTCCTCTATGGCCTCTGGTGGAAGCAAGCGTCGAAATTTCACGAGTGACTCCCACACATCCAGCAAGTATCTGCTGGTTATGGCTTAATTGTTTGCCACTCACAGTTGGGAGGCCAATGAGGAGTACACCTTACGGCCCAAAAGGTCCAGTTCCCTGGCTTCTCTGGAGGATGGAAGGGGATCACTGGGGGGCTCCCCCAGGCCCAGCGCCATCTGCACCATGTCCCTCAGGGGGACCGGGGGACCAGCGATAGAGGGAAAATCCAACTCGGAAACCCAATATTTAACACCTGCCATGTCTGAAACTGGGGTAATAGAACTTGGGCTCTGCCACCGGGGACATGCAAGGTCCCATATGCTCGGGTGGGGCGGGACTGTTAAGGGTTCCATTGAGTCAAAGGCTAGCCTGAAGAGGGTATCAGGAGGGAGACTCAAAGGCTGCACCTCCCTGCCAAAGTGGGCCATGGCCCGGCACAACAAATCGAAATGCACCAACAAATTTCCCGTATAAGACCCTGGTGCCAGAGAGAGGGCGGTACCGGGAGTTCACCGTGGTGGGGAGGGAGTTTCTCGAGGGGACCATTCCTGCAGCCTGAAGCAGAAGGGCAACGGGGCCGATGTGTGGCACCAAGGCTGCTTGGAGCCCCTGGAAGGTCCTTCCTCAGGACTGGAAGCTGGGTAAGGGATCTAAGACTCCTGGGGCGGTACCGGCGATGGCAGAGTGGTGCCAGCCCCCACTGGAGTGGAAGACAGGGGCCTATGTGGAGAGGGCGAACGCCCAGGGTGGATCCAGGCCTTCAATATGAAGGCCGGTTTGCCCCTTCTGGTTGGAATTGGGGCAGGGGGTGTAGGGAGCAAAAGAAGGGCTCGTGCAGCCTCCACTGCTTTTGGGGTGGACAGCACGAGGAGCGACTCCATGTGACTCCATGGCAAGTCCTCGCCCAGGGAAGGAGGACTGCCTGGGCAGGAGGACTCCCGCTCCTGCGGCACCGGCTATGGAGAGCCGGCAGTGCCAAGGGTGAATATGGCCGTTGCCAGGGGGAGCTCTTCACTAGCGAGGCCAGACTGTACCGAGCAATCGGCGCCAGAGATGATGGGGAGCAGCGCTGGGGTGATCCCAGTACCAGCGGTACGGGGCTACCTGAGGATGACCTCGAGCAGTGCCAAGGTGCCGGGGCACCAGGTTGGTGCCGGAGTGCCAGAGTCAGCACCAAGGTTGTGCGGCGGTGGCTACTGGTGGTACGGTGCCACCTAGGCTCTGGTGCCAAGCTAGGTCTCGGTGCTGGGCGGCAACCCAAAGCCTCGGGTAAAGGGTGCCGGGCCTCCTCAGAAGCTAGGGCACGGCACCGCTGTTCCCTCTCCTTGATGGTTCGAGGTTTGAAGGAGAGACATATGGAACAGGCTGAGACCATGTAGTCTTTGCCCAGGCACCTGAGGCACTTCCTGTGGGGATCGTCCTGGGGGACGGCCTTAGCACACTCAGCGCTGGGTTTGAACCCTGGCATGATCGCAGGATGTTCTAGCCCAACGGTGGGGAACTCTTGTGGTGGAATAAAATCCATGAAGAGATGCTCCCAGCTAGGCAACAAGCTTGTACAAAGGAGGACGGGCAGTGATTCACAAGGAGCGGATGGTCCAAATCCAACGTGCAAGGCAGAAGAAATGAAACATGAGGAGGTGTTGGGAGGTGGCCATATATACAGCTGCAGGGTGGCACAAGGGGCAGAGGCTGCCTGCCCTCTCCTGACAGGCTAGGACAAAAGTTTTTCTGACCAATCTGGAGCTCTGGCACGGAGACACCTATTACTGAATGCATCCAAGCAGCACTCAAAGAAGAACAGCAGCTTGCCCAGGCAAAAGGGCAGTTTGTATGGTAAAGGAAGAACTGTCTCCAAATACTGGTCTGTTGGTAATAATGGTGTGCCTGGTAAAAAAGACATTTCTCTCTCCCAGAGTAGGTCCACAAAGAGCCAGAAGGTCTGGGGCAAGGAGCAGAGAACATTAAAAGGTTTGCCTAGAAAGGACAGCAGCTTATTTGCTAGTAAAGTGTTTGTGCCTAGTTTACTGTCCGTGAACAGTAGGGAACAAGGAGTTTCAAAAGCTGTGTCTGGGAAAGGCAGCAAAGCATCTGCTGGCAGAGAGGTGGCCTCTCAGGATTTGTCGGTTGGGTCAGAGGTAGTTCTGGTTTCAACTAAAACCCAGGAATGGCTGGTTACTTACCTGTAACTGTCCTTCTTCGAGATGGGCTGCTCACATGCATTCAGTTACAAATGTCTACGTGCCACACTGCATGGTAGCTCGGAAAGTCTTTAGCGTTAGCCTGTCAGGTCAGGGCGCATGGCCAATGCCACCTCCATGCCGTGACCGCAGCTATATAGGTGACCGTGACCCTGACCCTCCCAGTCCCATATATCTTTGCCAACTCCGTTAGCGGGGATGGTGGGAGGGACCTGAATGTATGTGAGCAGCCTATCTTGAAGAAGGATGGTTACAGGTAAGTAACCAACTGTTCTCCTTCAAGCGCTGCTCACATCATTTAGTTACAGGCGACTGCTAGTCATACTCAAGGATGGTGGGAGGAGTTACAGTCAACCCACACTGAGTACAGCTCTGCCCACAGCAGCAGCATCACCAGCCTGTTCGGCAATGGCGTAGTGCGTCATGAAGGTATGTATCAACGACCACGTAGCAGCCCTGCAGATCTCTTGGATCGGGACCTTGGTGAGGAAGGCCATGGAAGACGCCTGAGCTCTGGTAGAGTGGGCTCTCACAGTCTCTGGGAAAGGCGTATTTGACCTTCCGTACCAGTCTTTAATGCCATTCACAATCCATTTGGAGATACACTGAGAGGAAACTGGGGGGCCTCTCATGCGCTCAGCAACCGCCACAAATAATTGGGAAGTCTTGCAGAAAGATCACGTGCACTCAATATAGGTTAGGAGCGCTCTCCTGACATCTAGGGTGTGCCACCGTCTCTAGTTTTCTGTCACCTGAGGGTCAGGATAGAAAACTGGCAGGCAAATTTCTTGGTTCATGTGGAAGGGGGTGGCAACCTTGGGCAAGAACGAGGGGTGGTGATGAAGGATCACCTTGTCTGGGAAGAAAACCGTATATGGGGGTTCAGAGGACAGGGCTCATAACTCTGAGAACCTTCTGGCCGAGGTGATTGCTACCAGGAAAGCCACCTTCCAGGATAGTACAAGCAGAGTGGCTGAGTCCAAGTGTTCAAAGAGCACCTCCATCAGAGCCCATAGCACAACGTTCAAATCCCACTCTGGGGTAGGTTTATGAGGGTGGGGAAAAAGTTTTGCCACTACTTTCAGGAACCTATGAGAGACGGGGTGTGAAAAGACCGGAGCCTCATCTACTCTCTGGTGAAAGGCCAAAATTGCCACCAAGTAGACTTTTAATGAGGATAGGGATAGGCCTTTCTCTCTTAAATCGAGAAGGTAGTCTAGAGTTGCCTGAATTGGTGCAGAGGTAGGGTCTACACCTTTGTCCCGGCACCAGGTGGAAAACTGGTTCCATTGTGCCATGTAGGTGGCGGTGGTGGAGGGTTTTCTGATGCCAACCAGGACCTTCTTAACCCTATCCGAGCAGCACCTCTCTTGCTTACTGAGCCAGAGAGCATCCAGGCTGTCAGGTGCAGGAGGCCCGGGTTTGGGTGCTGGAGTCGGCCGGAGTCCTGTCTTAGGAGGTCCGCCCACCATGGGAGGCAGAGCAGGGTCCTCACGGACATATCCTGGAGAAGTGGAAACCAGTGTTGCCTGGGCCAGTCCGGGGCTATCAAAATGATGTGTGCCCCATCCACAAGGACCTTCAATGGCACCCTGTGGATCAAGAGTATTGGTGGGAAGGCATACATAAGGGGCGCCAACCAATTGAGGAGGAAGGCATTGCCGAGAGAACCCTCCTCCCGACCCCAAACGGAGCAGAACCAGGGACATTTGCGATTTTGCACCCTGGCGTACAGGTCTACCTGTGGGGTTCCCCATCTGTTTATCAGCAGGGAAAAGACCTTGTTGTGGAGGGACACTCGTGATTCGCAAGGGGTTTCCTGCTGAGTGAGTCCGCTAGGCCATTGTCTACCCCGGGTAGGTGGGAGGCAGTCGGTGTGAAGTGATGATCTATTGCTAATTGCCAAAGCTTGGTCACCTCCCCGCAGAGAGCTGAGGAGTGGAACCTCCTTGACGGTTCGTGTAAAACACGGCCACTGTATTGTCTGAGAGGACCTGGACCACCCTGCCTCAGATCTGGTTAAGGAAGGTCATGCAGGCCAGCCTGATAGCCCAGAGCTCCTTCACATTTATGTGGAGGAGTTTGTCCTCAGGGTTCCAAACACCCTGCGTGGAGAGGCCCCCGGACAGGTGGGATCCCCAGCCTGAGTCTGACGCATCCATTATCAGGGTTGCTGAGGGCTTGGACTCCCTGAACGAGATTCCCCCCATCACAAAGTCAGGGTCCTTCCAGATCTGGAGGGACTCCAGGGCATATTGGGGGGCTGAGAGTACCTTGTCCAGGTGGTCTCGCCCTGGTCCGAAGCTCGTGGCGAACCAGAGTTGGAACGGTCTCACCTGCAGGCGGGCTGGTCAGATTACCGAGGTGCCCGCTGCCATATGTCCCAAAAGCTGCATGCACCAGTGCACTGTGGTTAACCCAGGCACTTGCAGTTCCGTGATGATGGTGCAAATGGACCACAATCTTGTCAGGGGCAAGGACGCAGTCCCCTGCCAAGCGTTTAAACATGCCCCAATGAATTCTATGTCCTGAGAGAGGCAAAGCTTGGACTTCTTTGAGTTTATGCAGAAATCAAGGAACTCGCACAGTTTCACTACCAGGTTGATGTGGTTTTGCACCTGTCGACTTGACTTGCCCACTATGAGCCAATCGTCATGGTAGGGGTAGATTCTTATACCCCTCCTGCGTAGAAATGCTGCGACCGGCACCACACACTTTGTGAACACCCAGGGAGCTAGTGATAACCCAAAAGGGAGGGTGGTGAATTGGTAGTGTTGTCATGCCACCACGAACCTGAGAAACCATCTGTGGTGGGGTTGGATGGCTATGTGGAAGTAAGTGTCCTTTAGGTCGAGGGCTGCAAACCAGTCTCCTGGGGACAGGGAGGGGACAATCTGGGGCAGGGAAACCATATGGAACTTTATTCTCTTTATGTGCTTGTTGAGTCCTCTGAGGTCTAGAATAAGTCATAGGTTCCCATTGGGTTTGGGGACCAGGAAGTAGTGAGAATAGAACCCTTTGCTGTGCTCCCCTTTGGGAACCTCTTCTGTCCCCCTGAGGGAGGGCAGCTTCTGGCATTTGACCTTGAGCCTGCCCAGCACTTCCAGATTTTCTGATGCTATGCGAGGGGGCAGTTTCCTGTCCTGAGGGATTGAGAGGAACTGGATGCGGTATTCTCGTGCCACCATTTCGAGGATCCACTGGTCTGATGTGACACAGGTCCACCGTGGGGCAAAGTGGCAGAGGCGGTGGGGGGGAACAGGGGTTCTGGAGCGCTGCCCTCTTAGGGACTGTCAAAAACGCTGCTTGCAGCCCGAAGAGCGGTCCGATCCCTGTCCGCACCATCCAGACTGCGAGGCACTCAGCTTACCCCCTTTACCTGATTGGCTCTTGTCTTTGTCCAGGTCCTGAAGATGGTGTTGGGGGAACTGGAGGGATCTCGGAACCTGGGTCTGCAGTTGCAGCTGTTGTTTCAGCTGCTGTAACTGTTGCTGGAGTTGCTGATGCAATCTTGAGAAGCACCTAATGGGTTGAGGAGTGTAAATTCCGAGGGATCGGAGCGTGGCCCTTAAGTCCTTCATACCATGCAGCTTCACATCTGTGGAAGATGCAAAGAGGTCAGGGCCTTCAAAAGGGAGGTCTTGAATAATCTGCTACATCTGCATGGAGAGGCCGGAGTTCTGGAGCCAGGCCAACCGGCGCATAACAACTGCAGATGCCATCATGTGGGCCACTATATCCATTGCCCTCCAGGTTGCTGTGAGTGAATTCCTGGATGTCTTTTCTCTAGCATTCAATCAATTCATAGAGCTAGAAGGGACCTCGTAAGATCATTGAGTCCAATCCCCCAGGAATTGAACCCAGGACTTTCAGCATGTTAAGCAGAGGTGCTAGCCACTACACTATAAGCACAAGTTCTTTCCTCAAAGTCTCTCAGGCACACCTCAGAGACAGCCATGCAAAGGATTCGCATGGCCTCCCACAAGTTGAAGATATAGCGTGTCATTAGGGCCGAGTGGTTTAAGATACGCAGCTGGAGGGCGGCAGAGGAGTAAACCTTTCTGCCTAAGAGGTCAAGCTTCTTCGCCTCTCTGTTCTTGGGCATGGAGCTCGGCTGACCCTGTCTCTCCCTTTGGTTTACCGCATCGACCACCAGGGATCCTGGGGTGGGAGGATGGAACAGGAAGGGAAATCCTTCCGGGGAGACAGAATATTTCTTGTCCACCACTTTGGACACTGGCGGAATTGAGGAAGGTGTTTGTCAACGTTCTTGGATAATGAGAAACACCCCAGAGTGCAGGGGAATCGCAACCTTAGCCGGAGGGGCTCTACAGCGCGCGTTGAAGAGGGAATCATCTTCCCTTTGGATCACCCCCAGCTTCAGCTTTAGATTTGCCGCCATGTGGCGGAGGAGGTCCTGCTCGACGCGGAATCTCCTTCGCGGTCGGTGGACATATCAATTAGGCGCTCATCAGGATGATTGAGCCCTTGATCTGCTACATTGTGTAAAATCAGGGTCTTGCTTGTCATCGGAGAAGTCCGAGGACTCCGGCAATGGCGATCGAGCATAACGGGAGGAGGCATCATCTGCTGTCGCATTCAGCCAGTCAAGAGTCCAGTTGTGTGGTGACCTCACTGGTGGCGTAGGACCCATGGGGGGAGCAGAGACTTCTCCTGGTGGCTGTGGTCTCCTCGAGCTCTGTGATACAGAGCTCTTTCAAAGCCACTTTTTCAGGCATTCCTTCTGGGGGGGAAGAAAGTGGTCATTGGAGGACGATCTGGACGACCTCCCCCCTGACATCCGGTAGTCCGGTACCGAGAGCTCTTCGGAGGAGCGATGGAGCGGAGTTGCAGCACTTGGGCCCGGTGTCAGGCTAGATGGTGGTACCAGGTTGAAGAAGAGTGAGGAGCTGCGTGACGGTGCCGGTACCAGCATGGCAGTTGTTGGTGCCAGGTCCGACAGTACCAGAAGTGGTGGTGCCGGCAACGGTGCCAGGTCCAACAGTATCGGGCTTGATGACGGTACTGGGCTTGTTGGCAGTACTGCAGGGTGTGGTATCGCACCCAGCAGTGCCGAAGAGGATGGTGCCGCTTTGGTCCACTTCTTCGTCTTCTGCACCGAAGGCGGGTTTGAATGTCCTTGACAGGTCTATGGGGGTGCCTGTGCTGGTGCCCTACTCAGGGCAGCTGAGAGGCTATTCGGTGACCAGCAAGGTTGGTGCTGAGGCGGTACTGTAGCAGGTCGAGATTTCGAGCCTGGTACTGGTGATCGGCGGGGATCTTGAGCCTGGGCTGAATGAGGGTCCAGTGGAGCGCTAGTGCCTCGGCTGCTTTCAGGCGGAACAGCTCCACTCCCCGAAATTGAGAGGAGATGGCGCTCTCTTTCCAGCTGAGTCTTTTGCTTGAAGGATCGGCAAATGGAACACTCTGCCGCAAGGTGGGACTCACCCAGGCAAGAGAGACATTTCTTGTGCAGGTCATTCATTGGAAAAGCCTTGTAGCAAGGCTTGAAACCTGGCATTTCGAGTTTTGCGTGAAAGACAGGCACTTGCATTTAGCAAGATAACGTTGATCCAAACCGACGCTGATGGCGGAAAAAGGAACTGGGAGGGTCAGGGTCATGGTCACCTATATAGCTGTGGTCATGCCATCAAGGGGGTATTGGCCGTGTGCCCTGACCCGACAGGCTAATGCCAAAGACTTTCCGAGCTACTGTGCACTGTGGCAAGTACACACCTGTAACTGAATGATGTGAGCAGTGCTCGAAGGAGAAGGGACTGAATCTAAACCTGTGTCTGCTGGGTGTAATGATTTGTCTATGGGGGAATCTACTCAAACCCCCAAAAGTGCATCTGGGAATGGCCAAGGGGGCTGGGACAATCAAGAGGGGATTTCAAGCTGTCTGGATGTTAAGTTTACCTGCAGAAGGAGACTCTGCTACCAATATTTTATCTAAAGAGCAGGCAAAGGATGTCCCCCAATCCATGTTTACTGAGGGCATAACAGTGGGTTACTCGCCAGTAACCGTCCTTCTTCGAGATTGGCTGCTCGGATCCATTCAGTAATAGGTATCTCCGTGCCGGAGCGCTGGATTGGTTGGAAAACTTTTGTGCCAGCCTGTCAGGAGAAGGTAGGTGGCCTCCACCCCTCGCGCCACCCCGTGGCTATATATACGGCCACCTCCTGACCCCTCCTCAGTTCCTCAGAGTCACCATTTTCCAGATGCGGGGATGGAAGTGAGGGACCTGAATAGATCCGAGCAGCCCATCTCAAAGAAGGACGGTTACTGGTGAGTAACCTACCGTTCTTTTTCGAATGCTGCTCAGATGCATTCAGTGATAGGTGACTACTAGCCATGCTGATGGATGGCGGGTGGAGTTGGGTCTTCTGCCTTCAGCATAGCAAAACGCCCCAGATGGGAAGAAGCCCAGCAAGCAAGATTCTAACCAGAGCCAAGAGACAAACTAGGCTCTTGGCGTGGCACCAAAGAATCGACAACTGAGGGCCAACCCAAAGTCAGGGGCAGGGCTGAACCCACCGGGACATACAAGGGTGGGCAGGATGGACCAAGATCACCTTAACGAGGATGAAGAACACAACAAGGAAACATAGAGGTTTGCGTTTGGGTGCTCTGACTAAGGTAGAGCACAAGGTATGAAGACCAGAAGATAAGTGTCTGGCCATAGGGCCTTACAGTATGAGCTTGTAGGGAAAACGCTGGAGGCCATGGGTGTGGGGTTAGCCATAATGACTGTGGCCTGCACAGGAAACCATGGAAGGGTTGAACATTATCCCATGGACTGAGCACATCAAGGCCCGAGCCAGGATCCAAAGAGTCACGGTCTAGCCAGGGCAGCAGCAGACTATGGAGGTAGCCGCAAGAGGGAGGAACCTTATCCCTTGGACTGGCCACAACCAGCCCTAGTGGGCCCTGGTCAATGAGAGTATGAGTGAAATTACATAGTTGCTTTGGGGGTAGAGGACCCCAAGATCGATCAGGAGTCTGAGCAAGACACTTCAAGCCAGAACACTGAAGGCCAAAGCCAAAAGTGGTGCGGTGGCAGGCACAGGGCATGCTGGCTGCAGAATCTCAAATAGTATACAAAGTGCACGCTTCCAGCTGCGTATGGTATCAGAATCCAGGTTTCTCACTGGAGGGGTACTCCAGAACACGAGCACCCATGAGGCGGCATAATGGCCTGAGGCGGTGATGATGGTTTGGTACCTATAAGAACTTTGGTTGCGTGAGAACAAGCAGAGAGAGCCCGCTTTTGGTCTGTAATCCTGTGGGATTCCAGCAACACATGGACTGTACGAGAAAGGGGGAAGGGAAGGCAGGGAACAATGTTAGCTACCACTTGGCTACCCAGTCGAGGTGGCCAAAGGCCTTGTAGAGGTGCTGTATTAGGGATATGGTCTCGCTTGCCTACGGCACCACCAAAGAAGGATATTGCCGAAGCTATGTTGTGCATACATGAGCACCAGGGGAAAAGACACATTGAGGCAGAGCTACCCCCAAAAATATGGTTGCCAGGGGAAGGAGAGATCACCTTCCAACCACCTAGGAAGTGAAGCTGCCCACAGAGTATCAACCGCAGTATCGCAGAGGTACCCTGGGTTTAGAGAACCCAATACGGAGGGCTATGTCCAACCGGGGGACCAGATGGCATTCCTTGTGGGGGATACAAGCCTCTGAATTTCTGAGTACTTTGGAAAACAGGAATTCTGACCTGTTTCCCTCTATCTGTTACATATATGTATAAGCACACCTATATAATCTGGTCCCTCAAGGAGGTGAGGGAAACAACAGTCCTCGTAAGGTCGTCACCAACTTCACATGGAAGTGACCCCACAGTTGGAACTGCAGATCCCCAATCAGGTATAGTGGGTCAACACGCGCCCAAGGAGCAGTGCCCTCTGCCTGGGTACGTGTGTCCAAAAGGCAGGGAGGCTAGGGAGGCAGTTACAAGCAACTCGGTGGAGGAGCTTCCATGCCTGGAGTGCGGCCTTTCACCTGGCTATGATGGGGGACTGATGCCGCAAAAGCGGGGGCTGATGTAGAAGGCCCACGATAAGGTATCCCACTGCTGCTCCCCTGCCATGGGAAAACAACGTTGGCGCCATCCCTAAAAGTTCCCTGATCTTGAAGTTTCCAAGTCAGGTATACTAAGTCTCTGCTTTGTGAGTGAAGAGGGGGGAATAAGAGGAAGATATGAGGAGGGCTGGCCACTGTGTCTGGTATGGTGGGCCTAGGACAAGGACTCCCAGGATAAGGTGTCCTGATAACAACTGAGGTTGCCAGGGAGGGAAGGGGTTGTTACAGGGCCTCAGCTTCTGTGAAGAAGGGGGCTATAGGGTGGCAGGGGTTGGACTGCTCTGCCTTGGCCTTCCCTGGAAGCTAAGGTCTGCCATGATGATGCGAACATGTCCTGCTTGACGGGTAGGGTAGAGGAGGTTCTCATTGAGCCAAGGTGTCAAGAGCCCCTGTAGAGCTGGTCTAGTCAGCATGCCAACGGTATGCTAGCGAGGGGAGGGTGTCTCCCCCCCGATCCAGGAACAAGCATGGGGCTTACCTGATGTAGGGCATTTGGATAAACAGGAGTGGTTCTGCATCCCGATGAACGCAGTGTCTGCATGTGTCGGAGCCCCTGCAGCTGTAGCTGGGGCTACTATGAGACCCGCTTCTTGTCCCTGGCAAGACCCATGCTGTTGCGAACCAGCGCAAGGGTTGGTGGTTGAGGGGCACCTGAGAAAAAAAAGAGGGGGGCGGATCCATGCCAGGTGCCCGAAGTAGCAGCTGCCAAGGATGTCTAGGAATGGACCTCGGTACAGATGTACCGACGGTGCAGAGGGGTTTGGCTGGCATGGCCCATGTCCGCCCAAGATCAGGGAGGGTACACGGCCAAAATTAGTGCGCCTGTGGTCACAGTAGCACAAGAGGAAAGCTGCTCCCAATCAAACCCATTCCCCCCAAAAGGGAGAGAGAGGGCATCAACTGTCCACTGCAACAATGTACTGAAACTATTGCATCCCAGACTTCTCAAGAATACTGTGGGAGCCAACTGGGGCGGGCACCTTCATTACAGGTGAGAGAGACGAAGAGGTCTCAGCACCTTAGCAAGGGGATGATAGCGGTGAAAGGAAAAAGCTTTGTCTGTATTCCCACGATGATGCAGATGAGTGGGAATTGGAATGGAGGGGGGCGTCGCCCCAACACATCTATGTGGGAGGGGCGGGTCCGGGAGGGAGGAGGCTGAAGTTTTTGGCCTCTCCCCAGGGGTCCCAAGCAGTGCCCACCATAGACAGGGTTTCTGGAGGGAACAGGGCATCCCCGCCGAAAGGCAGGTCAAGGGTACTTTAGCCTCCCTAGCCAGGCCACTCAGCAAATAGTTACCACCAGTGGCGTCGCTGGCTTTGGGCACCCTGGGGCACATGCCCTGGGTCCCAACGCCAGTGCCCCAGATCTCTGGCCCAATCGGGCCAGGGATCCCGGGCCTGATCCCTGGCGGGCCGTGGCCACAGCGGCCGCATCTATGGGTCGGGGATCCGGGGCCCAGCTGGCCACCCATGGCCGCAGCAGCCCTGTCCCCCGCTGGGGATCTGGGGCCTGGCCACGGCTGCGGCAGCCCCGTCCCCAGCCAGGGATCCGGGGCTGCGGCCGCAGGCCTGGCCTCCGGGGGCCACTTCAGGCCAGGCCAGGCCAGGCTGCGGCCTGGCTGCCGGCGGCGGCGCGGCCTCCCCCTGGCCAGGGGCCGTAGCCTTCTGACTGTGGGCGGGGCCTGCCCTCTGGGGGCAGGGGCTGGGCCCATGCCCTGGGTCCCTCCCCACCCCAGCGATGCCTATGGTTACCACCAAGGCCATAGTGTGGGTGGCTGTATCCACTGTGTCATGGGCCAAGAGGAGGAGGTCCTGGGAGATTATGTTACCTTCCTCGAAAAAGGCATCATACTCCTCTCTGCCCTCTGGTGGGAGCAAACGTCGGAATTTCGCGACTGACTCCCACACATCCAGCAAGTATCTCCTGGTTATGGCTTGGTTGTTTGCCACCCGTAGCTAGAAGGCCGAGGAGGAATAGACCTTACAGCCCAAGAGGTCGAGTTCCCTGGCTTCTCTGGAAGATGGGAGTGGGTGGCTAGGGGGCTCCCCTGGGCCTAACACCACTTGCACCACATCCCTCGGGGGACTGGGTGATTGGTGAGGGAAGGGAAGTCCGATTCAGGGACCTGGTAATTAACGCCCGCCGTCTCCGAAACCGGGGCAGTAGAGCTTGGGCTCTGCCACTGGGAAGACATGAGGTTGCAGACACTTGGGCTGTATTCACACACAGATGGTTATTTCGAAACAGGGGGGCAGCTCTGGCGGGGGGCTGAGCCCGGCGCCCCCAACCCGCTGGGGGTGTTGGGGGGGCAGCTCTGGCAGGGGACTGAGCCCGGCGCCCCTGACCCGCTGGGGGTGTCAGGGGGGGCAGCCCGGGCTGCCAGCTGAGCCGCCTGGCAGGGCTTCACCCCTCCGCACCCCGCTGGAGGCTGCAGCCCCCTTTCTGGGGCTGAGGGACAGCCCTCAGCACCCTGGCCAAGGTCCTGAGGGTTCCCTGGCCAGGGTGCTGAGGACCCAATGTTGTTTCAGAACACTTTTTTCCAAAACAACATGTTCACATGCCTTGTTTCGAAACAAAGGTTTTGAAACAAGTTTGTTTCGACCCCAAATGGGGTTTAACTTGTTTCGAAACAACTGTGCGTCGTGTGAACATGGTTTTTTTGTTTCGAAACAACGGGGTTGTTTCGAAACAAAAGTGCTGTGTGAATACAGCCTTGGATGAAGTGGGACTGTCAGGGGTTCTGCCGAGGCAAGGCTGGCCCAAAGAGGGTATCCGGAGGGGGACCCTAGGGCTGTACCTCCATCCCTATGTGGGCTGTACCGCGGCGCAGCAAGTCAAAGTGTGCTTACAGATTCCCCTTATAGGAACCCAGTGCCAGGGACAGGATGGTACCAGGAGCTCGCCATGATGGGGAGCGAGTCTCCCAGGGGGACCATTCCTGTGGGCGGAAACGGAACGGCGATGGTGCCGAAGTGCGGTGCTGAGGTCGCTTGGAGCCCCTTGATGGCCCTTCCTCCAGGCTGGAAGTGGGGGAAGGAAAGCAAGACTCCGGGGCAGTACCAGTGACAGCAAGGTGATATGTTGCCATAGGGATGGCCCTACAGTACTGGGGCCCAATGGGGTAGACGATGGAGGGTCCAGTACTGCCTCCCATGGCACCGACATCAAGCCCAGCACCGAAGTCCAGCCCAGTACTGCCAGTCCCGGCACCGCCATCCCCAGTACCGCCAGTCCCGGTACCGCAAACTGAGGAATCAACACCACTACTGGTACAGGCTTGCAGCTCTACACCATCTTCCAACCTGGTACCAGCAACCAGCCTGACACTGGGCCCAAGCACAGCACCTCCCAGCCCTCCTTCAGTACCACAGTCTGGTACAGAGGGGCAAGAAACTCCTCTCCATCACTCCTCGGAAGAGCTCTCAGGACTGGGCTCCCAGACATCAGGAGGAGGGTCTTCCAGATTGTCCTCCGAGGACCGCTTCCTCCCTCCACAGGAGGAGTGACCCAGGAAAAGACTGCGGAAGAGCTCCATATCTCCGAGTTCAAGGAGGTCAAACAGACCCCAGCTACAGGGAGAGATCTCTGCTCCCCCTGTGGTAAAGCCTCTAACGAGGTCACCTCATAACAAGCGGACCCTCGACTGGCTGAACACAGCAACTGATGACGCTTCCTCTCGTTATGCCTGGTCACCACTGGAGGAGTCCTCGGATTCTTCTGACGACGAACCTGACTCCACTTTACACAACATAGTAGGTCACGGGCTTAATCCTCCTCTTCACCTGATGAGCGCCTAATTGACATGTCCACTGATCACAAGGGAGATCCCCACGTCAAGCAGGACCTCCTCTGCCGTATGGCAGCAAACCTAAAATTGAAACTGGGAGTAATCCAGGAAGAGGATGACTCCCTCTTCTATGCATGCCGTAAAGCCCCCCCAGCAAGGGTGGCAATTCACTTGCACTCAGGAGTATTCCATATTGTCCAGGAATGCTGGCAAACACCTTCCTTGATTCTGCCAGGGTCCAAAGCTGCGGATAAGAAATACTATGTCTCCCCAGAGGGGTTTTCCTTCTTGTTTCATCAGCCCACCCCAGGATCCCTGGTGGTTGATGCCATAAATCAAAGGGAGAGACAGGGCCAACCGAGTTCCACGCCCAAGAACAAAGAGGCAAAGAAGCTTGATCTACTGGGGAGGAAAGTTTACTACTCCACTGCCCTCTAACTACGTATTTCCAACCATTCAGCCCTAATGACATGCTACATCTTCAACCTGTGGAAGGCAATGCGGAATTTCCGCACGGCCATCTCCAAGGACTGCCTGAGAGACTCCGAGGCTATGCTCGAGGAAGGAGAGCGGAGATCTAGAGATGCCCTAGCGGCATCCTGGGATGCAGTGGACACGGCTGCCCGCACTATGGCCTACTCAGTCATCATGCGCCAGTTGGCCTGGCTCCAAGGCTCCGGGCTAGCCACCCAAATGCAGCAAATTATTCAAGACCTCCCCTTCGAAGGTCCTGACCTTTTTGCCGCATCCCAGACGTGAACCTCCATGGTATGAAGGATTCGAGGGCCACACTTTGATCCCTGGGGATATACACTCCACAACCCATCAGGCGCTTGACGAGGCCACACCAACAGCTCCAACAGCAGTTGCAGCAGCTAAAGCAGCAGCTTCAACTGCAGAGCCATGTCCCGAGATCTCTCTAGTTTTCCCAGCACAATCTTGGGGATCTGGACCAGGACAAGACCCGTTCTGGTAAAGGGGGAAAGCTCAGCGCCTCACAGTCAGGAAGGTGCGGGCAGGAACCTGACCGTTCATCAGGCTACAAACAGCATTTTGGATGGTCCCTCGAAGGCAGAACAACAGAGCCCCTGTTCTCTCCCCACCGCCTCTGCCACTTTGCCCCACGGTGGACTGACGTCACTTCCGACCAGTGGGTTCTCGACACGGTGGCACGAGGATACAGTATCCAGTTCCTCTCAATCCCACGGGACAGAAAACGGCCCCCTTGTGCAACTTCAGAGAACCAGGAACGGTCAGGCTCAAGGCTGAAAGCCAAAAACTCCTCTCCCTCGGGGCCATAGAAAAGATCCCCAGGCGAGAGTGGGGCAAGGGTTCTACTCCCACTACTTCTTGATATCCAAACCCAACAGGGACCTACGGCCCATCCTAAACCTCAGAGCATGGAACAAATACATAAAGAGAATAAAGTTCCGCATGGTTTCCCTGCCCCAGATTGTCCCCTCCCTGTCCCCACAAGACTGGTTCATAGCCCTCGACCCAAAGGACACTTACTTCCACATAGCCATCCGACCCCACCACAGATGATGCCTCAGGTTTGTGCTGGCACAAAACCACTACCAGTTCACTGCCCTCCCCTTCAGGCTATTGCTAGCTCCCAGGGTGTTCACAAAATGTGTACCACCAGTCGCAGCGTTTCTGTGCAGGACGAGCGTAAGAACCTACCCCTACCTGGATGATTGGCTCATACTGGGCAAGTCAAGTTGACAGGTGCAAAACCACGTCAACCTGGTGGTAAAACTCTGCAAGTTCCTTGGCTTCCGCATAAACAAAAAGAAGTCCAAGCTCAGCTCCGCTCAGGACATAGAATTCATCGGGGCACAATTAAACACTCGACAGGGCACGGCATTCTTGCCCCTGTCAAGATTTTGGTCCATTTGCACCATCATCACAGAACTGGAAGCACTAGGTGTAACCACAGCACGCCAGTGCATGCAGCTCCTGGGTCACATGGCGGCGGCCACCTCAGTAATCTGAACAGAGAGCCTGAGGATGAGACCTTTCCAGCTCTGGTTCGCCACGATGTTCCAGCCATGGAGAGACCGTCTGGACAAGGTACTCTCAGTTTCCCAGCATGCCCTGGGGTCCCTCCAAATCTGGAGGGACCCCAACTTCATGATGGGGGGCATCCCATTTAGGGAGCCCAAGCCCTCAGTGACCCTGATAATGAATGCTTTGGACTCAGGTTGGGGACCCCACCTATCCAGGGGCCTCTCCACACAGGGTCTTTGAAGCCCCGAGGAAAAACTCCACATAAACATGAAGGAGCTTTGGGCCATCAGATTGGCCTGCACAACCTTTCTCAACAAAATCCGCAACAAAATGGTCCAGCTCCTCACAGACAATACAACGGCCGTGTTTTATTCCAACTGGCAAGGGGAGGTTCGCTCCTTGACTCTATGCAAGGAAGTATGCAAGCTTTGGCAACTAGCGATAGATCACCACTTTACGCTGATTGCCTCCCACCTACCCGGGGTGGACAACGGCCTAGCAGACTCACTCAGCAGAAATGAATCATGAGTGGTACCTCCAACACAAGGTGTTCTCCCTACTGATAAACAGATGGGGACCCCTCCAGGTGGACCTGTTTGCCACGGAACAAAATCGCAAATGCCCTCAATTTTGTTCCCTCCTGGGTCGGGAGGAAGGTTCTCTCAGCATCACTTTCCTCCTCAGTTGGTCGGTGGCCCTGATGTATGCCTTCCTGCCAATTCCCCTGATCCACAGAGTGCTACTGAAGGTTCTTGAGGATAGATCACACATTCTGATAGCTCCGGACTGTCTCAGACAACACTGGTTCCCGCTCCTGCAGGACATGTCCATAAGGACCCCGCTCCACCAACCCCAGTGGGCAGATCTCCTAACACAGGACTCGGGGCGCCTCTGGCACCCGAACCCAAGTCTCCTACATTTGACGGCCTGGATGCTCTCTGGCTCAGCAAGCAAGAGAGGTGCTTCTCAGACAGGGTTAAAAAGGTCCTGGTTGGTAGCAGAAAACCCTCCACCAGGTCCACCTACATCGCAAAGTGAAAAAACTTCTCCAGTTGGTGTCGTGGCAAAGAAATAGACCCTATCTCTGCTCCAATCCATATGACTCTGGACTATCTCTTAGACCTAAGAGAAAAGGGCCTATCCCTGTCCTCACTAAGAGTCCATTTAGTGGCAATTTCGGCGTTCCACCAAAGGGTTGATGGTGTTCCAGTTTTTTCACACCCCATATCTCACAGGTTTCTAAAGGGGGTGGAAAAACTTCTTCCCCACCCTCATAACCCCACCCCTCAGTTGGATCTGAACATTGTGCTACGGGCTTTGACAGAGTCACCCTATGAACTCCTGGTTTCAGCTACTCTACTATTGTTATCCTGGAAGGTGGCTTTCCTGGTAGCAATCACCTCACCCAGAAGGATTTTGGAGTTGCCAGCCCTTTCCTCCAAGTTTACGACATTTTTTCCAGATAAGGTGGTCCTCCACCATCATCCTTCCTTCCTGCTCAAGGTGGCCACTCCCTTCCACATGAATCAAGAAATTTGCCTGCAGGTTTTCTATCACGACCCCCAGGTTACAGAAAACCAGAGATGGTGGCACACCTTGGATGTGAGGAGAGTGCTCCTAATTTATATTGAGCGCACACATTTTTTCTGCAAGGCCTCCCAGCTGTTCGTGGCAGTCGCCGAATGCATGAGAGGTTCCCCAGTGTGCTCTCAATGCATCTCCAAATGGATTGTGAACTGCATCAAAGACTGGTATGGAAGGTCAAAGACACCTCTCCCAGAGACTGTGAGAGCCCACTCTACCAGAGCTCAGGCGTCTTCCACAGCCTTCCTCACCAAGGTCCCAATCTAAGAGATCTGTAGGGCCTCTACGTGGTTGTCAATAGATACCTTCACAATGCACTACGCCATTGTCGAACAGGCTAGAGATGATGCCGCTGTGGGCAGAGCTGTACTTAATGTGGGTAGACTGTAACTCCTCCCACCATCCCTGGGTATGGCTAGCTTCACCTGTAACTGAGTGATGTGAGCAGCGCTTGAAGGAGAACAGTTGGTTACTCACTAGTAACCGTCCTTCTTTGAGATAGGCTGCTCACATACACTCAAATCTGTCCCACCGTCCCCACTAACGGAGTTGGTAAAGGTATATGGGACTGGGACGGTCAGGGTCATGGTCACCTATATAGCCACAGTTGTGGCACAGAGGGGACATTGGCCGTGCGCCCTGACCTGATAGGCTAATGCTGAAGACTTTCTGAGCTACCGTGTGCTGCAGCACGTAGATACCTGTAACTGAATGTATGTGAGCAGCCCATCTCGAAGAAGGACGGTTACTGGTGAGTAACCAAGCAATAACTGGGCAACTGTAGTTACAGAGCAGGGCAGCTGTGCAGCTGATGTCTTGAACAAGAAAGGGGGAGCAGTCCAGCTTTTACCCCTGAATGCTTTGGAAGTATGTTATAGTCCTTTTGTGGATCCAGGTACAACTGGGGCCATGTGGAATAAAACTTTTGAAAGTGAACATGAGAGTCCTATTTGTGAGATGCTAGCTGAAATGCTTGGTATAACTCTCAGACAGGGTCCAGACTTGAAATTGGCCATGATGGGGAATTTTGAAATTACTAAGCGAGCTAGTACGTGGTTTACTAAAATTTACCTGACCGATTGAGGTGGGAAGATCTGTCCACCAGGCTCAGAGCTGCTGGCAAGGGAGATGCACTTAGCCAGACAATAGATCTTGTTACCAGAGAACCCAGGTATTCAAGCCTCCAAAGAAGACAAAAGAAAGAAGGAACTTTGTTTCTCCTTCAAGCGCTGCTCACATCATTCAGTTACAGATGTCTACATGTTGCAGCTCAGAAAAGTAGCTCAGAAAGTCTTTAGCATTAGCCTGTCAGGTCAGGGCACACAGCCAATGCCCCCTCAGCGCTGTGACCATGGCTATATAGGTGACCGTGACCCTGACCCTCCCAGTTCCTTTTTCTGCCATCAGCATTGGCTTCGGATAACATAAACTTGCAAAACGCAAGTGCCTGTCTTTCACACAAAATTAAAGATGCCTGGTTTCAAGCCGTCCTTAGAGTGCTGCAAGGCTTTCCCAATGGACGACCCACACGAGAAATGCCTTGCTTCCCTAGGTGAGTCCCACTTTGCGGCGGAGTGCTCCATTTGCCAGTTCTTCAAGCAGAGGACTTGGTTAGAAATGGAGCGTCACCTCCTCTTGATCTCAGGGAGTGGAGCTACCACCCCCGAAACCGGCCAAGCCACAAGCGCTCCGCTGGACCCCTGATTGGCCCAGGCTCAGAACCCCCACCACCAATCATCGGTACCAGGCTTGAAACCTCAACCACAATAGTACCAAGCTCGTGCATCACCGGGCAGCCTTTCAGCCATCCCGAGAAAGGTACCGGCACAGGCAACCCTGACGGCCCACCACAGGCACCAAAATCTGGCTCCGGTGCAGAAGCAGAAGAAAAGGACCAAAGCGGCACCATCTTCATCGGCACCACAGTACCTGGTACCGCCCCCCATGGTAGCAAGGACAAGCCTGGTACCGCCAGGTCCGGTACTGCCAGGCCCGGTACCATCAGGTCTGGTACCGCCAACCGATTCAACGCTGATACCAGTATCGGCATGTAGCTCTACGCCACTTCCCAACCAGGTACCAACAACTAGGCTGATGCCGGGACCAAGCACGGCACCCTCCAGCCCTCCACCTGTACCATGGTCCGGTACAGAGGGGCAAGAAACTCCATTCCATTGCTCCTCTGAAGAGCTCTTGGTACCGGGCTCCAAGACAGCAGGAGGAGAGCCTTCTAGATTGTCCTCCGAGGATTGCTTCCTTCCCCCCCAGGAGGAGCATCCGAGGAAGAGGCTTCGCAAGAGCTCCGTATGTCTGAGCTCAGTGAGGTCAAAAAGACCATGGATACAGGAGAAGCTTCCACTCCCCCCATGGCAACTACGCATCTAGCGAGATCATCTCATAACAAGTGGACTCTTGATTGGCTGAGCACAGCAACCAATGACGTCTCCTCTCGCTATGCCCGGTCGCCACTGCCGGAGTCCTCGGATTTCTCCGATGACAAGCCTGACCCTGACTCTACACAATGTAGTAGATTACGGGCCCAATCCTCCTCTTCACCAGATGAGCACCTAATTGACTTGTCTGCTGACCACGAGGGAGACCTCTGCATCAAGCAGGACCTCCTCCACCGTATGGAGGCGAACCTAAAACTGAAATTAGGAGTAATCCAGGAGGAAGACGACTCCCTCTTTGATGCATGCCATAGAGTCCCTCCAGCAAGGGTGGTGATCCCCTTGCACTCAGGAGTATACCGCATTGTCCTGGAACGCTGGCAAACGCCTTCCTTGATTCCGCCAGTGTTCAAAGTTTCAGATAAGAAATACTACATCTCTCCAGAGGGGTTCTCTTTCTTATTTCATCATCCCACTCCAGGTTCCCTGATGGTGGACGTTGTAAACCAGAGGGAGAGACAGGGCCAGCCGAGCTCCTCGCCCAGGAGCAAAGAGGTGAAGAAGCTCGACCTCCTAAGGAAGGAAAGTTTATTCCTCCGCTGCCCTTCAGCTACGTCTTTCCTACCACTCAGCCTTAATGACGCGCTACATCTTCAACCTATGGGAGGCCATGCGAAACTTTCACATGGCCATCTCTGAGGAGTGCCTGAGAGATTTTGAAGCAATGCTTGAGGAGGGTGAGAGGGCATCCAGGGATGCTCTGCCGGCAACCTGGGATGCAGTGGATACAACCGCCTGCACTATGGCACCCGCAGTTGTCATGCACCAGTCGGCCTGGCTCCAAGGCTCGGGCCTATCCACACAGATGCAGCACATTATTCAAGACCTCCCCTTTGAGGGCCCAGACCTCTTTGCCCCATCCATGGACATGAAGCTCCATGGTATGAAAGACTTTAGGGCTATGCTTCGATCCCTAGGGATATACACTCCACAACCCAACAGGCACTCAACGAGACCACATCAACAGCTCCAACAGCAGCTACAGCAGCAGCTTCAACTGCAGAGTCAGTTCCTGAGATCCCTCCAATTTCCCCAGCACCATCTTGGGGACCTGGATAAGGACAAGAACCGCTCAGGTAAAGGGAGAAAACTCAGCGCCTCACAGTCTGGAAGGCGTGGGCAGGTACCTGACCGTTCGTATGGCCATAAACAGCGTTTTTGATGGTCCCCGCAAGGGCAGCACTACAGGGCCCCTGTTTTTCCCCCACCGCCCATGCCACTTTGCCCCCCAGTGGACCTGGGTCACATCAGACCTGTGGGTCCTCAACACAGTGGCATGAGGATACCATATCCAGTTCCTTTCAATTCCTTGGGACAGGAGACTGCCCCCCTCGTGCAGCCCTGAGGAACCAGGAACTATTAAGCCAGCTTGAGGCCAAATGCCAAAAACTCCTCTCCCTCGGGGCCATAGAAAAATTCCCCAAACAAGAGTGAGGCAAGAGGTTCTACTCCCACTACATCTTGGTCCCCAAACCCAACGGGGACCTACGGCCCATCCTAAACCTCAGAGCACTGAACAAATACATAAAGAGAATAAAACTCCTCATGGTTTCTCTGCCCCAGATTGTCCCCTACCTGTCCCCAGGAGACTGGTTCGCAGCTCTTGACCTAAAGGACGCTTACTTTCACATAGCCATCCGACCCCACCACAGACACTTTCTCAGGTTTGTGGTGACATCGGACCACTACCAGTTCACTGCTCTCCCCTTTGGGCTATCGCTAGCTCCCACGGAGTTCACAAAATGCGTGCCACCAGTCGCAGCGTTTCTACGCAGGAGGGGTATAAGAATCTACCTCTACCTAGATGATTGGCTTATAGTGGGCAAGTCAATTTGCCAAGTGCAACATCACGTCAACCTGGTAGTGAAACTCTGCAGGTTTCTTGGCTTCTGCATAAACACAGAGAAGTCAAAGCTCTGCCTCACTCAGGACAGAGAATTCATAGGGGCACGACTAAACATTTGACAAGGCATGGTGTCCTTGCCCCTGTCAAGATTTCGGTCCATTTGCACAATCATTACGGAACTGCAAGCGCTGCGTCTAACCACAGTGCACCAGTGCATGCAGCTTCTGGGTCACATGGAGGCTGCCACCTCGGTAGTCCAGACAGCACGCTTGAGAATGAGACCCTTCCAACTCTGGCTCTCCACAATGTTGCAGCCATGGAGAGACTGTCTGGACAAGGTACTCTCGGTCCCCCAGCACACCCTAGAGTCCCTCCAAATTTGGAGGGATCCCTGCTTTGCGACGGGGGGTATTCTGTTCAGGGACTCCAAGCCCTCAGTGACCCTGATAATGAATGCTTTGGACTCAGGTTGGGGACCCCACCTATCCAGGGGCCTCTCCACACAGGGAGCTCCACACAGGGGCTCCTGCGAAACATGTCCATAAGGACCCCACTCTGCCTCCCTCAGTGGGCAGATCTGCTAACACATAACTCGGGACACCTTTGGCACCTGAACCCAGGTCTCCTGCATTTGACAGCCTGGATGCTCTCTGTGCCAGTGAGCAAGAGAGGTGCTGCTCGGATAGGGTTAAGAAGGTCCTAGTTGGTAGCAGAAAACCCTCCACCACGTCCACCTAAATAGCTTCTCCAGTTGGTGCCGTGACAAAGACACAGACCCTATCTCTGCACCAATCCATACAACTCTGGACTATCTCTTAGACCTAAGAGAAAAAGGCCTATTTAGCGCAATTTTGGCCTTCCACCAAAGCATTGATGGTGCCCCAGTCTTTTCACACCCCATATTTCATAGGTTCCTGAAAGGGGTGGAAAAGTTCCTTCCCTTCCCTCGTAAACCCACCCCTCAGTTGGATCTGAACATTGTGCTATGGGCTTTGACAGAGCCATGCTATGAACCCTTGGAATCAGCTACTCTGCTACTGTTATCCTGGAAGGTGGCTTTCCTGGCAGCGATCACCTCAGCTAGAAGGGTTTCAGAGTTGCGAGCCCTTTCTTCTGAACCCCCATATATGACATTCTTTCCAGACAAGGTGGTCCTCCATCGCCATCCTTCCTTCCTGCTCAAGGTGGCCACTCCCTTCCACATGAATCAAGAAATTTGCCTGCAGGTTTTCTATCACAACCCCCAGGTTACAGAAAACCAGAGATGGTGGCACACCTTGGATGTGAGGAGAGTGCTCCTAATTTATATTGAGCACTCACATTCTTTCTGCAAGACCTCCCAGCTGTTCATGGTTGTCGCTGAATGCGTGAGAGGCTCTCCAGTGCCCTCTCAATGCATCTCCAAATGGATTGTGAACTGCATCAAAGACTGCTACGGAAAGTCAAAGACACCTCTCCCAGGGACTGTGAGAGCCGTTCTGCTAGTGCCCAGGCGTCTTCCATGGCCTTCCTCACCAGGGTCCCAATCCAAGAGATCTGCAGAGCTGCTACGTGGTCCTCGATACATACCTTCACGATGCACTATGCCATTGCCCAACAGGCTAGAGACAATACCACTGTGGGCAGAGCTGTACTCAGTGTGGGTAGACTGTAACTCCTCTCACCATCCTCGGGTACAGCTAGCAGTCACCTGTAACTGAATGATGTCTACAGCGCTCGAAGGAGAATGGTTGGTTACTTATCAGTAACCATCCTTTTTATGTGTGTTCCAAGTGATTTGTTCTTAAGGCAATCCCAGACTGGGTGTCTGCAAAACTATTGTTCCCTTTAACGGCTCCCATCAGGGGGTCTCCCAGGTGCAGTGGGCCCAAGAAGAAACCTGTCTGGCCTGTTACCCAGACTGACCATGTGGCCCAACTCCATTTTGATCTGGCAAGGACTCTGAGGTAAAAAGGCAGGGGACCCATCTCCATTTTGTCTTTACTCTTTAGTCCTCAGCCTATCTGCAACTGACACCCTCCTCTGGCACTAGTCTCCTGGGACTGAACAAAGGACTGAGACCCACCCAGCTGCTGCTGCTGCTGCTGGGTACACACCAGAGGAGTGGGACTACCCTTCAATGTTCCCTCTAATTACCCATAGACTGTGTGAGCAGACAATTTCTTTGTATGTGCAAAAACATTTCTTTGTGAGCACCAATATTAGCACTATTGAATTTTTTTGTGCGCACTTTATTTTGTTGTGTGTGCAGGTTTCATGACCTCTGTGCATGCGCACACGTGCACAGCTTAGAGGCAACAGTGCTACCCTTCAAACTACAAGATCTTCAAGGACTTGCTTTTTATGGACTCTAAATAATTTGTATGTATTTGATCCACTTTGACCCTTTAACACCTCTCATATTTTGTTAGTTTTCTTTTTTTATTAAACCTTTAATTGTAGTTACTAAAGGATTGACTGGCAAAGTGTATTTTGGGTAAGATCCAAGCCTATATTGTTCTGGGTGATGTGGCTGGCCCTTTGAGGTCAGGAGAACCTATTTCGTAAAGAGACCCAGTGGCTAGAGGGGACCTTAGGAACTGATATGCAGTAAGGGGGCTGTTTCTGTTTGGTTATGCTCAGTGATGACCAGAGTGGGGGAATCAGGAGCATGTTTTGTTACTGATTGGGAGACTGGTTTAAGTACCACCCATCAGTGGTTTGGGGGTTTGGCCCCTGGTTTTGCAGCTTGCCCTGATTTTTGCACATTCAGGTTATCCCAGGAGGCCTGGGTCACAGCCAGTTCGGCAGAGGACAGGCCCAATGACTGAGACGAGCAGTGCCATGGCAATACTTAGGAGGAAGCCGACCGGGGCTTTGGATTCTGCGCCGGAGGGCAGTGCCAAGGCTCCGGTGCAGGAGCTACCTGGAGCACTGGTGGAGCACTCGCGGCTCTGGAGGCATCAGAGATGGGCACACTGCTCTTGGTAAGAGTGCATAGGCACTGCTCTCTTTCCTTGTGAGTCTTCCATTTAAAGGACTGGCAGATAGAGCAGTTTGCAGCAAGGTGCAACTCACTCAGGAATGCAAGGCATCTCTCGTGAGGATCGTCGAGAGGGAAAGCTTTGGAACAGGCCGGACACGGTTTAAACCCCGGCATTTTAATTTTCCTGCGAAGGACAGGCACTTCCTTGCACAAGTTTTGGCTGATCTGAAACTGTCACTGAGGGTGGGAAACAGGAACTAGGAGGGTCAGGGTCAGGGTCATGGTCACCTGTATAGCCGTGGTCATAGTACAGAGGGGCGTCGGCCGTGTGCCCTGACCTGACCGGCTAAGGCTAAAGACTTTCCAAGCTACCGTGCACTGTGCCACAGATACTTGTAACTGAATGATGTGCGCAGCACTCGAAGAAGAACTCTTAGTTAAGAGGAAGTGAGATGTTGATCTCTGCTCAGGGGAGATAATGGCTGGGAGTTGGACCCCTTTCAGTGGATGCCCTTGAGAGATGGGGGAGGAGGTAGAATATAGGTGCAGTAAGCCTGAAACCAGGGCTGTCCCTGGGTGGGTGCGGGGCCCTGGGCCAATCACCCTCTGTGGGGTCCCCACTCACCCCCCCAGGCACTGGAGCAGCGGGGCCGGCCAGCCCAGGGGAGGGGCAGTCCCCTGTGCCATCCATCCCAAACCAGAGACCGGGCAAGAGAGCCAAAAGCGGTGGAACAGGAGTGCAGGGTTTGGTTTTTCAGCCTCCCTTAAGCCAGTGGTTGTCAAACTTTTTTCCTCTGGACCTAGCTCTGGACCCAGCTCTGGACCCCTCTGCCAGGTGGCAACCTCCACTGAAATAAAACAGCTGCTGCCAGGAAAGTGAACACTGACCATGGGTGCAGGGGGAGGGGAGCAGTGGTTGGGGTGACAGCAATCCCTCATGGCTTTCATCCTTTCTCTTGAGGCTTCTATTGCATCTCTGAACGCTACACATCTAATCTGAGATCACCTACGTGGAGCATGCATAGGGCAATCCCACATGCCATCCTCGTGTCTCAAATCAGGAAGTATATCATGTCTCTAAAATTGCAGGTAGTAGCCTGGAGTGTTTGGGGGGGGGGGGGAGCTCCTTGCAAATGAGGGGGGCAACTGGGTGGAGAAATTAGATGGAAATGCTGAGACAGAAGAAGGAGAAGAGAGCCAATGCCAGGCTGGAACGGCAGGTTACTTACCAGTAACCGTCCTTCTTCAACATGGGCTGCTCACATTCATTCAGGTACTGGTGTCTGTGTGCCACAGCACACAGTAGCTTAGAAAGTCTTTAACCTTAGCCTGCCAGGTCAGGGCACATGGCCAATGCCCCCTCCATGCTGCAACCATGGCTATATACGTGACCGTGACCCTGACCCTCCCAGTCCCATATACCTTTGCCAGACGGTAGGAGGGATCTGTATGTATGTGAGTAGCCCATCTCAAAGAAGGATGGTTACTGGTAAGTAACCCACCTTTCTTCTTCGAGTGCTGCTCCCATCATTCAGTTACAGGTGACTGCTAGCCATACCCAAGGATGGTGGGAGGAGTTACAGTCTGTCCACACTGAGTACAGCTCTGCCCAATGTGGCATCGTCTCTAGCCTGTTGGATGAAAGCGTAGCACGTCGTGAAGGTATGCACTGATGACCGCAGATCTCCTGAATCGGGACCTTGGTGAGGGAGGCCACTGATGAAGCCTGGGCCCTGGCAGAATGAGCCCTGACAGTCCCCATGAGGGTCATACTTGACCTTCCGTAGCAGTCTTTGATGCAGTTTACTATCCATCTGGAGATGCACTGTGGCATAAGGCAGCAAAACCTATAAGATCCCTTCCAACCCTATGATTCTATGAACACAATGGGGCTATCTCCTCCCTCCATCAGATTAGGATCCTGTTATAACTTCTTCCAGCAGATCCATCCCTGAGCTGGATTTTATTGTTACTTAGGCTTTCTAATTGTAGAAAAAATACCATACTTTATAACACAGGCTCCTACTTGAACAGTTTACTTTTCTCTTCTCTTTTTAATTATCAATCAAAAAAATCTCTGGAGTTTTTATTAAAATCTACAAGTTATAACTTTTGTTGCAAGCAAGGGAATTCTCACCCCACTGAAAAAAGAGGCAAGTCCTAATTTACAAAAATAACTGCAATCCCAGTATTCCAGAAATGGTAGAATAAGGTGGTGGTCACAGTTTTTTCTTTTCTTTATTGGGTCTATTGATAAAAAAACACAAAGGTTGCTTGCCAGTTTTCATATGAATGAGAGAAGCCCAAAGAGATATTGACTCAGAGACAGAGAAAGAAAAAGAGTCTTGTGGCACTTAAAGACTAACAGATTTAGTGCCACAAGACTCCTTGCCTTTTTTTTTTTTTCTTTACTAGACTAACAGGGCTGCCCCTTTGGAACTTGACTCAGAGAGGAGGCATAGAGGAAGTTTGAACAACAATTAGCACCTCATTGTTAGTCCTAATGACTCACCTTTGTTGCAACCCTGATCTACTGGGTTACAACAGGCTGCCTTAAGCAAGCCAGCTCTGTGAACCAGGCTGTCACTTTTGGCCAGCTTGCCCAGTCCCTGGCATGGGGGAGGGGGGCAGTGGTGCAGCCCACGCAGGGCTCCCCAAAGCGCAGGGCCCTGGCTGGCTGCCCCTCTCACCCTACCGTAGGGACAGCCCTGCCTGAAACCTTGATATCTGTATCAATGTTTTTAGAACTACCTCACTGGTACAGTCTGGTTTTGTGGAAGCTGTATATAGTTAGAACAGAGATCACATTTGTTTAGCAAATCGTCAAGGAAAGGAAATAGGTTTATCTCTAACTTTCCCTGAAGTCTAAAATACCTGTTTTCAGATAAGATCAGTCTGTGATGAAAAACCACTCTAAAATTAACACAGGCAGTTTTTGGAAGCAGATGAAAAATGCGAACGTTAATGATCTTCAAATTTTAAAGGAGAGGCAGGGGGGAAAAAAGGTCCATGAATTGCAAATAGTAACAATGACTTTAAACAAGGTAATTGACACGAACATTTTAACAAAGTAACATATCAGTCTGAATTACTGCTCCTCTAAAAGTTAAAATTTGCACTCCTTTCCCAGGTTGTGCTTTTTGCTCTGGGGGATGGGGGTGGTGGGTTATTTTGGTTCTTCTTCGAGTGCTACTCAGATACATCAGTAATAGGTGTATCCATGCCACAGCGCACGATTGGTTGGAACTTTTTGCCCTAGCCTGTCAGAAGAGGGCAAGTGGCCACCGCCCTCCGTGCCACCCTGTGGCTATATATGTGTCCACCGCCCCGCCCCTCCCCAGTTCCATTTTGTCTGCCTCAGTGTCAGTTGTGGAACAGCCCTCTCCTTGCGCTTGCAAGCAGCCTGTCTCTTCGTCATTCACCGTGTATAAACCTTTCGCTCAATTGGGAGCACTTATTCGTGGACCTAGTTCCACCAAAGAAGGTTTCCTCCCTTGAGCCAGAGCATCAACATTGTGCTCCTCTGCTGTCCACCATGCCAGGGTTAAATCCTGCACCGAATGCGGCAAGACCTTTCCACGGTATGATCCCCCCGAGAAATGCCTCCAGTGCCTGGGCGAGAGCCATTTGATCACTGCTTGCTCTGTCTGCTTGTCGTTCAAGCCTAGGACAATCAAGGACAGGGAGCAAAGGTGCCATCTGTTGGCCTCAGGGCAAGTGCGGAAGCCTACCAAAAGGCCTCGGGGTCCCATGTGGCACCACGTGCCAGCTCGGCACCAGAGCCTACCCAGGACCATGTCTCCAGGGAGAGCAAGACCAGCTCACTACCAGTGATGGTACCGAGGCATCAGTACTGCTCTGGGTCCCCCGCAAGGGATTCTCCAAGGGACCAGGCAGGGTCAGTACCACTCCCTACAACTCCAGAGGCATTCAAGGCGGGGAAGGTGCTCCTCCTACTGCCTACCCCAACCTCTCCAGTACCCGTGGGAAGGGGTAAGCCAGCCTTCATTTCAAAGGTCTGGGCGCACTGCAAGTGGCACCGAACGCCATCTCTGGTGTCGGTGCCAGGTTCCCCGGCACTGAAACCTACTGCTCCTTTAAGTCCTGGTACTGTTGAGCCCTTTCCCTGGAACTGTATTACCTTGCCATCCCCGGTGCCACTTCCAAGGTCCCAAGGTGTTCCCCCCCTTCCAGCCCAGGGGAAGGGGCCTCAAGTGGGACTAAATGGTCCCATCACTGAGCTTCAGCGCTGTCACAGTTCCAGTACCAACCCCATGAATGGTCCCTCTAAGAAACCACTGTGCCCATATTGGTGCTGATCCAGTTGGCACCAGCTAGAGCTTTAAACCCGGTACCATGCTCCTACATGGGGGACCTCTTGGTGCATTTTGACCTTCTGCACCGTGTCTCTGCCCGTATGAGAATGAAGGTCCAATCTCCTGAAGGGCCCACCGACACTTTATTCGATCCAGTGTTCACTTCAGCGGAACCTGACACGGTTCCCCTCCACCCAAGCATTTGGGACTTAGCCTTATCTCGCTGGCAGAACCCAGGCTCTATCTCTCTGGTGTCAGATATGGCAGGCCTTAAATATCAAGTCCCGAGGTCGGAGTTCCCCTCACTTGCCCACCACCCAGTCACATCTTGAGCAGTGGTAGAAGCAGCCTTAGGGCCAGGACAAGTTTCCCACGACCCCCTCCCAACACCGAGGGATGCTAGGGAATTACAGCTACTAGGCCGGAAGGTATATTCTTCCTCCACCTTCCGGGCCCTAGTAGGCAGGTATATGTTGGATGTTTGGGGGTCTATAAACAAGTTTAGATGCCTACTCCCACAAGAAGCGAGGAAAGAATATGATGCCTTCCTTGAGGGGGACAAGATAGCATCTCAGGACCTTCTTTTATTTGCATGGGATGCCACAGACACAGCCACCCGCACTCTGGCCTCAGCTGTGACCTTGCAACACGCGGCTTGGCAACAGGAAGCTAGAGTGCCCCAGGTCTCCCAACAGTTGGTCCTTGACCTCCCCTTCTGCAGTGACGCTCTCTTCCCGCCTGAGACCGATGCTATTCTGGGTACTGCCCATGACCCTCAGGGGTAGGTAAAATATCTGGGGCTCCTTCCCTCAGGGCCTCTCCCACGTTCATCGGCCCCATAGGGTACAACACCAAGTCTGACCCTCCCCTCCACCAGCCAACGGGGAGGAGTTAACTCCCACTTAGCTCTAAACACAGTTTAAGGACCCCTCCATTCTGGCTCCACTTTCCCCCCACTCTCCCCAATTGGGGGGGGGGGCGCCGACCTTCCAGCCAGGGGTAATTATTCACAACCAGTCAAGCTAGGTGTCGAAACACCTCTCCTGAGAACCCTTGCCCGAAGGGGTCCACACTGACTCAGGACTCCCCCCATGAGCTGACTGCCCCTTTTCAGGCAGGGCCATGGTCTAACCGTGGCCCTTCAATATACTCTCTCTTTCGCGATCTAAATACTTACAATAATCAGAGACCCAATTCTTCCCCTGATCCAGGCCTCCCTCTGTTAGTGTAGCTGGCAGAATGAAGGACCATATGCCTAACTTTCCCTGACAATCCTTAGGTAGCTGGTTTGACTCCAGCTCGAAGGACTGCCACACCCCTATCTTGTCAACTCCTTGGCAGGAAGAAAAGCCCCCCGCTTCCTCATGCAGCGCCTCCCCTGCTCCCTTTGGGCGCATAGGGCAACAATAAAGACATCCTGCAAACAGCAATGGGGATAATGCCTTCCCTCAGCCCACTCCGAGGTAGGCAGAGAGTTTCCCCATGGGTGCTCTTCCCGTGCCCCGGGGGCATTCACACACTTGCCCTTGGATAAGGTTTAACTCCTCACACCTCTCGAACCAGATATCCAGGAGACCCTCCTGTGAGAGGGATCCTCCCTTCCTGCTCCCCTACCCTACCCTACCCTACCCTCCTGTCCACCAGAGGGTGCCCCTCTCCCTGTCTGCAGGGTTGGGTGGAGCTCCTCACTCTCCCTTACTTGCCACTCAAGCCAATTTTCCCTTAGGTCACCAAGAATGAATTAATAAGTGCTCAAACGATACTCAATCTAGTACTCAAGGTGTCCCTATCAATATGGTTTGGTGAAGACCCTCGCTCTCCCTTACCCGCCAGCTTGCACCGTTCTCCTTTAGGTCATCAAGCACTATAGCTCACGCTCCAATGATCCCCAACCAGGGATCTAAGCTACGTTCTACCAGGTCAGCAATTCTTCAACCCCTTCCAAGCCCATAGGGCAGGCTAACCAGGTCCTGCCCATCAGGTACAGGATACAAACGTAGGAGTTTGTTCACTGGACGCAAGCATTTGGTCAATTGCCGGTGACTCCTATTAGGGAAATACTTGCATTCACTTCTGTCAGCCGGTCGCTAGCCTGGTGAGCACGCTTGAGAGGGGCTTCAACCACTTGGAGCCTCTGCTCTGTCACTCTGCTTCCCCTTTCTCAGTATGGGAGAAGAGGCTACTTAACATATAAGGGAAGCACTTTCCCCGTTCTCAAATATCGCAGCCCAAACTCTGCTTCGGCGCCCATGATCACCTTGCCCCTAGCTCTCTAGGGAGAGTCGCAGGTCAGCAGAGGTGACCTAAGTCACTCAATGAGCACTAGGGGTGTCCCAAACATACTTGGGTTTCACCCACTGCCAGAACAAACCAAATACTAACCGGACCCATCCCTCCCTCCTCCCCCCACCTGAAGGTTGGGGAATTTTGGACCATCCACCTCCCCCCTTTATGCCCATTGCTGGGGTTGGTCTCACCAGTGGATCAGAGACCGATTCTGTAGATGTGGTATGAGTATGGGCCCAAATGTGTTTTCTCGGAGGTATCTATCCAAGGGTGTCCTTCCAGTAGATCACCCCCCAAGGGCAGCTGTAGTGCCATGGTTACCCCTAGGCTAGCTTTGGGCATCCTCTTTAGGAGTTCTGTCAGGTACACCTCCTTCTTCCCCACTATCATCTGAAGATCATCCTTAGCCTTAGTAGCCACCACTTGGCATACTAAGCTCCAGTCCTAAGCGACTGCTAGGTTCCTCCACACTCAACAGAGCCTCACATCGACACCACCCGGAAATTCCAAGCAGTGACCTGAATTTTGGGGAACTAGTTGACTCCAGTAGAGACCGTCCTCCTTGGCAAATACTGATGATGATCAAAACAATAGCAGAACAATAACAAGAGGACACAACAGATAGACTGAAAAGTATCTTGAAGGGGAGGCCGGGTCTGCCCCACTGGGGTACATACCCTTGCTCCGCTACTGCTAGAGGAAATCCTTCCCTTCCTTCTCTTGTAGATTCCCAAGATCCTTTTCGTGGTTCCCTCTTCACAGAGAACCTCAAACCTGGTACCCATGCTCCCTGCACTCCATCCATCCTAAGGCCAGGGCCACAATGCGGTGGTCCTTGCACAACACAAGATCATGCATGCTGAGCGCAAAAACGATACCATCAGCCGTGGGGACCAGCACCCGGGCTTTGCCCTTAGTTATGACAGCTCCTGGTCTGCTCCCTTCGGCTGTCCCTGTGGCCATTCACTAGCCATCGAATTGAAATAATAACAATAAGGAAAATAGTAATAATACCATTGCCTAGTGTCAGTGCAATGTTACAGTGTTGACAGCTCACTTCAAAACATAACAAAAAAAAAGAAGGAGCATCACGGTGCCATCGGAGGGGTCACACCGGCCTCGGATAGTCCTCTGCAGACCTATGTGTAGCCTCACCTATGGCTAACTCATGCAGTGCTATAGCATGGGCTAAGCACCTGTCTCCCTCATGCCGGTTTGAGTACACCACTTGCATCTGTTGTTGTAGGAGGTTGTCACCTATTGCCTCCAGGCTCCGGTGTTTTTCCCTGCTAAACTAGGAAGAGGTAGTCTCTCCTAGGTCCTCCCTACCTCACTCGTTGCAATGTCACCCCTGCGGTGTGACACGAAGCATGCCAGATTCACATAGTCGCTTCCAGTCCCTGGTCTACCTGTGCTTCACTCTACCGGACTGGGAGAGGATGGAATCCCCCTTCCCTCTCCCCGCTTCTTGTAGTGTCCAATATCTACCACTGCCAGCCTGACAGCTCTAAGGTCTCCTAATTCCTCCACAGCTGTGCACCATCCTGTGCTACTGCCAGAATACCTAACTCTCTGGCCTCAGCATATTCCTACCAATACTTTCTCAGGTACTTTTATTGGCCATGCATTCCTTGGTCATAGCCACGATGCGTCTTGCCTTAATTCTTAGAGTACGGTGACTTCAGGCTGTTCTGCCCTCGCACATTAGCTAGTGCTCCGGCAAACTGGGCCTCCAGTCCTCCACAGGGCTAGATCCTGCCACCCCGGATCATTCTTGCCTATACCATGGTCCTTAGGTCAACACTTTAGACCCTCTAAGGACCTTACTCGTTGCGCAACTACAGTGTTGGAGAGATGCTGTGCTGATGGCGGAAGAGCCAACTCCAACCGCCATCCATCAGCACGGCTAGCAGTCACCTATTACTGAACGTATCTAAGCAGCGCTCGAAGAAGAATGGTGGGTTACTTACCAGTAACTGTCCTTCTTCTAAATGGGCTGCTCAGATTCATTCACAATCCTCCCCTCGTCCCTGCATTTGGAGTTGGAGACTCCTAGGAACTGGGAAGGGGCCGGGCAGCAGCCACATATATAGCCATGGGGTGGCACGGGGGATGGTGGCCGCCTGCCCTCTTCTGACAGGGTAGGGCAAAAAGTTCTGACCAATCATGCGCTGCGGCACACATACACCTATTACTGAATGAATCCGAGCAGCCCATCTTGAAGAAGGACAGTTACTCGTAAAGTAACCCACTGTTGTTGTTTTTTTAAAAAACAGACTGCTTTTTGTGTGAAAAAAGTGCACAGAAAAAATAATCTAGTTTTACAGTTCAAATTACTGATATCTCCAGATTTATATCCCAGCAACAGTGGTAAATGAGTTAGTTACATACATGTACAGAAATTATGGTGACATGACCTGGTGCACTTTGCAGTAATTATGCAGTGGGTCTGATTTTTCCCGACATATCATGTAACTCTGCTGATCGATTTGAGGGGGTGCATTTCATGTAACTTTAGTTGATTTGAGGGGGCGTGTTTCATGCTCCTCACCTCAGGTGCCAAAATTCCTAGTTACAGCCCTGAAATAAACCCAAAGTCTTTGCAACAAACTGAAGTTAAGGGACAAATGAAATTTGAGACCTCACAGTGAAAAGCTACTTGTTTTTTGAAGTTTCATCATTCAAAAACTTTCAGTGCCTCAGGCTTTACAAATTACCATGAGATTTTTGCTAACCATGGAGATTTTGGGCTCAAATGTGTCTTTTCTGAGAGTTGGAAAAGGGGTTGAAAGAGCAGGTAAGCTCTCATCCTCCTTTAGCCTGCCCCTGTCTGTTGGCATTTCTACCAGTGCAAGGTTTTGCACCAAATTAGGCTCTGGTATAAACGACTGCACATGGGGCAAGGGTTTTGGGCCCCTACAACAGCAAGTGCATTAATTACAAAGTCAGTGCTACAGAATGTTGTGTAAGCATATCCATTGGGACACGGCCTGTTCTGAGTGGAACAGCTCTGTTAGTGTTTAGCAGCTGCTTTTAGAATGTTGGTAATGGTAGAATTTTCTTCCAGAAGGAGGGTCCTAAGTTGTCACTTGTCAAATCCTACCTTTGTGATAAAGCTGTTTTTTCCTACATGAGTGAGGGGAGCAGCTCCAGGAACATGGATCCAAAGTGGTAGCCGTGTTAGTTTAGTTCAGTAAAACAAACAAACAAGGAGTCCTGTGGCACATAAAGACTAACAAATTTATTTTGCATGCACTTTCCTGCGAGAAAATCCCACTTTGTTCAAAGCATCTGATGAAGTGGGATTTTCTCCCACTAACGCTCATGCAAAAAATAAATTTCATAGTCTTTAAGTGCCACGGGACTCCTTGGTTTAATGTTTTCCAGGAATCTGGAATCTCATATAAAAGTGACCAAGAGAGTTTTGAATAGAAAGGGCGAGCTGATTAGATAGCTGCGATTTTTATTCTGCATGAGCAGAGAAGTTATCAGGATCAGGTTTGAAATGGAAGCAATCCAAAGTGCTGTAGCTAGAGGACAAATTGTCTTGGATAAGGTGTAAGCACTGCAGGTTATAAATTAACTTCTGGATTTAACATCCCTTGTGGAATCATTAATTCTCTCTTCTGGATAGTCTGGTGACCAAGGTCTCATGTTGCCTATGTTCTAAGGCCATTTAAAGCAACCTGTATCTCCTAGTCATCATTTACCAGCATGGACAAGGAAAGACTTCAAGATGAGTTACGCATTTTTAAAGGTAAGTCCTCTCCCTTTCCTTCCCTTCCCTTTCCTCCAATATCCCAGCAATGGGAGGTGAGGAGGAAAGAAAGAGAAACAGGTCTCTGGACCAGATGAATAGGTAGTCATGAGGAGAGCCATCCTTAAGGGGGGCTAAAAGGGGCAACCGCCCTATGCCTCGCACTTTGGGGGCCTCGCGCTTTGGGGGGCCTCATGCTTTTGGGGGTCCCACACAACCGGTGGGAGTAAGGAAGCAGGGACCTTCTTCAAGCTGAGGAGCTAGCCTGCCCAGGGAGGAGCTCCAGCTGATCAGGGAAGGGGGAAGGGAATTGGGGCAGGCAGCGTTTGTTTACAGTAACTCTTCACTTAAGTAGCCACCTTCCCACAACTGCTCCCTGAGGGGAAGAGAAAGGGCAAATGTTGAGATAAAACTTATGGAGCCAGTCTCAGTCAAGCAAACGGGGACAAAGTCAGGAGAATGTCACATCCCCAACCTTTACAAATCAGGACCTTCTCTTTGAATTTACATCAGCATCTCCAGAAAGCGTTTGAGATATTAAGGAACTTTTTTCCTTCTACATTTGACAAGAGTTTTCAGTCTTCAGGGATGTCTTTTTGAGCAAACTTCTCTGTGCAGATAATGATCTCTTATACCTGAGAGAGAAGACCCCAGGCTAGCACTTATATGGAAATACTGGGTTTTTAGGGTTAATGGCCATCAATCAACACATTAAAGAAGTTTTTTGTCCTTTCCTCTGAACTGTAAGTATGCCCCATTGTCATTGATTGCAGTCAGACCACCAGTTCCAAAGCATGGCAAAGAGGAACGCAGCTGTGGCCCTGTGGGTCTAGTTTAGCGAAACAAACAAGGAATCCCTGATGTAAAATAAACAAGGAGTCTTGTGGCACTTTTACAAGCTAACAAATAAATAATTTTTTACAATCTTTAAAAGTGCCACAAGACTTCTTGTTTCTTTTACATCAGGGTATCTGCGAGGAGGCCAAAGGTCCCTTGTTTCTTCCTCTCATCCTCAAATAGTGCCTGAGTTTCATTACTTAGATCACCTGCAAAGCAATGAGGAATGTATGAATTCATATATTAAAATAAGATGGGAAAGGAGAGAGTCAGGCAGCATAAAGGGAAAAACATGCATTAGCCAACTGGAATCCAGTGCTTTAAGGTGAGAGAGGACCTGGATTTATTTCTTGATATTATCCAAAAATAGCATCTCTCGCTCTGAATTTTCAATTTAACAAAAACTTGATCTAAGAAAAATTATTACACTTGTGAAATTGTGTGCCCATCTTGAACAGAAAACCAGAACCACAAAGAAGAGTACCTCCCAGATGCTCCTGTCCACTTGGCTGTGAGGTTGATGAAATATCACCATGACACATTCAGCATTACCTACCCCAAACATAAAAAATAGTCACAAGTCTGGATTAAATATATCATTAAAACTCACTTAAAAATAAAGAGATGTTTAAAGAAATAATAAATGGGGGGGGAGCTATTTTCTTTGACTTCTGGGTTTTGAGCCTTTAAGATAAAGTCAGGTCATGTTTTTCTGCTTCTCTCTGCAACTTTTTAGCCTGAGGGCTAGACATTTATGATTTTATTAAAGAAAAATTATGACACTGCCAGTGTTCTCTCTAAGCTGATGATGCAGCTGAACAAGTTAAGGGTGCACCTGGGGAGCCAGTGGGCAGAAGCCCGTTGGGGCCTGGAGAACCATCGGGAACTTGCTCAGCTGCATCATCAGCTTAGAGCAGTGGTTCCCAACCATTTTCAGGTTGGGGACCCCTTTGTAACAAAAAAAAAATCTTTGCGGACCCCCCCCCCCCAGCTGATTATGTAATCTGGCCTGCATCGGCAGACTCTGGCCTGCACCAGTGGGACAGCTGGTGAGCAGCACTGCCACCACCATTGCCTGCAGCACCGGGGAGCTGAGCTGCAGCAGTTGTGGTCACCTGCCCTTGCCCCTCCTGGGGAGCTGCTGTGGCTCCATTCCCCTGCCAGGATATAGTCACAGATGGGGAAAGGCAGCCCTGGCAGGGAGCATGAGGGCTGTGGCTGGATTCCGGCCCCGGGTAGGGAAAGGCTCTGCAGACCCCCTGCAATGTGTCCATGGACCTCTGTGGGTCCCCGGACCACAGGCTGGGAACCACTGGCTTAGAGGGAACAGTGCCTGCAAAGTTTAAAATGGGGGGCCCCTGCACAAACTGATTTGCCGTAGGCCCCGCTCCCCCCTAGGGACGGCCCTGGTCATGAGATAAAAGTGCAAGTCCTCTCTTGGATCAATAACTGATTAAAAGATAGGAATAAATGTTCAGTTTTCACAGTGGAGAATGGTAAACAGTGGTTCCCCCAAGGAATCTGTATTGAGGGCAGAGCTGTTCAACATATTCATAAATGCTCTGGAAAATGAAGTGGCAAAGTTTGTGGTGGATACAAAATTACTCACGATAGGTCCAAAACCAAATTACAAAGAGTTACAAAGGGATCTTACAGAACTGGGTGACTGAGCAGGAAAAGCAGAAATAAAATTCAAAGTTGATAAGTGCAAAGCAGTGCACATTGGAGAACAGAATCCCAGCTGTACATATAAGAGTATGGGGACTAAATTAGCTCTTAGCACTCAGGAAGGAGATCTTGCGCAGCAAGCAGATGAAACACCAACAGTGTTAGGAAGCGTTAGCAAAGATAGATAGTAAGATCATAATATCGTAAATCAGTATCATAACGCTAGCGTATAAATCCATGGCACACCCATACCTTGAACACTGCATGCAGCTCTGGGTGCCCCATCTCAGAAAAGATATGTTAGAACTGGGAAAGGTACAGAGGAGAGCAATAAAAATGATTACCGGTATGGAACAGCTTCCTTATGACAAGAAATTAAAAAGAAGGGGACTGTTCAAGTTAGAAAAGAGAGAGCAGGAGAGAGGATATGACAAAGGTTTGTGAAATCATGAATGTCATGGAGACAATGGATAAGTTAGTGTTTTTTACCTCTTCACATAACACAAGAATCAGGGGTCACCCAATTAAATTAAGAGGCAGCTGGCTTAAAACAAACTAAGGAAGTATTTCTTCATACAACAAACAGTCTACTATGGAACTCTAAGGGGCTGTTGTGAAGGGAAAAAGTATAACTTGGTTTATAACAAGTAAGTTTGTGGAGGATTGATCCATTAATGGCTATTAGCTAAGATGGCCAGAGGGCAGCCCCCCTGTTTTTGGTGTCCCTAAATCTCTGACTGCCAGAATCTGGGACTGAACAAAGTGCTGGATAACTGCACTGTTGGATTCATTCTCTCTGAAGCACCTGGCCTGATAGGATATGGAACTAGCTGAACCCTGAAGTGACTTTGAGCATTAGAGGGGCTGAATTGGCCAGAGAACAGGCATTCGGAACTGTCTGAAAATCAGAGCCCCACTTAAGGTGTCCTTAAATTGGTCAGTACCCCAAAATGTGCAGTCACTCTGGAAAGGTTTAATTTCCCTGAGTGAATTTGGAATGTTTGTTAAACATCAATGAATGGGGGGGGCGGGGGGAATAATCCTCTAGCGGTCCTGTGCTAAACAAAACTAATGCTAGGGACTTGCTCACACTTCACATAAAAACCAGAAACTTGAATGCTTCAATTATTTGTAAAACGTTAATAAATTATTATCCACTATAAGGCTAAGCATGTTAGTCATGATTGGTATGTCTTGTGGAGGGTTAGACACTTGTAAGCTCTTAGGGTGAGGCACTTCCCTCTCTTCTACATGCGTACAGCACCCAGCACACTGGGGCTCTAACACATGACTGGGGTGCCTAGGAGATACCATAATACACCTAATAAATAACAGAGCATGAAGCACACTGGGACACTGACACCTGACTAGGATGCCTAAAAGATACCATAATAAGCCTAATAAATAACAAACAGCGCCCACCACACTGGAGTCCTGACACTTGATGGGGGCTTCCAAACACTATTCTAAGACAAGTATGATAGATAGGTTGTTTATAACTACAACTTACAGCTATCAACAGCTGTACAAAACAATTAACCATTCAATTTAGGGTTAATCATTTATTAACTGTTTGTAAACAATAAATCACCCCTTTGTCCAAAGTGGCCCCAGACTAGCTGTTAAACCTGTCAGAATGTGATGCATCACAAGCTGCTTCTTCTGTTTTAAAGACAGGACCTTCTTCCAGTGGAAACTGGGGTCCTCCCTCACAGTCTACGTGCTGCTGGCACTGTCTTACCTGCTGACCATCATCCTGTTTGTGGTGTCGCTCTCCAGAGGTACTGTGGGGCTTTGAAATGTTTCAGATGAAGAATGAAAAAGGAAACATGGGATCTGGAGTCTGCGTACTCAGGCATCCTGGGGTCAAACCTTGAGACCCCATGTCCTTCTGTGTATTAACAGCAGCAAAAATCCCCACTGCTCTGGGTGCTGCATGGGCACACAGAGAATCAGTCCTGCTTAGCAAGCTCACAGTGTCTGACACAGCAACTTGCTCAGGACCCCCAGGCCAGGGAAAGAGCTGGGAATGGACCTTGGGTTGCTGGAGTCCCAACCCTGTCCCCTACCTGTCAAGCTCCATAGCAGGTCCCCCTCTGCTCTGCGTGCCACTCTTTTTCTTGAGCTGCAAATTGGGGCTGTGTTGTGTTGTGGCAGGGGGGCAGGTAAAGCTAATTTGAAGGTGTGAAGCTCTAGCAATATTACAGAATGGACTCTACTGATTTTCCTCCCTAAAGCATGAAACCCCTTTTCGGGGTCTTAAAGAGCGTGATTCCTTTAAATCTTTGCCCTGTGGGGTACGGACTGATTGGTCTGAAAGGAGGGTGTGGAGCTGAGGGGGAAGGGGGCTGCAGCCAGAGGCCCAGGGGAGGAGCTGCTGGAGAGAAGCAGCAGGGAGAGAGACCCTGCCAGAAGCCAGGGAGTTCAGAGCGGCTGACCTGGGACGCCCAAGACAGTACCCACAGGAGGACACTGCGCTGGGGAGAGTCATCCAGGGACAGAGCTGGACCCATGTGACTGGCCACCCAGAGCTGTGGGGCCATGAGTGCAGAGCCTGGGACTTAAGGGGAGGCTGTAGTTAGCTAAGTGGGGAGGGTGTCACTCTGTGGTCGCAGAGAGCGGCAGAAGAGGCATCAGGGGGTTTTTGCTGGGAAAGTTGCTGGCACCGAAGACGACCAGGAGCTGCTGGACTGAACACTGGACTGGAGCTGTGCTGGGACTCCTGAACTCAGGGCGCAGACACAGAGCTCACTGTCTGCCTTCAGCCTGCTGCGCCTGCAGGGCCCTGTGTTAGCTGTTACTCTGTGTTACTACTGCCCCATCTCCCCTGTTGGTTTCTGCTTCGCCCCTCTGTAAATAAACCTTCCCCATTCCCATAATCCCTGTGCTATCCCAGTGTGTGTGTGTGGTCATTCTGGGAGGTTTGGAACAGGTGCCCAAGGGGTAAAGGGGCTCTCCTTTGCTGTGTCCCTGCACAAGGGCAGACTATCTTGGCCACAGGGGTGTTACAAGTAAATTGAAGCCTTGCTCAAGGAGCTTGGTAGACTGAGCCAGGAAGAGTGTGTGAGATAAATTATATCAATTTATTTAACACACTCCAGCCCAAAAGGGAGACACATCCCAGCCTCCTTGGTCATCAGAAGAGTGGCTATAACCTCAGGGGGCAGAAGATCCTCAGAGCTGCTTGTTAGGATTTTTCTACACTTGGATGTAGTGCAAAGTTCTGGTCACAATTTCATACCACACAGCTATAACAGCATAGCTACTCTAGTGCAAGAACATTTAGTCTAAGGGACACAAACTCTTGGGACCCAATCACAGCAGCCTTTGCAAAGCCACCTGCCTCTTTTCCCCTTGATGCCTTTGATTCATATCATCGTTGCTTGTCATTTCTGGTGCCCAATGGGGAATGTTGTCTAATAGGAATTTTTTCTTGGTATCCCAAGGTGTTTTTGTTTACCATCAAACTCTTTAAATCCTTCTTCCTATTCCAGGCTGTCAGCTTATAAATCCAGGAAATTTGGGGGTTTTAAGGTCCCCAGATTGCTTTGCTGTGTGATTGGCTGTAAGGATCTCGGCTTTCCTGCTTAACACGATAAATAAACTGGTTTGGAAGGAGACTCTGGTACACACAGCTGTTCATGTGCCCTGACCTGCTGGGTAAAGAGTGTTGGAGCACACAGATGACTCAGTGCCCCTCAGAGATAAGAGGGTGGCAGAAGGGTCAAATAACCTGGCCTGTTCTCTCTCTCTTTCTCTCTTTCATGTTAGTTTCAACAGTCTCTTTGCAAGTGACCAAAATGCACACTGAGCTGAAACAGAATCAATCCAGCAACAATTGGAAGAGTAAGTTCTTGGCCCTGTACAGTGTTGCCCTCCCCCCAATCCTATATTTCCTCATTCCTGCTTAGCTATGTCTGCTGCCAGACTGTGGCCTCTGCTTTGCCCCCTCCCCCCCCGCCCT
>ML682098.1:1161718-1223699 GCA_007922195.1 Podocnemis expansa
CCCCCCCCCCCCGAGTTGTTGTTCCTCCCTGATGCAGCATTATGTTGCAGGATCTCAGGGAGGGCATGGATCAACATTCATATTGTGGTCCTCATCAGTACCTGCCCCCAGTCAGGGAAACTAATGGTCCAACAGGCCAACCAGACTCAGTAATGAATCCAGCTCCCATGCCACCTGTGCACAGAAGAGGAGACTTGTCTGTCTCTAGCACCAGGGACCCTTGTTGTAAGATCCCTCAGCAGCCGTTAGTGATGCTGTGTGGTTTGGGGCATTACCTCTTCTGATCTTCCTTGGATCAGTTGATCCTGCACTGGGGATCCTGGCTTCTGAGATACTTATTTGCTTTGGTGTCTGGGCCCCAGCCTTCTTACCTCTGTTAGAAAGAAGCAAACCCCTGTGGTGATCTGCATGGGCAATTCCAGCAATAACCACTGTTTGTAGGAAACCCAGTCCCTGCAGAGCCTGGAATGTGCTGTCATCTCCACATGGTGTGGGAGGGCCCTCCCTGAGTTGGTGTCTCAGACTCACCTAATCCTTCCCTTTTCCAGTGTTCCTCTGTGGACCAGAGACCCCACAATGGACATACTTCAGTGGGAAATGTTACTACTTCTCTTTACGCAAAACATCCTGGCAGAGGGCAAAGTTACTGTGTGAGGAGGAGCATGCACACCTGGCTGTCATTAGTAGCCGTGCCAAACAGGTGAAGAGACAAAGTGTGGATGAAAAACCCCTGGTATCCTTTAGTTCGTTGCTTAACCTTTGCCTGTCTCCAGACCTCACTGTCATTCCCACATTCTTAGCATCCACAGGAATGCGGCTGTTAAAAACTAGCCCTACTCCCAGCTAACTCTGTAGCACAATCGTGTGGGCTCCCACAAGTAACAGTCCTTGGCTGTGGGTGGTTGGTGGGAAATGAGCATGGGTGTGCCATCACCAATACACAGACGTCTGCTACAGTGAAAGAGCAGGATAGCCATGTGCCCCAGCCAGCAGAGGTGTGAACTTCCAGCCAGCAGCCACAACTGCGAGCTGAGCAGAGGTACCAACGCCTCTGTTCTGCTCACAGATGCGGGATCCCACCATTGCAAGCAGAGCAGAGGTTTCAGTGCCTCTGCCCTGCTTACAGCTGCAGCCACTGGGCCCTGCAGCCGCAAGCGGAGCAGAGGCATCAGTGCCGGCACCTCTGTCCCACTGATGGCTGCTGGCTTCTGGGTGACCCCATGTTCACAGTGGCAAAGTTCACGCTGCTGTCGGGGGCTAAGGTGGGTGGGCCTCAGAGCCAAGTGGGTGGGCCCTAGCCCACCTGGGCCCACCAGGGCCTTTGCCCCTGGTTCCTGGTGTGTATGTAATGGCATAGACTTGTGGAGTGTGTTACACCTAGAACAGACATGGCACCACCAGCCCCAGATCCACTGTGATGCAAATGAGGAGTAAAATGTGGAGGTTAAATTAGACAGACCTTAGTAAATGAGATGATTCCTGTGCTTCCTCCCCCGCCTGTCTGTCTGCAGAATTTTCTCATGTACAGGACACGCAATGAGCGTTACTGGATTGGACTCTCAGACCAGAACAAAGAAGGGGAGTGGAAATGGATTGATGGGACTGACTACGCAACCACTTACACGTGAGTGCAGAGCCAACCCTGGGGGGTCCTGCAGTCCCTCTTCCTTAATGCAGCAGGCCTCCCTCAGAAACAGCCTCGCTGGGTCTATTGAGGGAGCCCCCTCAGCATAAGGTCTGGTGGTCACTGCAGGCAGGGCCTGCATATCCCATGTGGCATGGTGTGTAAGGCTGAGTTTCCACCCCAGTGCTCTTCTAACTCCAGGAACCACCAGCTGTGAAGCCCCATGTGTGCACCTTTGACCATACTCTGTCCCCTGCACCCATTTCCCTAACTCTGGCCCCTCTGTGCTTAGGTTCTGGAAAGAGGGGGAGCCCAATGACAGCGGCCAGAATGAGGACTGTGCCCATATCTGGACTTATGGGGAGTGGAATGATGTGCATTGCACCTATGAATGTTACTACATCTGTGAAAAACCTGCACCCCCGTGAGCTGAGACCCGACAGAAGCCCTTCCCCAGCCACTGCCTGGACCCTGCCCAGTGTGGCAGTGCAGAGAGCCAGCACTGCCTCCTGGTGGTCACGGAGGTGCAAGGCAACATCCTGTGCTTTTGAAGCTGTAAATATTATACTGATCTTTTTTTCTTTCCCCTCTTCCGTTCTTCATTTATATTTCCTTTATCTTTGTGTTCTTTTCCTGTCAGTGCCCCTGTGGGCTGTCCCTGTTCCAGTTATGGAAAGGACCAAATGGATGCCAATGCTAAAAGCTGGCACCTCTGCAGCTGGTGTGAAGGGACAAACCTCTAGGCCTGTTCAGAAATCTTTGCAAACAAAATTATGTTGAAAAGTTGTCTTTTTGAAACTAGTGCTAAAAGTGAGATGTTCTGAACATTTTTATCCCCCCTCTCCATGCCACTAAATGAAAGAAAGGGGGAGAGGAGAAGATTAAAAATGGCAAAATTTTGAAAACTAAAACTTTAGATTAAAAAAAAAGGTTCTGAAAAACTGAAAAATATTGTTGTGAAGTTTTCAAAATTAACCAAAGTTTTCAAAATCTACTCCTCCCCCCTAGATTGCAGCTGTTGTCAATGCTGCAGGCTTTAACCAATTTATGTCCTCCATGGGTTGGGCACAGAAGGAGAAGTGACTATCCACAGACATGTAGGTCATACACAAATAGGAGCATTTCAAAAGTTGCAGGAAAACAATGTGCAGTGTCTGCTGAAAACCACAAGAGGTCACAATGAGATCTAAGCACTTGCTATTTTTAGCTTCTGGCATAAATAAGTGCAGGCCCAAAGTTTGATGCATTGGGAGAAAGTCACCTGTTTAGGATCAAAAATACAAATTGTTCCCATGTGTGATTGCCTGCCTCCAGGGAGTCAAACACAGTCACTAGGCAAGGGGATCCAGTTAATAGCATTTATAGACATCTAGGCAAATTCTGCTCATGGGATAAGAGGAATCAGGGATCAGATGCAGTGTTTAACTTTGTGGGGGTTAGGAAGAAATGCTTTCCCTCAGTAGACCTAGGTGTATTGGCAGAAAGGAGTCTGAAGCAGTGAGTAATGGCCACTCCTGGAAATGGACTGCTGGAACATGTGGGATGGACATGTGGGATGAGATGGGCTGGCTGATCCCAGACGAATGTGAATAATCTCACACTCCTAATGCAGTTAATTGCTGGATCTGCAGTTCTGGTAATGTCTGTGGGTTTGTTAACCCCACAACCCTGAGATCTCCTCCCCAGCCCTGTTGCTTTTCCCCAGGAATTCTCTCTCTCTCTCTCTCTCTCATGTGACTCATTCCCTACATGGCACAAGCTCAGGGGTCAAATCAGTTGTAGGCCTCTCCGTGATAGACACTTCTATCTACATCAGACACCTTCAGTTCAGGCACACCTGCTCTGGAAATTATTTCCCTGTGAAAAACTTCACATTTGTCAACATTTTCCTTTGAAATATTTTGGGTGTTAGAAAAAAATCATTGTTTGTCAACAAACCCAAATATTTTCCATTTATAACCAAACCATTTCACTTGCACAAAACCATCCAAAAATATTGAAAATGTCATCTTCGAAGATAATTTCCATTTGATCAAAAAATGTCATTCTCCATCCAAAAATAAAATTTTGATGGAAAATTTATAGCCATCTAGAGTTAGAACCTATAGGCACCAGGTGGAGCCCTTTAGCCCAAAGAAGGCCACTAAGCAGAAAGTTATGCTCAGTGTAAAGGCAGCCTCCTTTGCAGCCTCTTGTGAGGTTTGTCCTTTTGTCATCACAGGCTGCAAAAAGCAGGCCAAGCTGCCCCCCCCCCCCCCCAATAAAAAAGGGTAATCTCTGCTGTAGAAAGACACCAACTCCATATTCTAGGGGAAAGCCTAAGGCTGGATTCTCCATCCACTTACCCTGGCATAAATCTGGACTTCTCCTTATTGTACTACAGCAGCACTTAGAGTCCTCCTATGCCAGGTGCTGTACAAGCAGAGGGACTGTCCTTGCTCCATGCAAAGTGTGGCTTCAGGCTCCTCTAAAAGGATATGGCTGAGCTCAGAAACAAACTAGTGCCGCAGATCTCTATTCCCTGTATGGCGCGGTACCAGGCCCTGTTGTGCTGTGGCTGAGGCAGTCCCGGCTTTGAAGAGTTTTAACATCTAAAGAGGCAAGACAGACAGCTGGTGGAAAAATTGAGGCCTCAGGGAAGATGCAGAGCTGGGAACTGAATCCAAGCCTCCCTCAGAGAGGCCTTGGGGGTAGGATCTAGGTGGCTGAGATTCTAACCCTGGCTGGGGCAGAGGCAGAGAGTGCCAGGGTTAAAGACTGGAACTGGTTCCTTCCCAAGTAACGTGTGGTTGCCTTCAGTGGGTTGACCCCACTGCTCCCTAGTTTCCCTCTGTTTTTGCAAGAGGGAGTGAAGCAGTCCTGGAAGCAGAGGCCCCTTGTGGTGCTGGCAGTGGTTAGCAGGAGTTGGTGGGACTGGCTGGAGAACACAGAGGTTTCCCCACATACTTCATCACTCACAAAGTGGAAGGTTCCTGCTCAAAGAGGGGAGATGGATCGGGCTTCCCCAGGGGCATTGCTGGTGCCAGGCACAGAGGGCCCGTGCCCCGAATCCCAGTGCCATGCCCCGGGTCTGGCGGGGCCCCACCTCTCCCCATCGGACCAGAGATCCGGGGCCCAGCCACCCACGGCCGTGGCAGCCGCTCCCAGCCCTGGCCCCGGCTGGGGGCGTGGTCTGTGGCCAGGGGGCATGGCCTGGGCTGGTGCCCTGGGTCCTTTCCAGGGGCAAAAATGCTCCTGGGCTTCCCAAAAATCTCCTCTGGCAACAGGCCACCTGCATTGCCACCATTACACAAGATTGGTCACATTAGAAAGCTCAGCACACTCAGCTGCCTAGAGAGAGATTTGGCTAAGAAGCTGCCATACTCCAAGCCTGGCCAAGTGTGTTACAAGGACAAGGGACATGGAATAGAAAAGGCCACACTGGGAACTTAGAGGGCTCAACCTAGGGACTTAGGACAGTACCTGTGATTAGAGCAGAGCAGAAAGTGGTTAGTGTTGCCTTGTGACCATTTAAAAAGAAATGGTGGGAAATTTCACCTGAACTTTTTGGGGAAATTTTTCAACAAAACAAAACAAAACTATAAGTAAATAAATAAATAAAATCAGATTTGATGTTTCAGTCCTCCAGCACCTTGTCTTCCTTCTCCCCCACTCAGAAAGACATGCAGGAGAGAGGGAAAACACACACAGAGGCTTTGGTTTGCTGCAAGTCCATCTTAGACATCTTAGACAATCAAAGTGTTTTGTTTGGGAAAAATAAATTCATTTACAAGATGGAGCAAAAGTGTCTGACTAGAGCACCAGTAATCTCCCAGTGCCTGTTTTAGCTGAGGAGGCTGTGAGGAGTGGGAAACAGAGCTCTCTGCCCAGGCTGTGAGTGTGCGCAGCCCATGGGGCATTTCAGTGCCTTGACTTGGGGGGGGTGTTACCAATCTGGGAGAGTGCCAGGGCCTGAGCAGAGGTCAACAGGGTGGGGAGCCACAGATGGAGTCACATACCAGCTGCATGTGGCCAGTCACAGCCAGGTCAGGTCCCTGGATCCTTCTGCAACCAATGCTGCGCCATTACTTCTCTACCACAAACAAGGGCCCCAATAAGGGGGCCTTGTGCGCGCGCGCGCACACACACACACAGAGGCCAGTCCCAGCCCCTACCACACCTGCTTCCCTGAGAGGGGGTGGCCAAGGGCCCTCAGATCTATCTTAGGCAAAACCCCAACCCATGCAGTAGAGAAAAGGTGAATGCTGGGACTGGGGGGGAATCTGAGACAGCAAAATGGGGGAAGGTCAAGGGAGCATAAGAGGGGGTCCCAAGGAGCAGGAGGGGAGGGTGCTGGGTATTGAACATTTTCTTTGGAGTTTCTGTGTGAAAATTTTTACAAGAAAAAGCATAGAGCTTCCCAGCCACTTCTAGACACTCCCCTCCCCTTCCCTCCCCTTCATCCACTGGCTTCCCTAGGTACAGTCCCCTCCAGCCTTCACCCCTGCTGCTGTTGTTTTAGATGGCTGGTTGAGAGGAGAGCTGCAACTTCAATTTCACCTGGAGTTGCTGGAGCCAAATGGCTCCATGAGGAGCAAAATTTACTGCAGTGGTGCCTCCTTTGTGTGAATAAACTGGGAAATGGGTGTGATATGCCTCAGCCCTGTTCCCATGCACCCAGCCCTCCATGCTCCATCCCCTGTGCCCCTGCACCCACCTCTCCACCCTCCACCCCCTACATCCAAACCTCCAGGCTCCACCCTGTGCCCCCTGCACCCAACCCTCCACTCTCCACTCCCTGTGCCCCTATTTCCCTATATTCACTGCTCATCCTCCCAAGCCCCATGAGTCCTTAAAGTGCCACCAGCCCCACCCCTTCTGAATCCAGTGGTGCCTGCATTGCTTTGCTAACGGCAATGAACCGGCTGTGGGGATTAATCTGGTTGCGCCTTGAACACCCCAGATCGATGGCTCCGAGCCCCACCCTGGGCCTGGGAGAACGGCTGATCCCGTTTCCCACCCTTCCCCCTGGGGAGGAGGGTTCCTGGGACCCACACTGGAGCCAGTTCGGTTTTTGTCTCTGCCCTGAAGAAGATAATAGTGAGGAAGGGGTGAACTGGGCAGAGTCAGAAATCAGCCGAACTGCTGGGAGGGCAGATGGAACCTGAGCCCTGTGTAGAGAAGTTGGGGGGGGGTGTTTAGATTCGGTTTGGGGCAGTTACTGGGGGTGAGTTTAGGTCTGATTTGGAAGCAATTAATGGGGGTGAGTTTAGGTCTGGTTTGGAGCAATCATGGGGGGGTGAGTTTAGGTCCGGTTTGGGGCCGTTACCGTGGCGGGGGGAAAGTGACTAGATCTTGTGTGAGGCTCTTTCTCGCTTTTCTCCCTCGCCCAATCACCCCGAGCCCACGTCGGACCCTAAAATCGAAGCGGGTTTAACCCGAATCCGGCCGTCCTGCCCTGTAACGACCCTCACCACGACCACGATCGGCAGCTGCGATCGGTCGCTAGCCATTTACACCGACAGATTCGTCCGTCCCGCCAGGCCGGCGGTCGGTCACTCACCGCCCAGCTCAGGGTCTCCTCCGACGGAGCCAGGTCGCGGGCGGTCCCCGGGGGCCGCCCGGCATTACCCGAGACAGCGCCGCTGACCCGCCCAGCCCTGACACCCATCCGCCGGGCCGGCCCGGGCCCCGGCTACCGACCCGTACAGCATGGGTCTCTACAGCCCCGAGGGGCGCCCGGGCGGAGCAAGCCTGACCCTGCCTGGGCGTAACCCGCGGGGCCAGGCCCCTGCCCCCGTCGGGGCACCTCTGCGCTGTGGTGTCCAGCTGTTAATAACGCCTTTGGAGACAGGCGGCTTCACTTCGAATTAACACGTGGCCGTGGGCCCGATCCCCTGGCCCGCCCAGGAACTGCGGCTCTCAGCTGCTGGCACTGGGGCGGCCCTGAGCCGGAGCCCGGCCCCGGGCGGCGCTGGGGGTGCGGGTTACCGGACTCGGCGGGGGCCCCCTGGCGCCGCTCTCCGAGGCGCTGGCTCGCTGTGGGGCTGGGGGCGGGGACCGAGCCCGGGCAGGCCGAGCCGGGCGCTGGGCAGAGACTTGTTGTGTCTGGGGCCGAAGCAGCCGCAGCCACTTTCTAGCCCCTAACTCCGGGCTCGGACAATAGGATCCCCGGCCCCCATCCCGGGCCGGGCCCGGCCGGGTCTGTGCCCCTCCCCCTGCCGGGGGGCTGGGCGCCCATGGGCGGGGAACCAACGTGTGCATGGTGGACGGCGCCCCTGGGGCCCCCCCGTCACTCCGTGGGATTTAAACCCCCGCACCCCGGAACGCAGCAGCCCCCGCCCCTCCCCAGCCCGGCGCAGGGCTGTGCGCGTCTGTCTGTCTGTCCGTCCGTCCGGGCTGTCGGAGCCAGGGCCACGCCGCAGGAGAGCGGCCCGGGGTGTAAATCCGGGTGGGCGGGGAGCGCCCAGCTCCCGGAGAGCCAAGACCCCTAGACGGCCCGGGGACCAGTGACCGCGCTCGGGCCCCGCCGGGAGACCCGGGACACGCCCGGCGCCATCGCAGAGCTCGCCCCGTCCGAGCCCCCGCCCCGGGATCGGGAGCGAAGCGGAGCGGCCCCGGCTGCGCAGCGCACACGCCGGAACGGGCGGAACTGGAGCCCGGCACCCACGGGCCGGGCCGGCTGCGGAAACAGGGATCCGGCCCGGCTCGCCCCAAAACTCGGGCAGCCCCGAGCCAGCCCCGCACGGACCGACCCCGGCGCCCGGGCCCGTCGGGAAGCCCGGGCCGAACGAAATTCGTTGGTTCTGGTTCTCCGAGCCCGGGCGGAGCCGTTCACCGGGTGGGCGAGCAGCCGCTTCTCCGAAGGGAAGGACAGTTCCCCAGGTAAACCGGGCCCGCGGGTCGGGGCGTGCCGGGGGCTGGGGGGCTTTACCCCGCCGGGGTCGGGCGGGGCTGGCCGGGTCGGGGGCCCCGGGGCCGAGAATTCGTTGTGGTTCCATTAGGGGCTGGTGTGAACGTGGCTCCGCGGGGCTGGTCGCGAATCCGAACCGCGGGCATCCAACCGCGCCCCGCCAGAGCCGGCTGGGAAGGAGACGCCTGCCGGGATCTGCCCGGCGCTGCCGGGGCGGTAAAACCCCTGGGCTCCGGGGGTTAAAGCAACAGGCGGAAATAACCGGGGAGCTGGAATTCTCGGCGCCGAGCTCTGGGGCAGCGCGACCCCATAACCCGCCCCACATCTTCCCGTTATCCACCCGATAACCCACCTCGCATCCTCCCGGTTATCGGCCCCATAACCCAGCTCCATCTAGCCTTTCCTGTGCTCCGTTATCGGCCCCTCAACGAACCCAGCTTGCCCCCATAACCTACCCCGCCAGCCACCCTATCTTGTGCCCCCCCACCCCACCCCTTACTTCTTCCTAGCCCCATAACCCACCCCCGTCACTCCTCTATCTCCCAGGACCCAGGGCTACTGGAGGGGGGCAGGGCTCAGTTAAGGCAGCCTCGGGGCTCTTCCTCCTCACACGGTTTCGGACCCCTGGGGTATATAGGTCCTTATTGCCCAGGATAATTTAAAAAGACCGGGGGGAGGGGCCGATCTGTGTGGTGAAGGAACAAATGCACAAACCAGGAGATTAGTAGGGAGGAGCTATGGGATGGGGGTCAGACCTGTGTAAGATGGGGGAGTGGGAGCAGCCAGTGCCAGTTGCAAGGGCTGGGACCCAGAACCTAGGACTAGGGTCCCCAGGAGAGTGGCTTCTGCTGTCTCCTTTCCTGGGGGGAAGGTGTCTCCCTGCATCAAAATAGGTGCCCCTTCCTTGCTGCTCTGGTGAGGGAATGCTTAGCTGAGAAGGCACTTTCCCCAGCCCCAGGGACTTATCTTTCCTAGCCCAGGCCAGCACTTCCTGGTCTCCGTCCCCACCTGTCCTAGCCCATCTTACCCCTCCAGGTCCCCAGCCCCCACCTGTACTAACCCCAATTTCACCCCAACTAGATCCCCCCAGCCTGTCCTGGACCATGAAGACAGAGGAGGCACCATCCTGCTTGCAGCAGGCTGCCCCAGTGCTGGGTTTTGGTGAGTGTCCGTCTGACATGGGACAGCTCAAAGGCTGCCTCTCCTGTCCTAGGGCTGGGGGTAGAAGGGGTGGTCTAGGTCATGGGTGCCCTCAGCCCAGCCCTGCAAACTGTCCAGTGCCCCCAAGGGGAGCCCTGAATCCCCCTCTCAAACTGGAGCTGTAGGAAAGAGCTGGTGCTCGTTTACACACAAACTGGCACTGAAAGAAATCAGTGGCTTTTTGTTGCCACAGCAGGCTGTTTTGGTGTGAGTTGGCCCTGGGCTCCATGTGTTTTAGGAGTTAGCTGAGGGATGTTGGTAAATGGGAGAGGACTCAGCAACAGGACAGAATGATTGAAGGGTTAGAAAGGTGTTGAATGGTGAGCTACTCAGGGATGGCCTAGCATGAAAAGCAGACTGAGCCATGTCTTAGGACTCCAGGTGACTAGGGTGCCCTGATTTAGCAGTTCCCCAACATGCAAGTCATTTGTTTCACAGGTCTCTCAGCGTGCTGTTTTTTGGTTTGTGGAAATAATGCAATTACTATTTGTCAGGGTGTGGGAAGGAGGTGCCACCAAATTTTCCAGCTTGGGAGGCCTCCACGTAGAAAGCACTCCCTTTGTATAGACTGTCTATGTAGTGTAACAAAAAGAAGGTTATGGGGTGACTTGATCCCAGTCTACAAGTATCTATTTGGAGGGCAAATATTTGGTGCTAGAGAGCTCTCCTGTGGCTCGATGTTGAGGCTATACTAGAAATAAGGTGCACCCTGTTAACAGAGAGGGTGACTAACTACTGAACAACTTACAAAGGGTTGGGGTGGACTTTCCCTAACTGGCAATTTTTAAAGGAAGGTTGGATTTTTCTAGAAGATCTAGTTGAGGTCAAGGTCAGCTATTGGGCTTTAAGTAGGATTAATACAGGAAATGCCTATTGCCTGTATTACATGGAAGGTGAGCTTAGATGAGCATCCTGCCTTCTGGCCTTAGAGTCTATGAATTAGTCAGGAATGGAGAAAAATACACTGCAAGGAGACACTTGAAGACCATTTGCCTTTAAATTAACACTGCACCTTTTGCTGATTGGAACTCCCTACCCATCTCATCTCTTGGTCTCTCCCCAGTTCTCTCTCCCTGACCCCCAGGCCCTCAGAACAGGAACAATATTTTCAAAATCTCATGGTTTTAATCTCAAACTGCTGCATCTTTTTACCCTTTAATTTTGAAGCTATGCAGTCCATAGAATCCTGCAGGATCCAAAAGGTCAGAGGCTGGGTAACTTTCAGTTTCAAGTAAAGCAAGGGTGACCAAATAGAAAGTGATATTTTCTGGTGGAAGGGAGGGGGGCATATAGTTACATGTACAAGTCAAAGCCCTTAATATTGGGACATCTGGTCACCCTAAGTCAAACTCCCTCTACCCTGCCACCCCAAAGTTCCTGTGACTCAACCAAGGCTAGATATTACCCAGACGCATGATATTCTCGATTAAAATCTTGTATCTTTTAACCTGCACCAAGCACTGGACTGTTCTTTTGTGTTTTATGAAGTTATTGCTGGGTTCTTGGCCTTGTGCCTAACAAAGCTCCAGGTGTGAATTACTGACCAATAATAACTCATATCCTCAGCTCTCACTCTACTTACAGACTAGTGTTAGTGAATTCAAATATACTGTATGCTGGCAACAGGCAGGATTCTGTTGCATTCCTCATAAGAATGGCCAGACTGAACCAGACCAATAGTCCATCTAGCCCAGTGTCCTGTCTTCCAGAAGTGGCTAGTGCCAGATGCTCCGGAGGGAATGAACAGAACAGATAAACATGAACTGATCCATCCCATCTCTCACCCCCAGCTTCTGGCAAACAGAGCATGGTTTTGCATCTGTGCCCATCCCTTGGCTAATAGCCATTGATGGTGCTATCCTCGGTGAACTCATCTAGTGCTCTTTTTGAACCTGGTTACAGACTTGGCCTTTATGGCAGAGTTCCACAGGTTGACTGTGCGTTGCATGAAGAAATGCTTCCTTTTGTTCATTTTGAACTTGTTGCCTATTAGTTTAATTGAGTGATCCCCTTAGTTTTGTGTTAGGAGGAGTAAACAACACTTCCTTTTTCACTTTCTACACACCAGTCATGATTTTATTGATCACTGTCATGTCCCCCCTTAGCTGCCTCCTTCCAAGCTTAAATGTCCCAGACTTATTAATTTCTCCTCAAATGGAAGCTGTTTCACGTCCCTAATCATTCTTTTATCCTTCTGTGTAGCTTTCTCCAAGTTCAATATATCTTTTTTTGAGATGAGGTGACCAGATCTGCACTCAGTATTCAAGATGTAGGTGTACCATGGATTTATAAAGAAGCAGTATGTCTTATTATCTGCCCCTTTCCTAACGATTCCCAGTTTCATTAGCCCTTTTGACAGCTGCTGCATTTTGAGTTTTGGATGTTTTCAGAGAACTCTCCACAAGGACTCCCAGATCTCTTTCTTGAGCAGTAACAATTAATTTAAACCCCATCATTTTATATGGGTAGTTGAGATTCTCTTTTCCACTGTGCATCATTTTGCTTCAATTAACAGTGAATTTCTCTTGCCATTTTGTTGCCCAGTCCCCCAGTTTTGTGAGATCCCTTTGAGTTTGCTTTGGGCTTAACTCTCTTGGTTGCTTTGTATCATCTGCGAATGTTGCTGCCTCACTGTTTAACTCTTTCCCCCAGTTATTTATGAATATTTCGAACAGCACTGGTCCCTGTACTGATCCCTGCAGGGACACCACTATTTATCTCTCTCCATTCTAATGGGAAAGCTTATGCCACAAAACCACTGAAATTCATGGGCTTTATAGCAAATGGGATACAAATGAAGCTGGTGTGAAATCTTCCACAGAAACAGTTATTGGATAGAAAAATTGTTTTTTGACTAAATCAAATTTATGTGGACAGTGTCTCCTTTCTACAGAACATTTTTTTTTTTTACCTTTTGTCCTTTCTCTCTCCCAACAAAAATCCCAGTGATCACCAATCGTTTTTGGAGTTTTGATGAAAAATTAAATCTTTCCATGGGGACCAAAAAAAGAAAATAGTTTTTTCAGCCAGTTCCAGATAAGGCCCATGGGCCATGTTTTCAGAGGAACCCAGCCTGTGCACTTTTGGAGCTGAACACTGTAGAACAGTGGTTCCCAATGAGTGGCCTGGGGGCTGAAAGTGGCCCACAGTGGCTTTTAAAGTAGCCTGTGCCCCCCTCCTTCTGGCTGCACAAGGAAACCACTGCCTACAGACCCAAGCAGAACATGTTTCCTCAGCATTAAAGACCAGTGCAGGCTCCTTGCTACAGCAAGGGATGGGAGGTCTGCGCTCCCCTCATTTTGTCTCTAGCAGGGATTATGGAAAGCACTCTGCCTGGGTCGCTAGGCACTGGGGTCCCTGCTATGGCCAGAGGGATGAGAGATCAGTACTCCCCTCTCTGATCTCAAGGAGAGCAAAGTGGTCTGCTGGGATCCCTATGTGCCGGGTACCTGCTGGAGTCAGAGAGAGGGCAACACTGACTTTCCATCCCCCTAGCTGTAGGAGGGAGCCACTACCTAGGGATCCAGGTGGAGGTTACAAGGTGACAGGATGCGTGCGGTTTCCTGGCTGCAGTCAGCAAGATGGAAGATCAGAGGGAAGGCAGCCTCCTCCCTGAACTCCTTCCATGTGACTGCAGAGCTGGGGACTGGTGGCCCTTCAGGACTGAAAAATGGTATCTATGGCCCTTGAGCCAGAAGTATTGGAAACCACTGCCCAAAATATCTGGCCTTTATTTGGGAAATGAACTGTCTTGAAAATCTATCCCCATCTGTGGGAGCTGAGCCCCTGAGGCTCTCCTTCCAGCAGTTCTTTCTTCATTAAAACTTTTCTTTCATCCTGTCTCCCCTAAGAGGGCCATGAACCCCCTAAGATTCCTTTTCATCAGAATTATCTACCCTGGAGTTAACTCTGTTCAGAACCTAGCCTAAGTGAGAGCAGCCACTCCGCAATGTGGCATGGGAACTGTGTGATTGTGTTAGCAGAGGAGGAGCATGCTCAGGGCGGGAGTTTTAAAAACTCCTATCCTGGGGGAAGCTCTCTGCTGGCTGGAAGGCTGTCTTCTGGCCAGGTAGGGGCCGCAGGTGCTGGCCGTGCGTGGCCAGTGTCTGCACAGGAGTAGTAAGAGGGAACGCTGCATTCCAGCCCATTACTCTATTTTTAGGGGCCCTTGAACACTGGTCCCTAAAAACTGTGGGCCCCAGAATGGCATTCCTATGCATTCCCCCTTGCTTTAGCCCCTGCTCTTGTCTGAACTGGTTGATGGTTTTGACTCCGAAAGAGACGTCTTCAAGTTAGACAGGCACAAAACAAACAAAAACCCATTTAAAAATGTACTCATCTGATCATTCAGAAACTGAACTCCTCTCCCTGGACCCTAGCCCCTACCCCCAAAGTCTTTCTGGCTGCTAGGGCCCTTCCATTTCAGCCTGGAGGGAATCTGTCATGACTGAATTGACTTACCTCTGCAAGGAAGGGCCGGTGCAGCTAAGGGATGTCCTAACAGGAATGAGTTGGAGGGACCTTTAGTAATTAATTAGGTTACAGCAGTATCCTAGATATCTTGTGTGCATCTCAGTCCTTGGTTTCCAATGCCTGGGGTCTGCTCACATCCTGCTTATTGCAGAGGCAGGGACCTTGAATTCAGGCAACAGACAAGGGTGGGGGACAAACTGTGTGATTATGTGTCATAGGTAGAGCCCTGCAAATCTGCGGATAGCCATATTATATCCACGGATATCCACAGACCATTTCTCGTGGATGCAGATTGGATACAAGTCCACATTTCTACCTGCACAGAGCTAGAGCCTGGCAAATAGTTGGATATCCATGGATATCCGCATTACATCTGCATCCGCGGATACAACACAGATATCCGCGGACCATTTCTTGTGCATGCAGATCGGATATGGGTTCACATATTTGTATCCATGCGGGGCTCTAGTCATTTGTTTAAAAAATCAAATCTCCCACTGCCCTGCCCCAGAGCTGTTATTAAGTGGCTACATTTTTATGGGCTTCCCAACAGAACTGGGTGGCCTTCACAGAGCGTCACCTTTCTGGTGTGTGTGACAGAAGTGCGGAAACTTGCCAGCTGAGGTTGGGACTCCACCTGCTGAGGCATCCCAGACACACAAGCTCTGCATATGCACCAGGGCACTGCGTAAACTAGCCTCAATTAACTAGCTTGGCTTCGTTGATGCAGCACAATCCCCCTAGGGGTCAGCAACCCCTGGCATATGTGCTTCTTTTGGCAGCAACTTGGGGGAGGGAGGGGTCTAAAGGCACGCCACCGAAAGCTACCTGGAGCAGCTGCTTTTGGCAGGGGAGGGGTGGCCATGGGTGTGTGGTGTGCCTGGGTGCCCCAGCCACCACTGAAAGAAAGTGCCGAGAGCAGTTTTCGGCAGCAGGGGGCCTTCAGCCATGGCTGCAGCCAAATTCTCTGGGGACGGCTGCTTTCTTCCTGGCAGAGAGGGCTGCTGGCACTGGTGGAAGTCAGGGAGGAGGGCCTGGCACCAGGGTGGCAAAGGTTGCTGACCTCTGTCAGATGCAGCTATAGTTATATAAAATGTACATACAATGACAGGGCCAATTTAATTTTATATCAGTTCTTGTACCTTTCTTGTCACTGTGGTATCTGAGCAGCTCCCCCTTCCCAAGCAAGGTGACTAACATTTGTTCTCATTTGGTCTTTTATCCTCTGCCCTAGCCAAACAAGCAGAGAGGGATATTTGTTTTGGTAGGGTACACTACCACCCCCCACGCACCTGTCCTGCTGCATGTATGTTAGAGAAAGCAACACCAAATGAACACACCTTGCGCTATCCCATAAGGCAAATGCAATGAACTCTCTGGTATACAGTGTCTTTGTACTGCTTCCACTGTCACAGCTGGATGTCCTATCGGCGTAACGTGATCAATAAGAAATCACACCTCTAACTGGTGCTGTTGATGTGTTGAGCAGACCTTGGTAAGAAATGGTCCCAGTCCCCAAAGAGTCTATGGGCTAAAGACCTACAGAAGGTGAGAGGGGAAGTAGGAACTAGAACAATCTGTTGAGTCCTAGCCAATCCAGTGCTCTTGCTACTAGATCATCCTGACTCAGTGGGTGTGTTCACATGGCAGTCTTATTTCGAAACAACAGAGGTTGTTTTGAAATAAGAAACGCCACGTTCACACGACGTACTGTTGTTTCGAAACAACTTAAACCCCATTTGGTGATGAAACAACGTTGTTTCAAAACGATTGTTTCGAAACAATCCCGTCAGAACATGTTGTTTCGAAACAATGGTGACTCGTTTCGAAATAACTGTTGTCCGAACATGCTATTTTGCTTTGAGCTTTTTTCCTTAATTTGAATTAACTTATTTCGAAATAAGGCGTTATTTCAATACAAGTTGTTTTGAAACAACTTGTATTGAAATAACCCCCTGTGTGTGAATGTAGCCAGTGACTCCATGGGTGGGCTATTCTCCTCTTGAAGGTGAGGGGATTGGTCAAATTGCTGAAGGGGTGGGGAAGGGCAAATAAGTTTTGTTCCCTCCAGCTGGCCCTGGACCCTGACTTCCAAGCCTCAGAGCTTTGTTCAGAATGGGCTTTGAATCCAAAAGATGGCTGAGTTTGGCTGAGCTCTGAATGTCAGTTGTTGCTGGCTGAGCTGCAGTCAAGCAGTCCTGTTGGGAGCTGTAGCCACTGGCCCTCATAGACAGGATCAGATGCAGCCCTTCTGCTGAGGGAGCTGGCTCCGGCCTAGTGCATCTGAGCACAAAATCTAAGACAGGGTGAATAGCCACTTTCACTCACGATGTCTCGGGCTCCCAAGGTGGCAGCTGTGGTAACAAGCCCTGATGGACCAAAGTAATGTGACTTACTGCAGATGTTTTCTCCTGCTTTTGTGTAAGAATGCTAAGGATGCCAGCAGCTTAGGTTGAAGAGGTTCCTAGCATCTGTCTTATCTGAGCATCCTCAGAACTGTGCTGGGTTGAACTCAAGCAAGTGATTCTGCAAATTGGTGGGTTACCTACAGTAACTGTCCTTCTTCGAGATGGGCTGCTCGGATCCATTCAGTAATAGGTGTCTCCATGCCGGAGCACCGGATTGGTCAGAAAAACTTTGTCCTAGCCTGTCAGAAGAGAGGAGGCAGCCACTGCCCCTTGCGCCACCCATGGCTATGTATATGGCTGCCTCCCCACCCCTCCTCAGTTCCTCAGAGTCGTCAACTCCAGAAGCGGGGATGGAGGGGAGGGACCTGAATGGATCCGAGCAGCCCATCTCAAAGAAGGGCAGTTACTGTAGGTAACCCACCGTTCTTCTTCGAGCGCTGCTCGGATGCATTCAGTAATAGGTGACTACTAGTCATGCTGATGGATAGTGGGGTGGAGTTAGTACTTCCGCCTTCAGCACAGCAACAAGCCCAGTGAGGCAGATACCCTCCAGCAAGGCACCCTCCGAAGAAAACAGTGAGCAGGCCTAAATGAGCCTGGAAGGGCAAGAGCTGAGGGTCCGCCAGGATGGGCAGGCCTGAACCCACTGAGGCAGATAGTGTGTGTGTGCCACATGGACGCGCAAGAGAAACTTTAAAGGCTAGCAAATGTAACTAGCCGAATGGGCGCGTCTCGGACGAAAACAAGAATGGAAAGGCATAGGGCACCGAAGGCTTCCAGGAGCCATGTAGTTATGGACTGGTTAAGTGCACATGAGGAAAAAGAGGGAATGGGCAATGCCCCCTAAGAGGATGCGGCCATGCCAGTCGTCTGGGTAAAAGAGAGGAATACGGGGACAAGCCCGCGAGATGGCTCGAGGGCGACTGAGAAGACCACGAGACACGGGCCATGGCATATGGAGTCGAGCCAAGCAGGACCGGGCCTGTGGCATGTGAATTAATGACCTAGCAGCACAGAAGTGCATGATTTCAGCCGGGTTGGCACTAAGACCGGCCTCTCACAGGAGAGAGGTTCTGGAAAGGTACTGACCACAATGTGATCTGAGGCAATGCTGACGGTTTGGCTTACTAGGGCCCGCTTGGTGCTAGAATGTAGGGAAGGGCCCCTCTAGTCTAGACTTACCTCTCGAAGCTCTCACTAGAGCTGAAGGGAAAGGAGAGGAAGGGAAGAGAGCTCTCACTGCCGTTCAGTCAGCCCCTAGGTGACCGAGGGAATTGGAGGAGAGCTGGAAAACCGTGGACTCAGTACCTATGGTGCTTGCCGGAGGGATAATGATACCACTTTGCCAGCCAGGGCTGCCAAGGAGGACATTCTTCAATACATGGAAATTGAAGAACTTTGCTGTCAAGGAAGGTCCTTTCTAAGCTCGGGAATGGAACCTTAACAGAGTGGCCGCTGCCACCTCTGAAGGACACCTTGGTATCAGAGAACCCAACAAAACCCCTCCCTGAGGGGAACTAGAGGCGAGTGGGGGGGGATACCACCCCAAACTGCCATGGATTGTATAGCAATGGGTTCTCTGCGTATCATGGCATGGGAATGGCAGTGGTGTCAGCGGGGTCCTTGAAAGGCAAGAGGGGACCGCAGATCTGGCAGGTGCCCCCAACGCGCATGGGGAAAGATGTGGTAGCCCTAAGGGGCTACGTGCGGTGTGGTGGGATGGTTCTGCAGAGAGGTAGGGCAAACGGGGGGTGAGGGTCGTATTCTGCCAGGGGACAAGGTCGTAGGGCGAGGGATACGCAGGTGCCCTGGAAATGAGGGACCTTCTATCTGACGTAGACAGCCATCCCGAAGGTAGTGGATACTGAGGCGGGTACTACATATGTGAGGGCACTCAAAGGGGTAGGCCCTCTGCAGTTTCACAGCATATGGAACACAACAAGGTGTTCCCCTCTGGGATTTTTTGGTGTCCCCAGCCATGCTTTGATGAGGTTGGGAAATCGTGGGCTACCTCGAAGGTGGTAGACTAAGGTGAAGGTTCCTGAGGTGGGCCCCTGGTTTCCACTAAATCACCAGGGGGTAGAGATGAGGAACTGTGCGAGGGTGGGAAATAGAGGAATGAGCCGTACCTAGGGCCCATGCTGAGGTAAAACCTGCTCTATATGCACCTTCCCAATAAACGGCTTCCCGGGCAGCTGTATTCCATACAGATGTGTCCCTTTCATTGCGCAGGAGAATTTCTGTCGAAAGGGGTTGGGATAACAGCACAAAAGACGGCGGTCTGACCAGGGGTGTCCTCCCCCCTTTCCCTGACCCGGATACGTGGGGTCCTACCTCAGACACACGTCATGGCCACAGGAACAGTTCTGTTACGGGAAGTCTTCGGATGTGCGCATCTCGGAGCCCCGCCGAAGCTAGGCTACCACGAGACGCATCTCCATCCTTTGACGAGGGGTTAGGGTGGGGGAATGCAGTGGGGAGTATTCGGAAAGGGAGTCTGTTGCAATGGGAGACGGGTGGTTTCCGTCCTCAGGGAAGTCGTTGCATACGGGGTGAGGGTGGTAGATACGGTGTTGGGTACATGCACCGTAGACAGGCGTCTTGTACTGTCAACCCCCAATGCTGCAGAGGCCAGGTCAGAGGGGTGAGAAGGAGCTGCTGGGCTCTGGGTCAGCTGGGCCCTTGCTCTCGACCCAACCACCCAGCACCTCCAGAGGGAGAAGGAGGTCCCCAATCCCCAACTCCTTACTCCTGATCTATTTCCCCCCGCTGGTGGGGGAGGGAAGACGAGGCAGGGCTTGGAAGGTTCTTAACAGACCTGTCTGCCTTATATGGGGGGGGGGGAGTAGTGACGCCCTAAGACCCCTGCACCCACTTTGGGAGGGGTGAGTGAAAAACCCCCTTCTCGCCACAAGTGCAACGGAAAAGAAGGGCTGTCCCGCCTGGTGAGTTGGGAGCTAAGTTGGTGGGGCAGGCCCAGGAGGGAGCAGGCTGAAATATTTTGCCTCTCCCCGAGGGTCCCAGGCTGTGCCTGCCACTGAAAGTGTTTCAGGAGGAAACAGGACATTTCCTTCGAAGGGCAGGTCCAAGACTGCCTGCTGTGCATTAGGGGGCACTCTGGCCTCCCCAAGCCAAGCTACCCTGCGGAGAGTAACCGCCGAGGCCATGGTGCAGGCAGTGGTGTCCACCACATCATGGGCTGAGAGAAGGAGGTCCTGTGAGACTAAGCTACCTTCCTCCAGGAAGGCATCATAGTCATCCCTGGCCTTGGGCAGGAGCATGTTCCTAAATCTCCCGAGTGACTCCCAGACATCCAGCAGGTACCTGCTGGTTATAGCCTGGTAATGTTCCCTCTAAGGGAAGAGGGCAGCTAAGCAACTCCTGTTGATCGCTGTGCTCCCCCCCCACGGGGCCCGCTGTGCAGCCCCCCCGCTCCCGGTGGCATCCCCCCTGCTCCTGACAGCCCCCCCGCTCCCACTCATCCCCCCCCCTGCTCCCGGCATCACCCCCCCACACTCCCAGCAGCCCCCCCAGCCCCCACAAACTTACCTTGGGGCTGGACTGTAAAGGCAGGGCCCAACCATAACTCCTGGGCCAGAGAAGCTCTACGGAGCATGCTTAGATTTTCTGGGCATGCTCCTTTAGAGCTTCTCTGGGCGGGAGTTTTCAAAACTCCCTGCTCCACAGGAGCTCTGTTGAAGGACTCTGGCTGCTGGCAGTGTGCTGCTGGCAGCCTTCTCTGCGTTGGTGCTTGCGGCGGGCTGCGCTGCAGCATGCCAGCGCAGCTTACAGGGAACATTGTAGCCTGGTTGTTTGCCACTTGCAATTGAAAGGCCGAGGAAGAATACACCTTGCAGCCTAACAAATACAGTTCTCTGGTCTCCCTAGAGGAGGGGGACGGGTCCCTAGGGGGATCTCCGGCCCCCATTGCCATCTGGACCACGTCCGGACGGGGGACTGGGTGGCCAGCGAGTGAGGGATAGTCCGATTCTGGTACCCGATACTTCATGCTCGCCGTATCCGAAACTGGAAGGACAGAGCATGGGCGTTGCCACTGAGAGCGTGCAAGGTCCCATACGCTCTGGTGGGGTGGGATTGCTAAGGGCGCCGTGGAGGTGAACGCCAGCCCGAACAGGGTATCAGGGGGAAGGTTCAGGGGCTCCACTTCCATGCCTAAATGGGCCATAGCTCGGCGCAGCAGGTCAAAGTGCACCCCGAGGTTTCCCATAAAGGCCTCCAGTCCTGGGGACAGCGCAGCACTGGGGATTCGCCGGGGAGGGGAGGGAGTTCCCTCAGGACCATTCTTGCACCTGAAAACTAAAAGGGGACAATGTTCGGCGCCAGGGCCAATTAGAGCCTCTAGGACATCCCTCTTCCGGGCTGGAGCCGGGGGAAGGGGATCGGGTTTCCCGGCTCTGTGCTGGCAGCGGAGTGCTGCCGGCCCCCATTATGGGCAGAGAAGGGGAGCGCCCCTTTTGAACCCAGGCCTTTGATGAGAAGGCCAGTTCACCCCACCTGATTAGAGGTGGGGCAGGGGGAGTTGGAAGGAGCAGCAGGGCTCTTGCTGCCTCCACCGCCTCCAGTGTGGTTGGGATGAGAATCGCCCCTGCCTGGATCACGGGCAAGTCCTCACTAGGGAAGGGAGGACTGCTCAGGTGGGAAGGCTCCCACTCCTTTGGCACTGGGCTCTGTGGTGCCGAAGGTGGGGTCAACCAGTGCCAAGGAGAGGTCGGCACCGGTGAGGCCGGACTGTACCGGCCTGTTGGCACCCGAGGTGATATGGCATGGTGCCGAGGCGAGCCCGGTGCCGATGGTGCCGGGCTAACTGAGGGCGACCTCAGTCAGTGCCGAGGCGAGCCCGGTGCCGATGGTGCCAGGCTGGCTGAGGGTGACCTTGATTGGTGTTGAGGTGCCGAGGCACTGGGTCAGTGCCGCAGTGCTGGAGTTGGCACTGAGATGGTGCAGCGGCAGCAGCAGTCACTGGTGACACGGTGCCATGAAGGTGCCAGCTGGGTCTCGGTGCTGGGGCTCAAACCCGAAGCCTTGGTTGAAAGGTGCTGAGCCTCCTCCGAGGCTAGGGCGTGGCGTCACTGTTCCCTCTCCTTGATGGTCCAGGGTTTAAAGGAGAGACAAATGGAACACGCAGACACCATGTGGTCTTTGCCCAGGGACCTGAGGCACTTCCTATGGGGATCATCCTTGGGGAAGGCCTTGCCGCATTCAGCACAGGGTTTGAACCCTGGCATGATTGCAACGGTGGAAGACTCTTGTGGAATTAAATCCACGAAGAGATTCTCCCAGTTGGGCAAAAAGCTGATTCTCAACAGACAGGCTGCTTGCGATAGCAAGGAGCGGACGTTCCAGATCCGACGCGCAAGGCGGAAGAAATGAAACTGAGGAGGGGGCGGGGAGGCGGCCGTATATATAGCCACAGGTGGCGCGAGGGGCGGTGGCCGCCTCCCCTCTTCTGAGAGGCTAGGATAAAGTTTTTCCAACCAATCCAGTGCTCCAGCACGGAGACACCTATTGCTGAATGCATCCGAGCAGTGCTCAAAGAAGAAGTTACTGTTCTAGTTGGATCTGGGACTCACAAAAGACTCTTGCTCTTGCTACAGATAGAAAGAAAGCAGACACTTAGGAAACTTCCTCTCCACAGATTTCTACAGGCTGCTGTTCCAGTCCTCCGCTTCCCCCACACAGCTGTTCCAATGCCCCTCAATCCTGACCCAAAATTCTCCTGCTATTCCTGCCCTGGACTCTCCACAGTTACATGTTGTTCTGTGCAGTTGAAATGCAATGAATACTTAACTGTAATCACTTCTGGGTTCCTGTCATTTGGAGCTGTGTGACCAAAAAGAAAGGGGGAAGGAAAAGGCAGAGGCAGTGCGGGGGAAAGAAAGTGGGGTAAGAAGAGATGAAGGCAGGAGAGAGAGATATAACAGAAACATGAAGATGAAAGCAGGGGAGAGAATACAGAGACAAAACCCAAGCCTGGGCGAGCAACACTCCGGGAGACATTGCATCCAGGAAGGCTTATTTGTGTGTGGAAGGAGTTTGCAAGGGACCACAGACCTGGCAACGGTGGGTTACTCACCAGTAACTATCCTTCTTCGAGATGGGCTGCTTGGATCCATTCAGTAATAGGGGTCTCCGTGCCGGAGCACTGGATTGGTCAGAAAACTTTTGTCCCAGCCTGTCAGGAGAGGGTAGGCAGCCTCCGTCCCTCGCGCCAGCCACGGCTATATATACGGCCACCTTCCAACCCCTCCTCAGTTCCTCGGAGTCACCAAGTCCATGTGCGGGGATGGAGGTGAGGGACCTGAATGGATCCGAGCAGCCCATCTCGAAGAAGGACGGTTACTGGTGAGTAACCCACCGTTCTTCAAGTGCGTCTCGGATGCATTCAGTAATAGGTGACTACTAGCCATGCCAATGGATGGTGGGTGGAGTTGGCTCTTCCACCTTCAGCATAGCGAAGAAAACACCCCAGCTGGGAAGAGGCACCCAGCAAGCAAGACTCTAGCCAGAGCCGGGAGGTGAACTAGGCCTCCTGTGTGACACAGAAGAATTGATAACTGTGGGCCAACCCAAAGGCAGGGGTAGGTCCAACCCCGCCGAAGCAGACGTGTGAGGGCAGGACGGACCAAGGTCACCATGGTGAAGATGAAGAACACAACATGACAACATAGGGTTGTGCCTGGCTGCTATACTAAGTGGTTTAGCACGAGGAAAGGGACGAGAGAATAAGTGTCTGGTCATAAGACTTTCCAGCATGAGCTGTAAGGAGATGCTGGAGGCCAGTGGGTATGGGATTAGCTGTAATGTCTGTAGCCCACACAGGAAGCAAGGGAGAAGGCAAAATTATCCTATGAACAGAGCACAGCAGGTCCGAGCTGGGAGCCAAAGGGTCGCAGCCTAGCCATGACCGCTGCGGACTACGCAGACAGTCACCTGAGGGAGCCTGGACTAAATTGTGTAGATGCATTGGGAAAGGGGGGGGGAGGATCCCGGATTCAAGTGAGAAGGTTCTGAGGAAGGCACTTCGAAGCAGTACCCAAAACCTGAAAGCAAGAGAGGTGCGGTGAGCGGCGCATTGCATGTCAGCCAGGGAACCCTAAGCTAGTGCGCAAGTGCACGCTTCCAGCGGTGTATGTGACCGAAAACTGGGGTTGTTTAGGTTTTGTTTTTTTTTTCTTTTTTGAAGGGGTCCCCAGGACATTAGAGCTCACAAGGCGGCATGATATCTTTAGGTGGTGCAGATGGTTGGTACCTATAAGCACCTCAGTAGCGTACGAGCTCATGGAGAGGGCCCATCGTTTGGCCTGTAATCCCATGGGGTTCCAGCATCACAAGGATTGCCTGGATGACAGGGGTATGTGAAGAGGGAAGAAGGGGATGCGGGGAACAATGCAAATTATCTCCACCAGATTCAAGCTTGGCCAAGCCATCGGGGTGGCCGAAGGCTCCTAGAGATCCAGTAGCAGGGATACGATCTCACATGCCTAGGGCATCATTGGAGAAGAACCATGCCGCAGCTACAAGCACCTACATGCATAGCAGGAACAAGGGCAGGTAGAGACAGAACTGCCCCGGAAATACAGTTGCCATAAGAAGGATGAGTCACCTTCCGAGCACGCAAGAAGTGGAGTTGCTTGCAAAGTGTCAAACGCGGCACTACCGAGGTACCTTGGGTTTAGAAAACCCAGCTCATATGGGGGTGCCTTACAATTTGGCTTAGATCCCCAAGATAGCAAGCTGGCGTGCGCCTAAGGGGCAGAGCCCTCTGCCGGGATACGTGCAACTGAAGGGCAAGAGGGGGTTGGGGTGGGCAGGCATGAGCAACTCAGTGAAGCGGCTTTCGTGCCCAGATTGCGGTATTGTACCGGCTATGTAGGGGCTGACGCCACAGAAAAGGGAGGGCTCTGATGCGGGAGGCCCAGGATAGGTACTCCCACTGCTGTTCCTCGCCAAGGATAAACACGATGTTGACTCCTACCCCTTGAGTTCCCTGATCCAGAAGTTCCAGGTCAGGTATGCTAGGTCTCTGCTTAGAGAGTGAAAAGGGGAAAGGGGAGTGTGTGAGAAGGGCTTACCCTGCTTCTGGAAGGGTGGGCCCAAGGTGGGGACTCCCAGATTAGGGTGTCCTGGTACCAGCCAAGGTTGCCCACAAGGGAAAGGGGCTGTTGCAAGGCCTCAGATTCCACTAGAAGGGGGGAATATAGGGTGGCAGGGGTTGGACCACCCTGCCTTGGCCTTCCCTGGAGGCTAAGGACCGCCGTAATGATGTGAGATGCATCCCGCTTGGCAGCTGGGGTAGTGGAGGTTCTCGTCTAGCATAGGGGTGCCGAGAGCCTCAGTCAAGCTGGTCTAGCCAGCATGTCAATGGTGTGTTAGTGAGAGGAGGGGGTTCCCTCCTCAACCCAGGAACGAGCATGAATCTTACCTCATGTAGGGTCTTTGGGTAAGCAGGAGAGGTTCTGCATCCTTAGAGGGCTGTGACTGCACGTGTCAGAGCCTCTGCACCCGTGGCTGGGGCTACTACAAGACGCGCTTCTCGTTCCTGTCAAGACCCGTCCTGTCACCTACTGGCGCAGGGGTTGTCGGTTGAAGGATACCTGGAAGTGGGAGGGGAGGGGCAGATCTACTGTAAATACTGGAGTAACATCTAGGATGTCTAGGAGTGGACCTCGGGATAGATGTACCAACGGGCAGGGGGTTTGGTTGACATGGCACACGTTCCCTGAGGTTGGGGAAAGTACACGGCCAGAATTAGTGTGCCCGAGTTCACCATATCAAGAGAGGATGTAAGGGGTCCCGCTAAGTCCCGATGCCCCCGAAAGGAGAGAAAGGACACCAACTGCCCATTCTGAAGGTGCATTGGAGTCTTATTGAATCCCGGATATCTAGAGAATGGGGTGGCAGCCAGATAGGTCAGCACCTTCCTTGCTGGTGCACTAAAGTCTTACTGCATCTCAGATGTCTTGAGAGTGGGTGGGCGGCCAAATGGGCCGGCCCCTTCCTTACAGGTGAGAGCATGGAGAGGTCTCTGCACCATAGCAACGGGATGCCAGGGGTGGGGAAGTTTCGTCTGGTGGGGAAGGTTCGTCTGTATCCCCACGATGATGAGAGAAGTGGCACTGGAGGGAAAAGGCGTTGCCCCAAGGGTTTTATGGAGGAGGAAAGGGCCTGGGAGGGAGGAAGCCGAAGTATTTGGCCTCACCCCTGGGTTCCCGCATGGTGCCCACCACTGAAAGGGTTTCTGGCGGGAACAGGGTGCCCCCTCCAAAAGGTGGGTCAAGGACTGCCTGTTGAGCAGTAGGGGGCACCCTAGCCTCCCTGAGCCAGGCTACTCGGTGGATAGTTACCGCCGAAGCCATAGTGTGTGTGGCTGTACCCACCGCATCATGGGCCAAAAGGAGGAGGTCCTGGGAGATTAACTGACCTTCCTCTAGAAATGCATCATACTGCTCTCTAGCCTCTGGTGGGAGCCGGCGTTGGAATTTCACAACCGACTCCCACACGTCCAGCAAATATCTGCTGGTCAGGGCTTGGTTATTTGCCACTTGTAGCTAGAAGGCCGAGGAGGAGTAGACCTTACGGCCCAAGAAGTCTAGTTCCCTGGAAGACAGGAGAGGGTTACCATTTGCACCACATCCCTTGGGGGGACCAGGTGATTGGTGAGGGAAGGGAAGTCTGGCTCAAGGACCCAGTACTTAATACTCGTCGTGTCCGAAACCGGGGCAATAGAGCTTGGGCTCTGCCACCAGGAGGATGTGAGGTCCCAGACGCTCGGGTAGAGCGGAACTGTCAGGGGTTCTGCCGAGACAAACACAAGCCCGAAGAGGGTGTTCAGAGGGGGACTGAAGGGTTGTACCTCCATCCCTAAATGGGCCATTGCTCAGCGCAGCAAATCAAAGTACGCCAATAGGTTCCCAGTATAGGAGCCCAGTGCTGGGGCAAGAGCGGTACTGGGAGCTCGTTGTGAAAGAGAGAGAGTCTCCCGGAGCGACCATTCCTGTGGGCGGAAGCGGAACGGCGATGGTGCTGAAGTGCAGCACTGAGGTTGCTTGGAGCCCCTCGCTGGCCATTCCTCCAGGCTGAGAGTGGGGGAAGGAGTGCGAGACTCCAGGGGCGGTACCAGCAATGGCAAGGTGATGTGTTGCCGTGGGGATGGTCCTACAGTACTGGGGCCCAATGGAGTGGAAGACAGAGGGCTGTATGGTGAGGGAGAGCGACGCCCACAATGGACCCGCACCTCAGAATTGAAGGCCAGTTTGCCCCTTCTAGCTGGGATTGGGGCAGGTGGTGGGGGGAGCAGAAGGAGGGCTCGAGTGGCCTCCACTGCTTCAGGAGTTGTCAGCACGAGGAGTGACTCTGAGTGGGTCCGCAGTGAGTCCTCGCCTGGGGAAGGGGGACTGTCTGGTTGGGAGGGTTCGCGGTCTGTCGGTACAGGGGTGTACCAAGTCTGCGGTGCTGGGGGTGACTGTGGCTGGTGCCAGGGGGACCTCGGCACTGGCAACGCAGGACTGTACCAGGCCAATGGTGCCAGAGACGCAGGCGATCAGCGCCAGGGTGATCTGGGTGCCAGTGGTACCAGACTATGCCGGAGTGCCAGGGGTGACCTTGAACAGTGCTGAGGTGCCAGGGTGCCGGGTTGGCGCCGAGGTGCTAGAGTCGACACCAAGGTTGTGCGGCGGCGGCCACCAGTTGTACAGTGCCATGGGGGCTCTGGTGCCAAGCTGGGTCTGCGGTGGACCTATGTCAATGACGAGTTGCTCCCAGTCAGGCAAAAAGCTCAACAAAGGACAGGCTGCTTGCGTTCACTAGGAGTGGACGTTCCAGATTCGATGCGCAAGGTGGAAGAAATGAAAATGAGGAGGGATCGGGAGGCAGCCGTATATATAGCCGCAGCTGGCACAAGGGGCGGAGGCTGCCTACCCTCTCCTGACAGGCTGGGACAAAAGTTTTCCGACCAATCCGGCACTCCGGATCCACACTTCTAGTTGATCTGGATTAATTTGCCCATAAGTCTGTGTAGACAAGTGCTCATCAAAGCTGTGGCTCCCAAATGAGGGTTAGATTTCCTGCACACACTTTTTCCAGACTCTGATTGGTGGAGATCCAGAAACTGGCAGTAAAGAGCCCAGGAGGACATGGGGAGGGACAATACTGTGTTTCTGGTGGCTGCAACTTTCCCAAACCACCCTAGCATTGAATTTTTCTCCATCAAATTCAGATGCTTCCCCTGCCCTCACTTTCTCCCTCCAGGACTCAAAAGTATCTGTTCATCTTCTTCCTTACTGGCAAGTAGATGAGGCCGGTAGAGAGTTGGAGGCTGCTGGCAGCAGAGTCTGTTAAAGAATCCTGCAAGATCCAGCAGAAAATGAGCTGTATTCTCCCCAGGACTTGAAACTGGCGGGGATGTAGGGGGAGATGTGCGGCGGGGTGTATTAGGATGCTCGTTAAATTGGTATAACACCAGTACTAGCTGACAGTGGGGGGGTGTTGGAAAATTCAGTGTGGGTGTGGGAGGGTGTTAGGGAAATCCCTGGAAATGAGTGTCTAATGGGCAAAAGCGATTCTCCCCAAACTAAGACTGGGATACAGCCAAGGCAGGTCAGGCCATGCAGAGTTAGGGATAATCAAAATTACTGTTTGTTTCTAATAGGCTGTATTCACACACAGATGGTTATTTCGAAACAAGTTGTGTCGAAACAACGTGTTTCGAAAGAACGCCTTATTTCGAAATGACTTAATTCGAATTAGCAAAAAGTCATTTAGAAATAGGCTAAAAAGCGGGAAACGAAATAGCAGGTTCACAGTGTGAACCTGCTATTTCGTTAGGTGCTGCAGGGGGCTGCAGCCACCTGGGGGTGAGCCGCTGCTGGCTCACCCTGCAGCCCCAGAAAGGGGGCTGCAGGCACTGGCGGGGGGTGAGCCGCTGCAGGGTGGCTCAGCCCCCCGCCAGAGCTGCCCCCCCCGACACCGCCGGCGGGTCGGGGAAGCCGGGCTCAGCTCCCCCGCTGGCAGTGTCGACCCGCCGGCAGTGTCGGGGGTGCAGCCCGGGCTGCGGGGTGAGCCCAGCTCCCCCGACCCGCCAGCGGTGTTGGGGGTGCACCCTGGCTGCGGGCTGAAGCAGCCAGCAGGGGATCATCACCCCACCGGGGGCTATGGGACAGCCCTCAGCATCCTGGCCAGGGTCCTGAGGGTTCCCTGGCCAGGGTGCTGATGATCCAATGTTGTTTCAGAACACTTGGTTCCAAAACAACATGTTCACACTTGTTGTTTCGAAACAACGGTTCCGAAACAACCTTGTTTCTCCCAGAAACTAGGTTTAAGTTGTTTCGAAACAACTGTGCGTCGTGTGAACATGGTTTTTTTTGTTTCGAAACAACTGTGCCCCAGATGAGAGGGGCACAGAGCATCTCTGAATAGGGAATTTTATGGTCTTCCTTGGACATGCATCTCCCCATTCTGCTGGAATGTCTTGTTCTCCCATGATAGAAATGTCCCTAGTGCTCCTATGGGGCAAAATTCACCCCGACCAGGGCCCAGTGGGAGGGCCCACCCTCCCTGTGGTGACCAGATATTCCGTTATTCAGAGCTTTGCCTTATATGGGTGCCCAGTACCCTCTCCCTCTCCCAATTTTACACACTATCCCAAACTTTTTGACTCAAGGGCCATTGATGATAATTTTTACAACCCTAAAAGGCCACCAGTCTCTGCCAGCAGCTCCCACTGCAGCCAGACAGAGCCTACCTCCTTGCTGGTCTTTTGTCTCCCTGGCTGCAACAGGGAAACTGAACATAACATGTCATCCTGTAGTTAATGCGCTCAGCTGGGGTCCCTAGACAGGGCTCCTTTCTGCAGCTAGGGCATGGAAGGTCAGCGCCCCCCCTTCTTCTGGTGCCCAGTGCCTAGGGATCCAAGCAGAGTGCTTTGCTCTGTGCTGGAGCTCAGAGAGAGAGCTCTTGTTTCCCATCCCCTTGGCTGCAGCAAGGAGCCTGTAGTGGTCTTTTAGCCCTAAGGAAACATAGTCCACTTGGATCCCTAGGCAGCAGCCCCCTTCTGCAACCAACAGGAGAGGAGCCGCAGGCCACTCTGAAATCCTCCAAGGCAGGAGCGTCGTTGCCCCAGGGCAGGACCTGGGGCACTGGCCCAGGCCCCGCCCCCTGACTGCAGGCCACACCCCCAGCCAGGGACAGGGCAGGGAGCAGCAGCTGCAGCCATGGGGCTGCCCAACCTAGGAAGGGGCCAGAAGTGGCCTCCACTGCCACGGGCGGCCGGGCCCCGGATCTCTGGACAGATCCTGCTGGAGACCAGGAGAGGCAGGGGCCCCGCCAGGACCTGGGGCACTGGCACCGGGATTCAGGGCAAAGGCCCTGTGTGTCAGGTGCCAAGTGATGCCCCTGCTCCAAGGGCCATTTTTGGCCCCTGGGCCCCAGTTGGTAAACGACTGCTATATCTGGTCATTCTAACCACCCACTGGCAGGCCCCAATAGCAGGCCTAGCTCTCACCTCCTTTGGCCAAGGCCCAGCACAACACCTAGGCCCCACTAAAACCCTTCCAATAGGGTAAATGTCACCTGTGTGACTAGCAGGCATTTCTCCCACCCCTACAGTGAGATCGAACTTAGTTCTGCCTCAGAACCCAGGAGCCTGAAGAGAGGAAGATAAAAGGCCCAGGGGGCTGGTGGTGAGAGAACAGATTAAGTGTTTAACAAACCCTCAGCACCTGGGCATGACTGGTGGGAAGACAGTGTACTCAGCTAAAGCACCTGCCTGGCTCAGCCTACAGGCCAGCTCCAATGCATCAGCTGATTTATTTATTACCCATGCACACTCCTCTATCTTGTGTTATTGCTGGGAGGCCTTTGAAGGGTAGCCGTAGATTTACAGGATAACTTCCACGAAAAGAATCTCAAGTCTAGAACTCTTGCTGTCTTAACTGGGTCAGTACCATACCCCCGGATACGGATGAATCCACCAAGTACCAGGGAGGCACAAGATGGCAATTTGGACCCAAATCTGTTCTCTTTCAAAACACTTACTGCAGATCAGAAGAAATTCTTAGGCAAATTTGCCACCATCAGATAGACTGAGGAGCAGTAGAGACATGCTCAGCCAGTTCAGAAGTGATCTAGTAAAACCACCTTAAGAGGTGTAGTGCTGCATCAATGGGAACGCATTTCCCACTGGCACAGTGCATAGAGTGGATGTTACAAAGTAAATGGGCATTATACACACTACACTGCATTATCTGTTTTGCATAGCTTGTGTATGTCCCATCACTGATGCCAGCAGTGTAGACGGGGCCTCAGGATTCAACAGACCACGTGAACAGCAGAAAGCATGTGCCCACCCCTCAGAACAACAGAGTGTGGGGGTGTGTAAGTGTGTGTGTGTGCATGTGCACACATGGAGAACTACGGAGAACACCTGTGCCCACCACTGGGCACAACAGAAGCTGTTGGGAGCAGATCACTTTTGAAAATCTTGCTGTGCAAGATCACTTGCAAGATCACTTACTTGTGGGCAGATTTTCAGCACCCAGCGTGTTGCTATTATGTGACTATTCAGCCCCAGGGCAGGTGCCACTTGCTGGCTATTAGAGTCCAGAGGGGAAGACCTTTGGCATTCCACATCTCTCTTTAGTGGTGAATTGGAGGGGATGAGCGGGAATTTTTAAACTAGAAACCAATCCTGAAGATGCTGTGTATTTTGTGGGACAAACATTTTTATTTATTTTGGTGCACATACAGCAATTAACATTAGTAACACTTCATTTTAAACACAGGATTTACCCATAAACACAAGGCCTATGACCTGCTTAAATTCTGCCTCAGCTCTCAATGCTGGTTTCAGTAGCGCCTTGTCTTTGTACTGGGAGTGCTCTCCAAAGACACAAACAAGTAGTCCTTTGGCACTTTTAAAGACTAACAAAGATGTATTTATTGTATAAACTTTAGTGGGAGAAAGTCCCACTTTGTCAGCATCTTGAAGAGGGGGAACTTACATACAGACACATTATGTGGTTCCTATTCTATAAGTTCTTCATCTTCAAGCATCTGATGAAGTGGGATTTTCTCCCACAAAAGTTCATGCAATAAATAAATTTCTTAGCCTTTGAAAGTGCCACAAGACTCCTTGTTTGTTTGACTGGACTAGACTAACACGGCCACCCCCAGGCCTGACTCCACCTTAGCAGGGCACTTCCCCATTTGCAAGCCAGTCCTTTTTCTTCTGGCTCATTTGCCTTTTTCTCTGTTGCTAGGGTCAGACTCCAAAATGCGGGAGGTTTGTGCTGGCTGCGATGCCCCCATTTCCGACCGGTTCCTCCTGCGGGTCAACGAGCGCTCCTGGCACGAAGGCTGCGTGAAGTGTGCTGCATGCCTGCAGCCACTGTCGGGCACCTGCTATTGTCGCAACCGGCAGCTGTATTGCAAGCATGACTATGAAAAGTAAGTGCCTCTGGCTTTGAGTTTTGGTTCCTGCCCCTGCACCACCCCTCCCCCAAAGCCTGGCTATTGTATTTGAGGTTATCATTAAGGAAGAAGGCTGACACAAAGGACAGGTGAGAGATTGACTGTGAAGAGATGGCTGGGGATAGAAAGTGTAGGATCAAATTAGGTCTATTGCACTAGCACACAGACACCTGTTGCGTTGGGTGCTCTGCAGACACTCGATAAAACCTCTCTTTCCCCAAATAACTGAGTAGGTAATCACATAGGCCATCTGAACATCCCAGTGGTGCAGAGAGTGCTCTGTATTGCGTTCTCCCTGTCCTTCAAACCACTGCAAAGCACTTTCAATGCACTGAGAGTCTTGGAATGTGATGGGATGTCAAATTGTTTTCAGCAGCAGGACTTTGACTGTGTCATTTATTTTCCACAGGGCTGGCATAATTGTTTGTGTGTAAGATTGGTGTGCATAAAATCGAATTCTGTTGTTGAGAAACAGCATCCCTGCTCTAAATAGATCAGAGCTTTTTAAAAAAATATTTCCAGTGGGACAATTTTCCATTGGGAAATGCAAATTCACTAAAATCGAAACAATCAAGGATCTGATTAACTTTCCAAAACTTTTTTATCAAAGAACACTCAAAGCCCTTCTTTTTAATTTTCTTGTTTCTAAACTATAATAGCTTGAAACAAAGCACTCAAATAAGGTCATTTTGATCTTTCCAAAAGGGAAATTTTTGGCAGAAAATTTTGAATCTTGATTTTTTTTTTGTTCAAATTTAAGATGAAAGAGAGTTTTAAAATGTCTGAATTTACTGAGGAATAGAGACTCTTAGTTTCAACATGCCCCAATAGTCAGGGTAGGGGGGGACCAGAAACAGGATGTGATTTGACCAGATCATGGGGCAGATCAGTGATAGGGCTGGGAATAGATTCAGGAGTCCAGACTCCTTAGTGACTGGACTGAACTGCCACAGTTTACACTGGTGCAACACTTCATATCAGTGGTAGGTGTGCACCTGTGTGACTGAAGGCAGAACTTGGCCGGTGCAACTCTGCTGTTGGTCTTGTGTTGTACATGCAGAGAAAGAGATGCAACTGGGTAATAGAGAGTATCACACACAGCTCTCCGTGGCTCCATACTTTGTTCCAGATTAGAACAGAAGCACTTTGCGTGGGAGTAAATGATGGCATGAGATACCAGAGAGCCAGGCCCAGCTGCCTGAGCAGTGATGTCTACTAACAAAGAGCTGGAATATTCTACAGGCACCTCCTAGGTGGGGAGTTCAGGCCTGCCAAAGGGACAGGGATGCAAGCAGCTGTGTCATCTTGCTTATGCTGAAATTTACGGAGTTCCTTGTGCCTTCCCCACTTTTTGGTACAAAATGGCACAATTCTCATTCCGTTGACATTCCAGGTAGGCTGCTTGATCTGTCTGTTTCCACAGGCTTCGGGAGCCTGGAGTACTCACTGAGCTGTGTTTGTGCTCTGCTTGGCTGGTGGTAGTTGGTTTGCTCACCCCCATGGAGTGGGGGTGGGAATAGCTGCTGGATTGTTACTTATAGATTCTATTTGGGTGACTGATTAGGATTCCAGGGACAAAGGATGGGGTGCTTTGCTAGGCAGCTTGTTGGTTTTTCAATTCTGTAGATTAAAGTAAGTATCGAAGTGTGAACCAATATGGGTAGGGGCTCTGTAATGTGGCACTGAACGCACAGACGGTGTTTCCACCTGATGAAAGTGCACGTGTCACAAATGTGGAAGAAAACATCTCCACAGTTAAAATGTTACAGGTTCCCTTGAGGAGACACAGGCAACTGGTGAAGCAGGCTTCCTGTGTCTGTGGGTTACATACAATGCTGTGTGTCACAGTCTGAAATAGCCACTTCTGCACATTATGTCCCCAAAAAGCCTGGGCTGAGAGAGACTGTTTATGGAAATTGTATCTGTATATTTGTGATTGATGCTGAAACCCAAACACAATGATAAGAGAATGATTTGCACTTCGGCCCTCCTGTGAACTTCTGTGTTTGTGCAGCTTCCTGCACAGCCTCTTTCCCCTAGAGCTACTGCTCCAGGCAGAATCAGAGCTCCAAGTTGCAGTCACTGAAATATTTTACACTCTTAACATGAAATAAATGTAGAAACAGAAAAGACAAAAATGGAGCCACAGCTACATTTGGCATCAATAGGAATCCAGCTAGTTATTGGCTCAGAGGGGGGAATGTGTGGGAAAGTATTTATCTCAGGTCACCTTTGTCAGCACAACCCAAACTCTCAGGTTGTTGATAGTCTCCAGAGAAACCTTGGTCCTATATTTGTACAGTCTGTAGCACAGGGGGCTCTAGGTGACTGCTGGTGTTATCTAACTGGAGCTCCTAGGCACTGCTGTAATGCTCCAACTAAGTAATGTACAGCACCTAGCACAGTGGGGTCTTGGGCTGCTGGGGGCCAAACAATACCAGTCCCTAAAACTAACAACTCACTAAGACATTGAAGCCACTCAGAGGATTCCGCTGGCTTTCCTAACAGCAGAAACATAGTGTTGTGGTGTAAGCACAGGACTAAGCATCATCATATTTGCAGCTCTGCCACTGACTCACTGTGTGACCCTGCCTGGCCCTCTATTTACCCATTGGTCAAATGGAGATGAGGATCCTGATGTCTTGCCTGCCTCCATTCAGAAGCACTGGATTCCTCAGTAGCAGGGGTGATGGGAAAGCTAGGGAGACCTCCTGGTGGTTTTTCAGATTCTGATCACAGGCTGCATTCCAGATTATTAGCAATCTGTGTATTTGCATTTCTTGAAGGCTGGAGGAACTTCGGTGTTGTCCAGACTGAGGTGTTTGGAAGTGGCTGGAAAAGAGTTAGGGTGTAAGACTATGCAAGGGGCAGGATTAGTGTAATGGTTAGCACTGCTGCTTAATAGGCAGAAGGTCCTGGGTTCAAGCCCTGGGGGGGTTGAACTTGATGATCTTGTGAGGTCCTTTCCAACTCTATTATTCTGAATTTCCAACTAAAAAAGTAGCAAAGAGGGAGGTATAAGGGAAGGAATGAGAGCAGAGGACTCTGCAGTTAATGCAGCTGGGACGCAGCCACGTCCACACAGTAAACAGATAGGCCTGGATTACAGCGTTATGGGGCTCTGTACTATGGGTATTGGTGGGGCCCCATGCTGCTCCAAAGGCTGCCAGCCCTGCATGCATGGACACTATGCAGAGCTCAGAAAGCACCTGTGGGCATACAAACCCCAGAATGCCCCTCTCTCTCCACCCCCACACACAGGCCTTCCGACCCCCAACTATGCTCCTCCAGCCTCCACTTTTCCCAACAGCTGCCACAAACATCCCAGGGGCCCTGACATATGTCCCGCTCACCACAGACCCCAAGATCCCAGTTCCACAACCCCCCAACCCTCCCTGCTCATCCTGTGACCCTCAACAACTCTTCTCCATCCTTTCACCCATCACTCCAGAAACATTCTTGTCCATTCACCTGCTTCCAGGCCCAGCACTCCTCTTCTGTCCCCCACCAGGACAGCTCCCTTGATGGTGGTTGCCCAGCACCACTTGCTCCCCTCCCCTCCCCTGCCTTGCAGTCGCATGGCCCGGCACCCCTCCGGTTTGATCAGGCTGCCTTCCGGCATAGTGGTGTCAGAAGATGTGGTTGGCCCAGATCTCAGTGAGTGGTGGTTGTGATTTGATGCACAGGGCCACTGTGCTGCTCAGTGAGCAGTGCCCCGCCCCCCCGCCGGAGCTGGGGGCCCTGTGCAAGTGCACTGAGGACACATTGGGGAACCCAGGCTTGCTAAAGAAGGCGTGCTTTTGGCTTGCTTTAGTGATCTCACTATCAAACCCTCGAAGAGACAAAACGCAGGTTGTTTTGTACCTGGATGCATCTAGTTGGGGTCAGCCTATCCCCCACCTCACGGCAGCCACTGTGCGTGCAACTTGCAAAATCTCTGATTCTTTGGGAGAGAAGACTTTGATTCTGTCTGGCCTTGTCTCGTGTCTGAGCCTGGGAGGAGGGTTACTTTGGAGAGCTGGTACTTGGGATGTTCCCAGTGCTGCTGCCCCCTCCCTCCTTTTCCTTCAACACGTCTGGAACAGCCTGACCCCTGGGAGGAGACGGTGCTTGTCCTGAACAGGCTTGGAGTTATTAACCTGAGCCACAGCCTTACAGCTTCTCACACTTGCCAGGCTGCAGAGCTTCATGGACGGGGTTGGGGAGATCCTTCAGGAGGTTATCTCCTTGTGCTGACACTTTGATCATGTCTATAACAACTACAGCTGCGTTGTGTGGATGACTGGCTCTCACCTCCCCTGCAGCACGGGGGATGAGTCTGAGGCTACATAGTTTCCTTATTTCCTGATGCTGGCTTTGCAGTAACCACGGTGACACCACGGTGACATTCGGGCAAACATTAGAACCCCAGTCAATTACCAAAATGACTTTGAACTCGCCCCCTGCCCCTTTTCTTGGTCACAAGACTTGGGGTAAACCAGCCTCTCCATTGCAACTAACCTGAATGTCCCAGGTGAACTTGGCATCTGTGACATTAGCCAGTGGTGGCTCAGCCTCCCAGCTGAGCCTGCTATCTGAGACATACCATGGCAGCTAAGGGTGTCAGAAACCCTGGCTGCCACACCACTGGATGAATCAGCAAGAGAAACAGGCCAGATAAAGGGGGGGACGGGCTAGAGCAGGGGAAGGGCTGGGAGCCAGGACTCCTGGGTTCTGTGCCTGACTGGGAGGGGAGGGGGATCTGGTGATTAGGACAGAGGGTGGGCCAGGAGTCAGCATTCTGAAGTTTCTTTTCCCATCTTTTGTGGGACTGTGTGCAGCTCACATCCCTTCTCTGTGCTCTTGGGATGAGAATGGTCACTTCCTGTGCACAGGGAGACTGCCCTTAGTCTTGGGGCATTTGCGACCCATGGCTGAGGGGAGCATGGTGCTGTTGTGAAAGATGAGATCGTCTGTGTCTGCCCAGAGATCTCTGGCAGCCAGTATTGCTGGGAAAGATACAGAGACAGCAAAGGAGGGTCTGGGGAGGCTGCTGGGAAGGAGACATCATGCTTTGTAAAGTTTCTTGGAGTTTGGCACCCTCCATTAAAGATTTTTCTTAACGGTCCAATCTTATCTCCTCCATGCTTCAGAAGAGAGAACACAGCCGCCTCCCTGCCGGTGACGCAGATACTTGGCAGCAAAGAAGGACAGTAATAAAAATACCAGGGCTTGCCCACTTCCCAGTACTGGTTACTCCTCAGACAGGAGTAAGAACCCCCCACTGCTCCGTAAGGGGACGCTGTTAAAATCAGTGGCATCTCACAGTTTGTGCCACCCATTCTCCATCCTCTCCCATGGGGCTGGCTGCTGTTACTGATTTATATCACTGTGTGTCTGCTGGATGCTTTATAGGCTGGTCCCTGCTTTAAAGAGCTTCAACGTTGCCGTGAATTTGCATTTGAATCTAGGTAGGGACTTCGGTGGTGTTTAGACCTCCAGTTGCCCTTTTGCACTGGGGCTAAGACAGATGCTGATGGGCACTAAACAAGGAGGTTTATTTGCCAAAGGGCTGAGCTCCTGAGGACTACTGAGTGCTGTTGTGGCACTTTTGAAGCAGGTTACAGGGGCTCCCTGTAAAAGAAGAAAAATGCTGCTTGCTCATACATCTGATTGTAAGCTGATTGTGTTTGCTCAGGCTTGTCTGCACACAGAGCTGTGCACCTCTGCTGCATTTCTCCTGGAACAACTCGTTCATCCAGTGTGGCTGCTGTTAGCCTGGTTCAGCTTTTCTCTGTCCCAAAAAGGAAGTAAACCAGCCAGGGGAGACCATCACCCTTGCATCAACCCATGCGGTAGTACTGGCAACATCACAGCCATAACTACATCAGTGCAGACACTGTGTGTAGATCCAAACCTAGGCCGCACCAGGATCAGCACAAAACTTTCAAGGTGTTAATACACACAGTGCTGCAGTGTTTGAAACCAAGTTACCCAACACATTTGTTTACAAAGAAAACTTTTCTCATCCTTTAACTCTAGACAGAGCCCGAGATATAAGCCTAAATCTGAGTTTATGGTTAGTGTTCTCAGATGAGTGTTTCGGACACCCGAGTCTCACAGACATCTTTAAAAAAAACAATGACCAATAGATTTCTTTGGGCATAAGCTTTTTTGGGTTACGCTTCTGATGAAGTGGGTTGGAGCCCATGAAAGCTTATGCCCGAAGAAATCTGTTAGTCTTTAAGGCTATGTCTACACTAGCCACAGTTAGTTCGGACTTCTTAGCCCAAACTAAGAAATTTGAGGTTAGTTCGAGCTAACCTCGAGCTGGTTAGTTCAAACTAACCACATGTTCTAGTTCAAACTAATGCTTAGTTTGAACTAGAATGCTTAGTTAGTTTGAACTACAGGGAGTTGTGCGGCACTTTAAGATTAACAGATTTATTTTTTGCATGAGCTTTTGTGGGAGAAGATCCCACTTCCTCAGATGCTTCTAACCAGCTTAGTCCAAATCTTGCCCACACCTAACTTGAACTAAAGTTCGAACAAAGCACATAAGTCTGGACCAAGTGCCAGTACTTACAAGTTTGAACTAAGCTTTCCTTAGTTTGAACTAAGAAATTTCTTTGTTTGAACCAAGGAATGCCTTGTGTAGCCATGGGCTAAATTAGTCCAGACTAAGCCTAAGCCTCCTTAGTCTGGACTAATTTGCCAGTGTAGACATAGCTTAAGGTGCCACAGGACTGTTGGTGTTTTTCTGTACACAGACTAACAGGGCGACCCTTCTAGAACTAGACATCTTTGAAAATCACATCTGCAAATTGCTGTTAAGCCACTGAAATAAACTTCTGGGGTAAAGTTTTCTAAAGCAGCCAGGCTCCATTTCCAAAAGAGACTTGGGCACGTTGGAGCATTGGCTTTCAAGGAAAATCTAGCTCCTACATGCCAAGTCACTTTGATAATCAAACTGATGTGTCTTTGGAAAATGTACCCTTAGAAGCTTATATTGGTGACTAAATAGTGTTTACACATGGGATTTTCATGGGAGTTTAGCAAAACAAGCAAGGAGTCCTGTATCACTTAAAGCCTAAAAAATTTATTTGTCACATGAGCTTTTGTGGGAAAAAATCCCAGTTTGTCAGATGCTCTGAAGATGGGGGAACTTACAGAATGGAAGGAAAGTAAATGCAGGGAAGTGTAAGTCATAGAATCAGGTCACACTGTAACAGCAAATCAAAGCAGTTGTTGGGATTCAAACACAGGGAAACAGCACATAGAGGAGGGTGATGTCAAATCACCTCTTATAATGGGAAAAGAATCCATAGAGTTTAAATCCTGCTTTCACACAATGCAGATTCAATTGTGTGAATCTTAACAACTTGATTTGCTGTTACAGTCTGATCTGATCCCATGGCTTACACTTCCCTGCATTTATTTTCTTCCCATTCTGTAAGTCAGGGCCATCCTTAGGGTAGGGCAAGAGGGGCAGCCACCCAGGGCCCTGCGCTTTTGGCTCTGTGCAGGAGCAGTGGGGAGGGGTGAGAGGCAGCATGAGGCCTGTACTGCTATCCCCCTGCCCTGGCCACACTGCTTCCTGCCCCCTCCCCACTGCTCCAGCACAGAGCCAAAAGTAGTGCATGTGGGTGGTGGGGAGGGGGGCACAGACTGGCAGCGCTGACCCAGGCTGCCCTTTTGGCTGGCTGGCCTGATCCCTGGCATGGGAAGACCGGCTCAGGGGCCTGCCCCTCCCCTGGGCTGGCCGGCCCCACCTCCTAGTGCTGGGGGGGGGTGAGCGGGGGCCCCACAGAGGGTGATTCTCCTGGGACCCCGCACCCCCCTAGGGAAGGCCCTGCTGTAAGTTCCCCCATCTTCAAAGCATCTGACAAAATGGGATTCTCTCCCATGAAAGCTCATATAATAAATAAATGTGTTAGTCTTTAAGTGCCATGGAACCTTCCTTGTTTTGCTGACCTCGACTAACATGGCTGCCCCTTTGGATCATGGGAGTTTGGTGCTCCAAGTCATTTCTGAAAATGGGACTTAGGGACCTTAGTGACTAAGTGTTGTTGAAAATGTAACCCTTCACACACCTGAAGATTTCAGTATAGCAGGTCTACACTCCCTGGCTTCTGTTTTTAAAGGAATCTAACTTCCAACCCCCATTTTTAAAATCTTGTTATCTAGTGTTCAAATGCTCAGCCTTTACATACACACACCCAACACTGACCCTGGTGTTGTAGCTAGGTCTTGATCTGGGTTTGCAGAACCAACATCTTTAGGGGCAGCAATTTAGGCCATGGCTGCTGTATGCTGACCCAGAGGGGAGACCTGTCTGGCACTAATCACTCCTCCTGCAAGCTGCACAATAAGAGGAAAATGCTTTAAGGGAAAGATAAGGCAGCAGCTGCAGCTGAGCGTGGGGGAAGGAGCAGGCTGTTGATCTGGAGATGAAATGTTAAACCTGAAGATGGATGCTGCTCCCTAGTCCCTATCCTATAAAACCACAAGCTGAAGGCTTTTGTAAAACTCTCTCTTCCCCTTTTGCTTGGGGCCCAGCCAGCTATCCCAGCTCTTCATTTGGGCACCTGTCCTGTAAATCCCACTCTGTGTAGTGCATGTAAATGGTATCAAAGAGCAACAGTTTGGGGGAAGGGGGGGGTAACTTACTCCCCACTGATGATAAAGTGGCTGCAACGGCTGGTCCCGGGCGCCTTGTTTACTTTGAAGTTTGTTTTGTGGGATGACAGGCGATGCGGGGGCTGCCGGGGAGCCGTCAGGAGGGATCTGAACCGCAGCCTCGTTCTGGCAGGCATCCTTCTCTCCTCCGCGCTCTCCCGCTGCCCATGTGGAGATGATTTGCTTGTCCTCTTCAGAGATACCGGCTGAACTCCGCTCGAACCTGACTTGCCAGGCACTCTATCGCCAGGCTGCTGCCACGTGACCGGTGCAGCTGAGCACCAAGAGAGACTGAACCCCTAAAACAAAATCCCTGCTCGGTCCCTGGACATGGCAGTGGCCTCTGGGCCCAGAGACACCTATTTGGAGTTCCCCTGAGACTGGCTCTGCAGGCAGAGGGACGGGGATAGGTGCCCAATGTCCAAGTCACTCTTGTCTTCTAGCTTACTCTCTGCATTGTCTTCCTGGGCCTGGGTCCCCCTTCTTTGAGGGTCCCAATGCTAAGCCCTGCCCAAGGCAAGACACTGGACTTGTTAGGCCAGGCTGTTCAAGGGGTCCAACAAAGCCTGCCTCTGGTCACTTTCCAGACCTCTTGAAGGTGACCACAGTGCTCCCCTCATTTCCTAGGGGGCTGCATGTGGGGACTGAGGGGCAGCAGCAGAGCTGGGGCTTCAAGGATTGTGGGGTGGGGTTGGGGGCAATGGCAGAGCTGCAGAGGGGGGAGCCTAGCTTCCTTTGCCTTTCCTCATTATGGCTCCTTTGGGCTTGCCCTTCTCCTCCCGTGGAGATACAAGGCCTTTTTTAATGCCTGTGGAGATGCTTTGTGCTGGCCCAGCCCAGCTCCTGGAAAGGGGTGGGTAGGAGCAGCCTGACTCAGAGCCTAACTAGATTGTTCTGAGCACAAAAGGGAGCAGCAAATGCTCATTCTTTGTGTTGAACCAAACCCTTGCTGAAGAAGATGGGGAATCCCCATGGGCAGTGGGAGAGAAAGGAGACCAAAGAGGAAGGCTGGGGTGTGCTGGTGAGGCACCCCAGGGCCTGGCTCTCATCTGGCAGAACATTCACAATCTTGTTTAATGGTTTTCAGAGCCCCTGACTGAAAAATTGTCCCCATGCTCCTGGGCAGGGACTTCTCAGACTGGCATGCTGCAGTGGTGAGATCCAGCAGGGGCAGGTGGAGGGGAAGGAGGGACCCTAGCCGTGAAATGCTCCAGAACTTGGTAGTAATGTCCCAGCCTAAGCTCATGCTGCAGCCATTTGAGCCCATGCTATACAATCAGGGCTGGCTCTACCGTGAGGCAAGAGACAGACATTGCTTCAGGTGACAGTTCTTAGGGTAGCCTAGCCCCCCTGAAGATCAGGCTGGCTCCCGCCTCTTCAACTCTTTCCTAGCAGCTCAGGCACTGTCAGTCAACTTGCAGCTTAAGTCATGTAGGCAGAGTGCACTTTAAATCCCTCTGCCGGCAGATGCTGGAGATTTATGCATTTTGGAAAACATTTTCAACCTCCATGAATGAGATTGGGGGGGGGGATAAAAATTTGGCTTGGGGGTGCCACAACCCCTTGAGCCAGCCCTGTATACAGTTGTGCATTATTTTTAATAAAGGGGGATGAAGAGACCCAGATGCCAGGGTGAGGGGTCTAAGCTAAGGAGCTGTGATATGTGAGGGAATGAAAATGCAAGTGAGCCAATTCCCATGCATCAGGCCAGCTAACCAAGTCGCTGACATCTTCGGTCTCCTGCATTCAGCAGGGTGCTGGTGTGCAAAGGCCTTTGTGCACCCAAAGTAGGCTAGGCAAGGGGTTAGCCAGCAGCCACGTCCTGCCAACTGCTTCTCCCTGCAGAACAGGCTCCGAACAGCGCAACACAATGATCCTCCTGCTCCATGCTAGGTGACTGATCTGCATTTACATGCCTTGGCAGCAGCTCCAAGAGGGCAAGTTAATGTTTAAAGACCATGTGGGAAGTTTCCCTTGAAGCAGAGAACAGAAGATTAGCTTGGCTGGAGAAGCCATTGGCCCTGAGGTAAGCAGGGTGGGATCCAGCAACGGTGCTGCTACAACATCACCAAGCATAACCACTCAAAAGTCATGAGTTGGGTGCAGAACTTGGCATAAAAATATGTGATTAAAAAAAAAAGAAATAAATACCATTTTGGATTCTTTCCTTGGCTGCTGGTTTCTGAGTCCTTGGGCCATTCTCGGTTCTGGTTTTCAAGTTTTTCTTCACAGCCATAAATGGCATAAATTATTTTAAATCTGGAAACAGAACTTTACACCAAATATCACAAGGCTCTTGAGAAATGTGTGAGTCAGCGGTGATGGCTGCTGAGCCTGCTGTCCAGTTACAGGGTAATGACGGAGATGCTGTCTTTCCACAGTCCCTTTGTTAACCTGATAAGGAGACCTAACAGGAGCCAGTGTGGTGGCTAGCACCTCTGTTTAACATGCAGAAGGTCCTGGGTTCAATTCCCAGGGGGTTAGACTCAATGAGGTCCCTTCCAGCCATATGAATGAATGATCGATTGACCAAGTATGGTTTTAATAGAGTATTATTGTCACAGTATCCCATGACCAAAGTCCAGTCCCCAATTCTCCAGGCGCTGCATAAGCACCAAGTGATAGAGGAGCCTGATAAACAAGGCTAGGAGGGGAAACAAATGTATAGCAAGGTTAGCCACAGGGAGTCTGTGGCAGATCCGGGAATAGTGACTGGGTTTCCTGATTCCTAGCCCTGTGCCCTACCCGGGTACTGGCATCACATGGTGGTGTGCACAGCAGAGATCAGACGTCCCTGAGCTGGGTCCCAGTATGCATTGGTGGGAAATGACTGCACAAAGTCAGCACCTTGGTGACTTGGGCAAATGGGTAAAGCATTGTGTGGCCAATATGAGAGATGAGCGGTTCTTTATTAGAACACGTTATGAGTGATGGGCAGAGCTCAGAAAGGGACACTTCAAAATAAGCTTGTGACATATGTATTAAACCAACCCCAGCTGGAGACAATAAGCAGCGCCTGGGTAGATGCAACCAGGGCTGGAAAAGCTGGGCGGGCTGCCGGTTGGGATTGAGGGGCTCCATGAGAATTGCAGTAGGGTGAAGCCCAAGTCCAGCGTAGCAGAGTGGGCTCCAAGTCAGGGCTGGGGGGGACCCGCTAGGTAAGAGAATATCCCCTGTTGGACCAACTTGTCTTGGTGAGACAGAGACACTTAGGCTTTCCCAGAGCTCTTCTTCAGATCATCTTTGGCTGAGGGGGATGTCAGAGCTGGGCTCACATGAGATCTGCAGCCACACACAGGTTGGGACTGAGGGGTGCCAGCTCACTTAGGAGGTGGGGGGAGCTCATCGCTGTGGATCAGGCCTGAGGCGCATGAGCAAAGCTGTGTGTTGGGGGCCCCAGGAGTGGGATAGCTGTACACCAGTACTGCCTTGGTTCACACAAAACATGCTACTTGTTGCCTACCCGTCCTTGCTTTGAGTCATCAAAGCGCCCATGCCTGTCTGCACAGGGGTTGCTCTGACGGGTATTAATGATTTATTACTGTATGCTAGGCATACTGCAGACGCAGCAGGAGGCCTGGTTCCTGCCCTGGGGAGCTGCGTTCCCACCTCACTACCCTGGCAGTCAAGTCTGGTTCTTATTTTGAACTGCAGGAGTGTCCCTTCTCCCCCTCAATAGAAGGAGGTACGGAGTCTGTGTGCTCTGGAGCAAGCAGGCAAATGACATAGTGAGCAGTCTGGCCATGGCTGGGATGAATGAATCCATCCTCTGCCAGTCAGAGCCCCATGAGTAAGCCAGGTGATGGGATGAATGGAGAGAAGACAAGGAAGCACCCAGCACCTCCCTGCCCCTGATGGTCACATCGGGGTGGTGGCTGGTTTGGAAGAAGGTGTGGGAGCAATCTCTAGCCACGGTAGTACAGTAATCACCATTTATATTTACTATGTGCCTGTCACCTGAGGCTTGAAAAGAAGTTGCCAAACTCTAAATCTCAATCCCCTTTTCTCTTTTACACACCCTCAGAGGCCCAGTCTGCTGTCCCCATTTAAAAGATAGGAAAGTGCAGGCCTGAGAAAAGTGACAAGTCAGAGGCTCTCCCTTTTCTAACCCACTAGACCCATCTCCCTCCCAGAACCAGAAATAGAACTGAGGAGTCCTGGCTCCTAGGCCCAATGTAAAATCACAGGACCACACTATGTGTTTATGATCCTGCATTCATATTTTACATCTCTTTCCTATGCTATTAATAAAAGCTGGTTTCCTCACGGCAAGTGGGTGTTACCAATTCAGGTTCTGTCCATAGGAGAGTGACTGGATTCTCTCCATGTCCCATACATGTTGCTTTGCCCAGTGATGAGAGGGTGGGGAAGATGGGCTCTGTCTCCTGCTGAGAGTGAAGTATGCACTGTGATTAATGATGTTAATTACACAAAGCTATTCCTCGCCCCATTCACACTGTTCCCTGCACTGGTGGATTCACATAGCCCAGGAAATTAAACAGTAACTTCATAATCGCTGCAAAATGAAAGAAATATGCAGATGTGCCTTGAACATGATTAAGAAATGCGCCACCATGTGCTGTCCATTCCCAACTGCTGTTGGATTCTTTTTTCCTAACAGAGGGATGGGAGAAGGGGGCATTTTTGTCATGGCAAATTATCTTTCTATTTTAATTAAATGCAGCTGATCTGTCTCTCCTTTTCTGGGGCCCTCCCCACTTTGTATCCCCTTGTTCTGAGACTTTCTGAATAATGTTGTCCATTCTGGGCCAATGGCCTTTTTTGTCTGTCCATTGGCTTGTCTTGTCTGTCAGATTACAGCAAAGTCTCTGTAAATGACCACAGTCTTCTACTTACTTTATTGGGCTAGCGCTGTGGAAATTGGGGTCAAACAGAAAGAGATGGAATTAGCATGAGACTGAGCTTGCCAACTCTTCTTTTTAAAGCCCCAGCCCCTGGAGCACTGTGATGAAGTGTGAGTCCCAGAAAAACTGTTTGCCTGAGTGCATGTGAAGTCTGATCTGTTCCCAGGGCAATCAATTCTTTTGCTGGATTCTCCATCACTAGCAATTGTTAAATCAAGATTGGATGTTTTGCTAAAACATTTGGGCTGGGATAAAATCGGGGAACTTTCTCTAGCCTGCATTATACAGGAGACTAAATCATAACAGTGGTTTCATCTGGCCTTTGATTCTATGACTTCATATCTGGACTGGTTCAGTTAATTTCCAGTATCTTCCTCCCTGCACGTTGCAGACATCCCTGAGCAAAGGAAAATAGGTGCCTACTTTTAGCTCAGATTGTCAGGAAGCATCTTCATAGAGAGCATGATGGAACATTACCCCATCATTTCAGCAGTGAGCCCGTAACTCCTGCGTGAGCTGCAGTAGGTCTGTTAGAAAGAGATCCAGTTCTGATGGAAAAGCTTCAGCAGAGGGCGAATCCACCCCTTGGTGAGGACCTCTCAACTGCAAGATGGATCTGGCTATTTAGGACCTGATCCAAAGGCAATTGACTCTTCCATTGACTTCTGGGGCCGCTGGGTGAGGCGCTCCAGTCCTGTGAGCAGGCTGATTTGGTGGCTTCCCTCCAGCAGTCACAGAGAGCTCTTCTGCCGGTGCATGGGAGGGGCTGTACAGACCAGCAGGACTCACCTTCTACATGCTCAGCATGGGTGGCATAGCTCCTTCAGGGGTTCTCACCTACAGCCCCAAAGGGCATGAAATGCCTGGGTCTGGAGGGGTAAGGCATCTGTTCCCCATGGACAGAGATTCCAGAGGAGACCTGGCAGCTGCGTGTGTGGGAGCAACATGATCCAGCAGACATGTTGCCTTGGAGCTGCCCTTATTAAGGCTGTGTAGATGGACGCTCTGTGTTCCACTCTTGCTGGGCTCAGGGGCTGGCTGAGAGCTCTAAAGGGTGAGTTCTTGCCTGGCCATGGCCTGTTGACTGTGCAGGAGGAGAGGCCAGAGAGCTGTTACATCAGGTGTCTCATCCGCCTCCAAGATGCCTTATGTCAGTATCCCCAGGATAGCATGAGCTGCAGGAGGAAGAATTCCCCTTAGAATATAAATCTACCCGGCTGTATTTGAAATGCCCAGAAGATGGCAGTTCCCTTTTATACAGGCCTGATCTCGAGGGCTCAGTGGGATGAGGATTTGGCCCCTGTGCGAGCCCTAGATCTTTCTTGCATGCACACATGCGTAGGTACATTTTAGGTGTGCGGGGGCCCAGACGGATGCAGAGAATGACAGTTACGTCTAAATCCAAAGGTGTTTGGGCTAGATTGGGGGAGATGGATGGTCTTGTCCAATGGTCTTTGCTAGGTGAAAATGCCTCCAGGCAGCATGTTTCACTGTGTTAGGGTCTCTGCAGCCCATGCCCTCCCTTGTCAATTCTTTTCTTGTATCATCTATATCCTTGTTCATCTGCTGACTCCATTGCAGGGAGTATGGTGCGTCTGGGGACCCATCTCTTGGATCTTTTCTGAGAACAGCCTCGTCTTGGGGCTGCTAGGAAATAATAATGTTCAGTGATTGTACCATTCTGGGTGCTGAGTCACCCCACTTTGTAGAGACAGCAGGAGCTACTCCTGCCTCATATAGACCTAGATTAAGTATGTAAGTCAAACCCAAATCCTGGTCTAAAGCTGAATCTGTCCCCGGCTCCACCTTTTCTGATTCTTTTCTTGTAGGGCAAAGCCAGATTATCTCAGGGGCTATAGGGGTGAAGCCCTGGGCCACAGGCTAAAGCAGGGCCCTACAGGGCTCTGCTTTTCAGGCTGGAATTTTGCAATTTGGTGTGCTAAAGTGGAGCCCTCTTGGCAAGAGTGGGTGCTCCAGACTTGCCAAAGGCAGGAGCCCCTGAGTCATGGAATGTACATTCCTAGGCCTGGAAGCTTGTAATGCAAACAGAAGTCCAAGGTGGAATCTGCACACAGAGAGACATTCTGAGCTTCCTGGCCCCTGCAGACCAACCAGCTGAAGCCTTGAAGTATGAGAGTTGATTAATGTAAGTTGTTGTCTAAATGTGGAGCTGACAGCATTATGGGCATTCTGAGGGCAATGCAGCATAGCCTGCTCTTCTAATGGCCCATAAGGGAAGAGGGAGGATCCCTAGGTTCAAGGCCAGGTGAGACCACTGTGACTATTGAAAACCAACAGCTCCTCCCTCACTGCAGCATACACAGGCCACAGAATTTCTCCCAGAAGTTGGTTTAAATCCTGTATTTGGAAAAGATAACCAACTCAGCTTCCCTCCCTTGTTCAGTTAGTCTGTGACCTCACTGGTGCTGGCTGTACTGTGTATTTGTGAATCCACAAATGATGGCTGGGCAATGCACACAGAGAGAACCACCAGCTATAACATTTCTATCTCAATCTTTCCCAAAGGCAGAACCAAAAGAACAGCTCACTGCTTTTCAGCCCAGTCCCTGCATTTTAGCTGCAGTGAGGATTCCAGGGAACAAGATATGCATATAATTTTGCTAGCCAGGCTGAAGGGAGGGCAAAGGAACACTGACGTGGGAATGGGGCATCCGTGTGTTCTCACTGCCAGATGCTGTCTCTCCATCAGATGCACATCAGCCACCACCAGAGGGCACCCACGAGGGCAAAGGTGCTGGAGAAACAAAGGTCTGCAGCCCCTGAAGAGGGAGCAGGGCTCTGGCAGCATAGGTGCCTAGATGCTGGAAGAATGATGCTGTCAAAAGGCCCAACAGAAAGTGCAGGATGCAGAGAGCTGGGAGCTGCTCCAACCTGGGGAAAGCAGCACAATGAATAGCACTTCCTCCTGGGGAAGCAAAGTTGCCTGAACATCGCCCTGCTGCAGCTGAATGCACCAAGGGGAAACTATGCCAGTCTCTCCTGTTCTCTGTTGCACCAGGTCCTGCTCTAGTAGCGGGGGGGGGCACAAAAGGGTCCATTAGGAGATATGGATATGGGGTTTGCATTAACCTTCCACTTCAAAAGAGCGAATTCTTTCTAGCTATAAGTGACTTTGGTGAGTCTTGTATCACAACACAGCTCTGCATGTGGGTTGGGTCTGGGGGCCAATGGCAGAGTGTTGGTGGGGAGCCCAGGGCTACGATAATAGGGCTTGCCATTCAGACTGAGGGGCAGCAGCAGGCCAGTGTGTGTTCACAGAGCTTGGACAGCCGGCAGCTATAGGTGAGGAATGGCGACGTGAGAAGAGTTGGAGGGGGGAATCCAGGGCAGCATAGCAGCAGGCCTGTAGATCAGGACTGAGGGATACTTGCAGAGCTGGGGAGCTGGGATGGGGAGCCCAAAGCTGGGCCAACAGGTTGGGACTGAGTGGCAGTGCTTGAGGGAAGCAGGTTTGTAAGGGCAGAGATGTGGCAGGAGTTGCAGTATAAATCTTGAAAATCTTTTGGTTCATAAGGTTGGTTGCAATTACAAAAACCAAACCAAACAACTCAAAACTACCTCAGAATGTGAGACTTGTGAGGGCTTCCTCATTAGATATTCTCTTCACTTCGAAAGCAGTGCAACGCCTCAAATGCAACTAAGAAAGACGAACAATTCATTCAGTATTTTAAAATAAAACCAGCTTCCTTGTATATTGGCAGAGTGAGTGACAGATAATAATCAATAGCCCTCTTGCTGAAGTGCTCTGGGCCACTGGCCTCTTTGCCAGGGCCATAACTACGGTGGGGTAAAAGGGGCTTTGCCTCAGGCGCCAATTTAAAAGGGTGCCATTGGGAAGCCATTGCCCCTGCCACCTCTGGCTGCTGCAGGGAAGCAATCCCCCCTGCCGACTCTGGCTGCAGCAGGGGGAAGCGATCCCCAACCGTGGCCAGGGGTGGCAGGGGGGACTGCTTCCCTGCCGCAGCCAGAGATGGCTGTGAGGTCCCTTCTCCCCGTGGCGGCTGGGTAGGGACCCCCATTGCTGGCTCTGGCTGTGGAAGGAAAGGGTCACAACCAATGTTCCCTCTAATTACTCATAGACTGTGTGCACAAACAATTTCTTTGTGTGCGCAAAAACATTTCTTTGTGAGCACCAATATTAGTACTATTGAATTTTTTTGTGCGCACTCTATTTTGTTGTGTGTGCAGGTTTCATGACCTGTGTGCGTGCACACACGCGCACAGCTTAGAGGGAACAGTGGTCACCACCCCCTTCCCGGCAGCTGTATAGATGGGCCCCAGATCAGGGCTGGGGGGGTCCCTTTGGGGCTGCTTGCCTCAGGCGCCGGAATCTCTGGTTACGGCCCTGCCCTTTGCCTTCTCAGTCTTCCTTGCTGTCTAGAAAACAACCTGCACCTGGTCTGCTGGGTGGGTTTTACTTCAGGAGAAGAATCTATAACTCCCTTTGAGCAGGAGTTAAAGTTAGCCAGAATGCCCCAGGAAGGTGTTCTGTGCTCTCCCCATTTTTAGGGGGCAGCATTCTGGGACCCCTAAAAATAGGGGAATGAACCAGAATGCTGTGTTCTGGGGCCCCCTAAAAATAGAAAGAACCAACTGGAATGCAGCGTTTCAGTGCGTTCCCCTAGGGCAAGCCGAGGGAAGGGGCTGTGGGCTAGTGCAAGCCCAGCCACCACCACCCCTTCCACAGAGCCTGCAGCAGTCCCACCCCCTCCTGCTGGGCCTAGCGGTGCACGCGGCCTGGACTCAGTCTTGGGTCCAGGCCCCCTCTCAACAGCTGGCCAGTGCTGCCTGCAGCTTCCTTCCCTCAGGCCCGGCTCCTCAGCCACCTCAGTGGCTTGGGTAAGGAGGTCTTGGGCGGGCTGGGGCAGCCGGTGGATGGGGCAGGAAGAAGGGGTTAGGATGAGGGCTGAGAGGACGACATGGGGGGCAGTAGCTGGGGTGGGGGGTAGGTGTGCTGGAGCATTAGCTGGGGTTGGGGGGCAGTAGCTGGGGTGGGTAGGCATGTGGGGGTAGTAGCTGGGAGGCACTATCTGGGGTGAGGGGCAGGCATTTGGGGGGCAATAATGTGGGTGGATGAAGGGGAGCCCAGACCTGCATGAGGGGGGCCCAGACCTGTGGGAAGAGGGCCCAGAAATTTAGGAGGGTTCCAGGGCCTGCCAAATTATACGTTAACCCCTGCCTTTGGGAACTCACGTTATACTTACATTAGAGCAGGAAGAAAATGAAAACAAGGAAGGTAAAACAGAAGGAAAGTCTGCAGGGCATAATGCCAGCCTATTTGCTACTTAACTGCTTCCCTGGTACCTTATTCCCTGCCTTTGTTAACCATGGAAGACAAAAACTCCCAGCTTGGTTTCCCTGTTTCATCTTCATTTCCTGGATTTAATTTTTCCTAGGGGGCTTAATGCTAATTTAGAGCATCAGAAGCCAAGCAGCTGATATCAGTTTGTGGTTCCAGTAATCCCTGAAGGTGTGAGTGCAGCCAGATCACTGAGAATTATGCCATAAGGCTTGAAATAACAGTCTTATGCCAGCACAGTGAGGACCAGGCAGGGCCGTGAAGTCTCCAAGGTAGCAGTGAGAGGCAGTCTCTGCCCTGAAGAGGCTACAATCTAAGTAGACAATGACAAAATTATTACCTGAGGCCCAATGAGATTAAGGGCCTCATCCTACAAATTGGATCCCTGGCTCCATGCAGAACAACTTACAAGCTCATGGCTGAAATGACTTGCCTGAGGTCTCACAGGGAACCTCTAAGTGCCAGGCTGCATCACAGCCACATTCCTCAGCCCTCTCCCCAGGCCTCCCAGGAATTTCTCCTCACACAGGGCTTTGAGGTGTGACTGAGGCAGAAGCTTGAAGCTGCATCCCTTCTGCCTGAGCTGAGTCTCTTCAAAGTCTGAAGGATGTTTTCTCAGGTAAAGATTCCTAGCTGCAGACATCCACCCTCCACTTTCCTGTTTCAACTGGCAGCTGATATTCCTCTCTAATCCTGGCTTTTGTGTCATTCCCCTGGTGCCAGAGCTGTAATGCAGTGTTTTGCTGCTTGGGGCACATTCCAACTGGAATGCGCCCATTCCCATTAGCAGCACTTAGAGCTGGTGCCACAAAGCTGCCCCTTTAATAGAACAGCTCCACTGAGACGCTTGGAGCCACCCGGGGCTTTGCCCCATCAGCCCAGCAGTAGTTACAGCTCTGCCTGGCGCAACCTGGTGCGAATCAGAGTCATGCAGAAAGGGTGAGGCTGGAAGAGGCTGTATTACCATCCCTAACCTTTTGAACAGGATGAGTCATCCTTCCCCCAGTGGGACTTAAAAACCAAGAAGTCTTGGGTTCATTCTACTTGGTGTGTGGTTTCTGATTCATTAGGGGTCTCATCTTCTAGTTTTCCCCTGCAATTGGCAGGACCAGAAATGGACTGCTTTTTGAAAAAACAGAAGCTGAGATTGTCACATAATCACCTGATTCCAGGAGCTGGGGCTTTAAAAGAACAGTTGGAGGCTCGTGGTAAAATGGTGAGTGCTGGCCGTGCAACTGGTGTTTCTATATCTTTTGAGGAGCAAGCCATGGCCTGCTCCCTTGGGTGGCTGTGGCTTAACTGAGCACAGCAGTCGCTCGCTATGGCTATGTCTATAGTACAAAAGCTAAGTTGACTTTGTTAAGTTGACTTAATAAAGTCTACTTAAATTCGACTTTATTAAGTCGACTTAGTGAGTCCCCCCTTCTCTTAAGTCAACTTAACAAAGTTGGTTAAGTCGACTTAAGAAAGTGTCCTAATAAAAAATGTGTTTGCTTAAGTCAGCTTTGCTATGCCAGCTTAAGGAGGCACATGTTATTACATAGGGCTTCTTAAATCGACTTAGATGGCCACATTGTGTTAAGTTGACTTAATGAAGTTGACTTAATGCCTAAGTCGACTTAAAGCATGAGAGTTAATAAGTCAGCTTAAGGGAGCCTTTAAGTCAACTTAATGAACTCCAAATCTGGCTAGGACATACTCAATGGATGCTAAGCATCCTGGGAAATCAGACCCTCAATCTCCCCTCCCCAAGGGTCTCAGCCATCTTTCTTCTTGCTCTTCACTCCACCACCACATCAAGGACTGAACTGGGACCCTTCAGCGTGCAAAACTCAAGCAAAGGCAGTAACAGACTCTCAATGTACATAGGTATAGCGTAGGACTTGTAGCTGGCTCTGGATGGCACTTACCTGGTGTTAGTTCTCCTGTGCACTTCTTTCTCCTCTTCTCTGTCTTTTATCCCAGTCTCTGTCTTTGCTGGGCTCCCCGAAAGCTTGGGTGCCCCCAGCCACATTTGAGCTGCTAACACACTTGTGTGGTAGTGAATATGTCCCTTCCTTCTAGCTGATGCACAAATTGCATTATATACCAGATCCATACACCACTTCCAGCTTTCACTCCACTCTTGTAATTTAATTAAGTCTAAACGTGGTTAATGAAAGTTTCTCCTCCCTAGCTCCATGACAGTTTTCTGTTTCTTTAACTAGCAAACAGCTTCTCCTTTATGAGGGAGTTTCTGCTACAGCTGAGAGAACCTCCCAGTCAACCAAATCCACTCTTAATGGCTCCCCCTAAAATTTCTATTTCCCCAGTTTCCTCAGTAGTGCCCCACACCCTCCTTTCAATATTACCCCTTTCTCCCTCTCCTGCCCAAGGCTCACTCTTGCTCCTGTTGTGCATTAGCCTCTCACTTCTAGGGAGTGTCTCCCTTTCTGTAGAATCCCATTTCATACTCCTGTTCCTGTGTGCTACACTCAGTCTGGTGGTCTTTGTAAGCACACAGTTCTCAATCTCCCATGATTTCTGTATTAGGGGGCGACTTAAGTCTCATGCAGTCAAGCATTCCCTTGTCTCGTAAAGCCATCAATAAATCCAGGTTCTGTGTCTGGGACTTCCCCCCCACTATTAATACAGGTTTTAAAGCTAATAAAGGTCAAAGTTGAAGAAAACTCTTCTTCAGTCCCATTGAGTCACTAGCCAGTGCAAGGACCAGCTCACCTAGGGCCAGGACAAGTTCTCTGTCACTTGGAGGCTTTAATTCAAGACTGGGCTGTCTTTTTAAAAGTGATGGTCTAGCTCATACAGAAGTGATGAGCTGTGCAGTGCAGGAGATCAGAGTACTATAGCCTATAAAGCTCCCTTCCTTGCCTTATTACTAATTTCTTGTGTGTGTAAGGAATAAAGGTAATTCTGAAAAGCAACTGTAGGCAGGTATTTTGACTGGGACCGTTAAAAAATGTAAGGATTATGCATGGGCAAACTATTGGAAGAGCTGATACAGGACATGTTTAATAAAGGAGGGTGATATGATATGGGAGAGTGACAATCAACATGGGTCCAGGGGAAGTAGGTGTTGTCAGACTAACTCAGAATAATTCTTGATCTAATTACAAGTTTGGTTGAGAAAGGTAACAGTGTTGATACACACAAACTTCTGTAAGGCATTTTATTTGGTACTGTATGACACCTAGACTGTAACGAAATCCACATGGCACATGTGAAATAGAATAGTTTGGTTAAATGAACTCCCAATGCAACATCATGGCCAAAAAGGCTAATTTGATCCTTGGCTGTATAAACAAAGGAATCATCAAGTAGGCCTGAGATGTTATATTATCTCTGAATTTGGCCGTCAGAATTCTGGTGTCCACAATTCAATAATCGGAGAAGATTCAGAGAAGAGCCACCAGAATGATTATAGGACTGGAAAACATGCCTGACAGTAAAAGATTTAAGGAGCTCAGTCTATTTAGCTTATCAGAGAGAAGGTTAAGAGATGACTTGGTCACACTGCAGAAGTACCTACACAGGATACAAATTTTGATGATCAGGTGAATTTGATCATAGAGAGAAGTTCGAGTCAGGCAAATTCAGCCTGGAAATAAGGCACACATTTTAAACAGGGAGAGTATTTGACCCATGGAACAGTTTACCACAGGCTGTGATAAGCCTCTTCGTCCCTGGAAATTTGGAAATCAAGATGGGGTATTTTTTTTAAGGCCTCACTCTGGTTCAAAGAGAAGTGAATTCAGGGCAGTCCTGTGGCCTGCGTTACACAGGAGGTCAGACTAGAGCATCACGATGGTCCCATCTTGCTTTAGAAACTACAGGAACAGAGATACAAATAAACAGGCTTGGTCTGCACATGAAGCTGCACTAGTTTAAGTACAGGTGTAATTTTAAATGAATTTCCTGTGTGGACATTCTTGATTCGGTTTAAAATAAGTTTAGAAACTGATTGAGTTTAACTCAAGATGATTTGGGGTGTAAAGCAATGTTTACAGGAGCTTTAAATCAAACACCTCATCTTTCTAATATGGCTCCCTCCAGCTACCTTACTATCTGAGCACCTCAGAGTCTCTAATGCATTAATCTTCACACTCTCCCATACAGCGCAGTGCGGACTTCTGTTGTGCAGCTGGTAACTGAGACACAGAGAGACAAAGGCCAAATCCTCAAAAGTATTTAGTTGCCTTGCTTCCACTGGAGGTTATCCATTCAAATACCTTTGAGGTTTTGGGCCTACATGCCCAGGCCAAGGCCACACAGGGTGTCTGTGGTAGACCTGGGAATTGAATCAGGTCTCCCTAGCTAGGGCCCCAAACTACTGAGCCACCCTTCCACTCTAGATTATCCCCTTAGCTTATCCTGAGCAGTAGGCAAAGAGCTGGTTGTGGCATTTCCCCAAGAAAAATGGTTCATCAGTTACTGAGACTGTCCTCATGTTAGGGTAAAACATAGCCACATGGTCTCATGGGTGACTGAGAAAGCTCCATCTCTTCCACCATGGGGAGGGACCATGCCTGTTTATCACTGGTCACTACCGAATCTTCCTTCACGGCTGCTCTAACGACTTTCCTGTGTCTCACTGCTTTCAAAGAAAGAGAGAGCCCAGAGTTTAATTTAAATCACGTCTCCCAAGCTTGTTCTTTTCTCAATCAATATTGCTTTTTGCATCATATCTAATCTCTTTTTTTCTCCAAAGTAAAATTTAATTAAATAATTCTAATGAATGTTTAATGATGTTCTTTTGTCATTATTAAATCTGTAATAAAAAAGAGTCGGCAGCCCCCCTGTCTCCCTCCCCCTCATAGCTACCCCCCTTAATGTCCCCCATTTCTGTCTCCCCTCCTCTCCGACATACACTGTCCTGCTCAGCCACTTGCTCTCCCCCCGCTCTGACAAGGCTGGCATTCAGACCTGCAAACAGGAAATGAGAAAGGGAGAAACAGGATATTGAGTTTGGATACTATCTGGATTGGTAATATCACCCCTAGCTACTGTGGGAGGAACGTTTCCCCACACCGAGAATACTAATCTAACCCACCAAGGCTTTACAGAGGCGGCCAACAAGGCAACACAAAATCAATATGAATTGATAACTCCAACTCAAAATTCACATACCTGGGGCAACTTGCTTGGTTGGCTTGTGCTTTGCCGACTGGAAAGTGAGCAGGTGGGTGGCGGGAGAGCAAAATACCAGTGGGGGAATTCCTCTCCTTGAGACACAACTTCTTAAGGGAGGAGAGAGGGGAAACATGAGCAGGAGCACTGTATCTGGGGTTTAGGATCAGGACCAAATCTCCAGAGCTCTTTTCGAGGAACAACTGGGTTCTTCGTATGAGAGGTGCTCTTCTCGTTTCTGAATCAGAAGCTGGAGTTTTCTAGATGAACTGGGGTGGGGTAAGTAGGAGCCATAACAAGAAAACACACAGAAGTCAAGATTCTTAAAAGTTGCTAATGATATTGGGTGCCTAGCTTGAGACACCTTAAAGTGACCTGATCTTCAGGGAGTGCTTGAGCACCTGTCCTCTGGAAACAAGGCCCTTTTAATTGGCCTCAAGACAAGCACCCTAGGCATTAATCACTTAGAAAATCTCTAGCCAAGATGCCCAGCTCTCTCCTAGCAGCAAAGAGATGATGTTATTTCTACACAGACAATGCCCTCTCCCAGGGAACTTCCACACAATGTTCACAAGAATTTCCTAATTCCTATTTCTGAATTCCTTATGGAAAATGTCTATTTCAAGGCCATTTTAAATTCTCCAGTCAGTAGAAAGGTGATGTCAAATCAAAATTTGGGAATGAAACCACATTTTTTCCCTCAGAAATCTCATAATTTTACCACATTGGATAATTTTGTTTAGATTGAACACACTGACATTTTCCATTCCAACATTTCCAGTTATAAACTTTTTTTAAAATGCAAGGAGGCCTGTGGCACTTAAAAACTAACAAATTTATTTATCGCATGAGCTTTTGTGGGAGACTATCCCACATTGTCAGATGTTTTGAAGATCTTGTGGGATTTTCTCCCAGGAAAGCTCATGTGATAAATAAATTTGTTAGTCCTTAAGTGCTACAGGACTCCTTGCTTGTTTTGCAGAACTAGGCTAATGCAGCTACCCCTTCGCAACTTGGCAAACTTTTTAAAATTTCTTTGCTTCCTTAAAATTTCTGGAATTCTAGCTCTCTGTTCTGATTCAGAATGGAAAGTAACTGCAAAGAGGTGAGATTTCCTGCAAAAGAACAGTTCCGTTTTATAAACAGAGCTCTTCTCAGATGAGTGCACTGCGCCACACCTTCATGGTGACTGGTGCTATCTTTTCTCCTTGCTCACCACTCCTATACCTCTCTTGGCTGTGCTCACTTGTCTCTGGCTAGTTTGAGAACTAAATACAGTGCCCACAAAAGTGCATCTAAACTACAGTCAATGTTCCCTCTAACTTTTTGTAGGCTGTGTATGCAAAAAAATTCTTTGTGTACGCAAAAAATTTCTTTGTGTGTGGTAGTATTAGCACTTTTGAATTTTTTTGTGCTTGCTTTATTTTATTGTGTGCACAGGTTTCACAACCTGTGTGCACATGCACAGGTGCACAGCTTAGAGGAAACAGTGACTATGGTAGATCTGTAAGGGAAAAAATAATGTGTCTCAACCATGATGCTGTTTCCATGTGCTGAACTACTCTGCTTGTGTTTACCTAGTGCACTTCAGAGGTCTGCTTCTCTCACAATTTACCCTGCTTGAAAGGAGTTTTTTAAAAAACCTGGAAGAACTTAGACGGAGCAGTATGCTGGCTGGCCAGCAGAGAAGCAAGGTCTAAATCTTTCATTGCATGCTCCCTGTGAGTTATTTGCATCAGAACAGTAGCATTTTGCACCCACTCTGCATGTGTGTGACTGAATGTAGGCCTTTCAGTGGCCGGGTCAAACCACCAGTGCTGTTGACTGGGTTCTCAGTGTCAAGAAGGTTTGAAAATCTGGCCTCAGTAAAGAGGCCAAGAGGTGAATGAGCTTTGGGGGGCAGCAGATGGGGCGCCTGCTGTGACAGGAGAACAGAACCTTTCACCACCACTGCACTTACTTAGTGACAAAGAACAAAGCCCTACAAGGCCCTCCTGGGTCAGACCAAGGACTCGCCTCGAAAGTTCTCCTTCCGAGCATGGCATGACCTCCCCCCTCCTGTGTTTTTACACTGGGTCCTTTTTCAACATTATGGCTGATAGCTCCATTTTCTGCCTTTGCAATGCTTGGCAACTAAACTAGCCCAAGTATAGAAAAAAAACATGTCAGTGGAACGTTGCTGGGTAATTCTCCTTCCTCATCAAAACCATTGATTGTGGAGAATCAAATAATTGCATTGAACCCTTGGAACTCAAACTGGCCACTCTGCAGGGCTGTGACTGTAGCACTTCAGAGCAGTTTTAGTTGACTGGTTACAGTTGTTCCCGTTCCCGTTCCCCTCCCCCATTCACTGAGGAGGAGACTGAGGCAAAGAGAGGTAGGGTGACTTGCTCATAGCCCTAGCGCTCAGTGTCAGGACATAGCAGGTTCTGTTTTGTTCGTACATCTCTAAGATCTCTTGGTGGGGACCTAGTCTCTGTGGCCATGCAGCCATGTACCCAGAAACAAAGCACTGCTAGTGGCATTTAATACTCACTTGGAACTGCTGCAAGCAACTGCACATGATGGAAGGTCTGTGGCCTCTCTATTGCTTCTGCACCAACAATGATGCAAGTTCCATTTTTGGTAGTGTGAGAGTCTCTGCCCTGAGGAGCTTGCTGGATAGAGCAGAATGATATCTACCCAACTAGGAATAGACACCACCTAGTGGCAGCAAGAGTACTGTTTCCTGGCTGCCAAAGAGGGTGAAGGGACAAACGTCAGTTTTCCAGCACCACTTTTCCTGCAACATATTGCTGGATTAAACTCTGAGACCACAAATACGTCTCCTTGTATCAGGTGGTGGTGTGTTCTGCAGCTCAGGTGGCATCAGGAAAATGTGAGGAGCAGACAGGTAGGTAGCTCTGTCCTTCCTAAGTGAAGAGTTTGTCTGAAAGGGGATGCATTAAAAATTCTAGCACTTCCCTTTGGTAGAGCTCAGCGCCCTTTGCTGCCAGAGATGCTGCTTTGGAAGAAGCAATGGACTGTTCTTCTCCAGCCACGATGAAAGATTGGAGAGAGCTAAACCCTCCTGCTTCGGAGCAAGAACCCTAACCCCTAATTAATGAGGGTCAGGAGGGAACTTCCCCAGGGGCCTGGTTATCCCTTGGTTCCCTTTTCATGCATCTTTCTTTGGAGCAGCTGGTGATGGCCACTCTTGGAGATGGGGCCCAGGGCTAAGTGGGGCCTTTGTTTGACCTAGTTTGGCAATTCCTCTGTGCTTATGGCTGAGGGTCCACAGATGACAGTGAAGACAAGATGCCATGAGCATTTGAGTCTCTGCTTTGAGAGTGTCATTGCCATCTTCTTCAAAGTCACAGTAACACCCCTGCCTATCCCAGGGACCTGAGGTGGCACCAGCAACCTTCAGGTTACTGTAGTGGGCCTTTCTCTAGCCAAAAAATTCTAATTAAACCTCTCAGAGACACAAGTGGGATCAGAAAGATTCATCTCTTTGAACCAGTTGGTCTCAGCCACCAGTTTGTGCGCAGAATGACCAGTTCTGGGGCAGGGAGGTGTTGATGTTTTCCCATAAGGAAGCTGCTCCTTGGAGGCCAGTGTCCCTCCCTCCCCTGTACCTGACAGAGACAGTCACTGAAACACAGACTCTCACTGGCAATACCCAGAGAAAAACACATTTTTTTGTTAGCATTCTGCAGCGATATGACAGGCGCCCGATGAATTCTGGGAGATTTTAATAAAGAAGACAGGACTGTGAAATTTAATAAAAGAGTTCATCAGATTATATGGTGATGGCTCAGTGCCACAGAACTGGAGTAATATCCCCACAGTGGGGGGCTTAACCCCTTGAGGCATAGAGCAGCAGTGCTGTATTAAATCTTTCAGTAGCATTTCACTCGTGTCACTTTAATATTTATGAATCTCCGTGGCTTTGGGAACCTCGTCAAGTGTTTTGTTTGTTGTTCCGTTTTTTATTTAAGCACCAGTTTTCATCCCTAGCATTACCAGGCACTAACTACGAGGGTTATAACAACTGTTGTCCTCAGAGCTGATATCAAGGGAAGTGCAGGGCCCAGGCAGTCAGAACAGCTCACGTAAGTCTCAGAATTTGGTACTTTAATAACTGAACGGCAACCAAATTAAATGTTGCAAGCAGTAGATTTAGGGTCTTCTCAAACCTCTCTGGTATCTCAAGGTGGTCCCAAAGTTGCCTCTGGTCAACACAAATTAGGTGTTCCCTTCATTTTAATGAAGAACATTTTTTTACATTGGGTAAAAAGAATTCTTAGCCGGCAGTTAGTCCATCCCACAAACAGAATGATTTCTGTGTTACTACTGGAATAATGTTGTGTCCTACTCCAGTGCTTTTCAAACTTTTTTTCTTGGGACCCTGTTGAAAAAAAGTCATTTATGCCCATGCCCAACAGTCACATGTTTGAGCTCAGAGGGGTAGCTGTGTTAGTCTAATTCAGCAAAACAAGCAAGGAGTCCTGTGGCGCTTACAGACTAATGAATTTACTTATTGCATGAGCTTTCATGGGAGCAAATCCCACTTCATGAGATGCTTTGAAGATGGGGTGAAGATGTAAGTCCCCCCATCTTCAAAGCATCTGACAAAATGGGATATTCTCCCACAAAAGCTCATGCAATAAACAAATTTGTTAGTCTTTAACCATGCCACAGGACTCCTTGTTTGTTTTAGCTTTGAGCAATGCTTTCAAGTCTTTTGGCTGTGGCAGCAGGGGGTGCCGCGACCAGGGCCGTCCCTAGGGGGGAGCGGGCCCCAGGGCGAATCAGTTTGTGCGGGGCCCCCCATTTTAAACTTTGCAGCGCAATGATCCCTCTAAGCCAGTGGTTCCCAACCTGTGGTCTGGGGACCCCCAGAGGTCCACAGACACTTTGCAGGGGGTCTGCGGAGCCCCTCCCTACCCGGGGCCGGAATCCAGCTACAGCCCCGATGCTCCCTGTCAGGGCTGCCTTTCCCCTTCTGTGGCTGTCTCCTGGCAGGGGGATAGAGCCTCAGCAGCTCCCCAGGAGGGGCAAGGGCAGGGGACCAGAGCTGCTGCGGCTCAGCTCCCCGGTGATGCAGGCAATGGTGGTGGCAGCGCTGCTCACCAGCTGTCCCACTGGTGCAGGCCAGAGTCTGCCGATGCAGGCCAGATTACATAATCAGCGGGGGGGGGGGGTCCGCAAAGATTTTTTTTTTTTGTTACAAAGGGGTCCCCAGCCTGAAAAAGTTTGGGAACCACTGCTCTAAGCTGATGATGCAGCTGAGCAATTTCCCTGCTGGTTCTCCAGGCCCCAACAGGCTTCTTCCCTCCTGCCTACTGGCTCCCCAATAACTTGTGCACCCATAACTTGTTCAGCTGCATCATCAGCTTAGAGGGAACACTGGGCAGTGTCAATTTTTCTTCAATAAAATCGTAAATTTCTAGCCCTCAGGCTAAAAAGTTGCAGAGGGAAGCAGAAAAACATGACCTGACTTTATCCTAAAGGCTCAAAACCCAGAAGTCAGAGAAAATAGCTCCCCCCCCATTTATTATTTCTTCAAACATCTCTTTATTTTTAAGTGAGTTTTAATTATATGTTTAAGCCAGACTTGTGACTATTTTTGACGTTTAGGGTAGGTAATACTGAATGTGTCATGGTGATGTTTCATCAACCTCACAGCCAAGTGGACAGGAGCATCTGGAGGTACTCTTCTTTGTGGTTCTGGTTTTCTGTTCAAGATGGGCACACAATTTTACAAGTTGAATAATTTCTTAGATCAAGTTTTTGTTAAATTGAAAATTCAGAGCGAGAGATGCTATTTTTGGATAATATCAAGAAATAAATTCAGGTCCTCTCTCACCTTAAAGCACTGGATTCCAATTGTCTAATGTATGTTATTTCCTTTATGCTGCCTGACTCTCTCCTTTTCCATCTTATTTT
>ML682098.1:1223799-1316645 GCA_007922195.1 Podocnemis expansa
TCGCTAAACTAGACCCACACGGCCACAGCTGCTTTCTTTGCCATGCTTTGGAACTGGTGGTCTGACTGCAATCAATGACAATGGGGCTTATTTACAGTGCAGAAGGAAGGACAAAAAATTTCCTTAATGTGTTGATTGATGGCCATTAACCCTAAACACCCAGCATTTCCATATAAGTGCTAGCCTGGGGTCTTCTCTCTCAGGTATAATAAATCATTATCTGCACAGAGAAGTTTGCTCAAAAAGACATCTCTGCAGACTGAAAACTCTTGTTAAGTGTAGAAGGAAAAAAGTTCCTTAATATCTCAAACGCTTTCTGGAGATGCTGATGTAAATTCAAAGAGAAGGTCCTGTTTTGTAAAGGTTGGGGATGTGACATTCTCCTGACTTTGTCCCTGTTTGCTTGACTGAGGCTGGCTCCATAAGTTTTATCTCAACACTTGCCCTTTCTCTTCCCCTCTGGGAGCAGTTGTGGGAAAGTGGCTACTTAAGAGTTCCTGTAACCAAATGCTGCCTATCTGAATTCCCTTCCCCTTTCCCTGACCAGCCGGAGCTGCTCACTAGTCCCACAGCTTGAAAAAACTCCCTGCTTCCTTACTTCAGCTGGCTGCATGGGATCCCCCAAAAGCACAAGGCCCCCAAAGCGCAGGGCCTAGAGCGGTTGCCCCTCCTGCCCCCCCATAAGGACGGCCCTGGCCGCGACCCAGTGCCTGAGGGACTCCAACCCAGTGATGGGTTCCAACCCTAAGTTTGAAAACACAGTCCCACTCTATTCTATTTTATGTGTGTTCTCTCACCTCGTAAGGTTCAGTTTTTCTGTTATCATCTACCCAAGAGGGGAATTGTGTGTGTTGTTCTTGTGGTTTTTAATTTTATTTATTTCTTCATTTCTTTAAGAATACATGGTCCTTCATGTCTATGTTAGAGAAGGCAAAATTGAAAGAGTGGGTCTGGCCCTGGAGCAAAAGGTGGAGTGGTTCATCCTGAGCGGGTTTGTCTCTGTCTCCTAAACAGATCAGCTTTGGGTGAAAGTTCCATGACACCTGAGGAGAAGAGTTACCAACCATAGTCTTCATCCCAGAGCTTTAGGCCCTTTTAGTTACTCTAGTCTAGGCTTGGCCACTAGGTCCTATGAATAGATCCCTGCAAATATGTGGATGTCCATGGATATGCGCATTAAGTCTGCATCCGCAGATAATGTGGATATCTGCAGACCAGTTCTAGCAGATGCAGATTGGATACAGGTCCACGCATTTTTCTCTGCACAGGGCTAGAGCTCTGCAAATAAGTGAATATCTGTGGACCATTTCATGTGGATGCAGATCGGATGCAGATCCACCTATTTGTATCCATGCAAGGCTTTACCAATGAAGCCAAGATGTTGACCTTGACTCATTTTCCATGGAAATCCAGTTCAGAGAGCAGAGAATGAGCATGATGAGCCATAGCCAAGGTAGGGAAACTTGTCCAAGAAGCGTATGCATAATGTTCTTTTCTGATTCCCCGTAAAAATGCAATTGTTTGTTAAGTGCTTGAAGAGTCCTGTGTGGAAGATGCTAGAAAGGGGATGCAGGGCGAAGGTCACCAAATGCCCTGTGGGTTTATGGTGCTACGTGATCCTTGTCACCTCAATGCAGGAGTCAGGGTGACATCTTCGTATTCTCTTGCTCACACGGATCTCAGTCCCTCAGTCCTAGTGTCTTGAGTGTAGGGCCCCACTGAGGTCATGGTGCGCAACACAAACAGGGGTTGAAGTTAGCACCAGGCATCCCTTCTGCACTGAGTGCTCTGTGCTGTTTCTTCCTTGCCCTCCAATGGCAGTGTGTTGCCATGTCTGAGAAGACGTGATTGCAACCTGCACCCTCATGATGCTGAGAGACTTGGCCCTACATTCCCCTTTGAGACCTCATGCCTGCTGCCAAGGAGGTAGTGTTAACTTGGTGGGTGTTTGGTAGCATCAAAGTCCCCTGCACTTCCCCATCCCTCCCATCATTTTCACCTCTCCCTTCTCCACCTCTGCCCAAGCCCCCATGCAGGATCCAAACTGGAATGGGAGAGTCTGCAGTAAGCCCAGCCATCGCTGCAATCTGACCTCTGGGCAGAGCCTTTTCTCTCCGTATCCAGCCTCTGTAGTTCCCCCACTTGGAGTAGGGCAAATTCAGGCCTGAGAGTTTGTTGATGTCCAGTTGCCCTGGAGGCATGACCCACTTCAGAGAGCAGGAAAGACAATTGGGGCCTCCTGGGAGCATCTGGTTGAGCAAAAAGTTTCCCTGTTGCCTGAGAGCAGAGCAGATTCTCAACAGTGAGAAAACTGGTTTAATTCACTTTGACTTGGGTGTGAGCAGGCCCAGTGGGTCCTTTTCTAAAGGAGAATGCCTATGTGCTTTCCAGAGATCCTGACGAATGCCCTAGGGAGAAAGAACCAAGAGGAAATGAGAGCAGAAATAATAGTTGGTCTCCCCAAAATGCTCATTCGCTCCTGCCTAGGTGTTGCTAACATGACATGGAAATAAAGCAGAGGGAAATTTTGCCCCTTAACCCCTCCCCACCCAGCCCATATCATTGAAGGAAGAACCTTTTATTGTGGTGGGAGTGAAATAAACTCCTTGAAATGAAAGAGCATATTGTATTTCCAATGCCTCCTCATTTCACCCCTGTGTCTTGCTCCCTGCTCCTAGCCTGGCGTGAAATCTGGAAAGAGGCTTTACAAGTTCCACTTCAATATTTCAGACAGCTACGATGGATTCTGCAGCTCAGCGCTAAGTAAACAGACCTCGCTTAAGCCAGGACTGCTTCATTTTGACTAAACCCTAACTAAATAAGCCGGCTTCATGAAGCACAGGCCTCATGGCTTTCAAGGATGTCTTAGCCCTTGCTTCATTAACACCTTTTAATCCCATTGGTACAATCTCATACGCTCCAAATTACCCTTCCCAGGCCTGGGTCAGGGCCCTCCGTGCTGCCACACAACAGGTCAGAGAGCTTCTCAACAATTTGCTGCTCAGCTCAGCCCCATCTGGAGCCACTGCAAGGGGCAGCACTCTCAATCTGACTGTGACAAAGCAGTCTCTGAGGAGAATGGTGCCCCCAACACTAGAAACCATAGGGCTGCCTCTGTAGAGATTAAAGGGCTGCTTGCAGTATTTTCTTAGCTCTTGAATCCAATAGGTAATGGAGTCCATTAAATATCTGAAAAGAGTTGGTCTCTGTAAACCCTTCCCAAATGTTTTGTTCAAGAAGCCAACCACCTCAGGGACCTGCCATACAAAGAAACAAGATAGCAGACTTTTCCGGGACTTGTGTGGTTCAGAAGAGATGAGTAGAAGGAAATCAGCCCAAACATCCAAACAGAAATACCCTGGCATGTGTGAAACCTGGTGCTGAATTTTTTCGGCTGGGGTCTCAGCCTTTAGCACTCAGCTTCTGTGAGGGGGGTTGTTTTTTGTTTTTAGCAACAGTCACCTCTCTACCCCCACCATGGCATGGTTAGAAATTTTAGGTGAACTAGGGGAATTTAGTTAAACTCAGACTCTTTCACAGAGGTTGAACAGTTTGCCTTTAATTCAAAAGCAGATTATAAAGGATGGGGATAGGGCCAGCTCTGTTGATTGTCCATTTGAAGGAAAATGGGAATGCACAATGAATACAACCAGATCTACAGCTGCCAGGGAGTGACATTCATCGCTGTGCACCAGTTAAGTGCCACTTAATTCCAGTGCGTAGGCCCTCTGTAAAGGAGAGTATTGCAGACAGAGTGAGGGTGAGACGTTGAGAGACACAGCAGGCAAAGGATACTGGGTCTCAGGGAACTAATTTCTTGCACTTAATGACATACGACATAGCTCCATAGCGGATCAAATTTTGGGGGCAGATCCTAGCCAGAAAGATAGCTGCATGTGGGGAAGATGATGTCCCTCCAGAGGGGTCTCTGGTGTTTCAGTCAGTGATCATATATCCTGCATATGCTGGCAATTTAGGCATGAGCCATGGGTGGCCACCTCATAGCTGAGGAAATAAAATTATGTGTCATAGTGTGTGATTAGGCTATGGAACTCATTGCCACAGGATATAGTGGAGGCCAAGAATTGGGCATTTCTATGGATAACAAAAATATTCGGATTTGAAAGGGGCAGCTGTGTCAGCCTAGTTCAGCAAAACAAACAAGGAATCCTGTGGCACTTAAAGACCAAGAGTATGTCTACACTTACACTTTAAATTGAAATAATGATGATTAGTTCGATTTAAAGTAGTGCATGCCTCAACTAGTTTTCCTTATTTTGAAATGAGGAGCACCCTTATTTTGACATAAGGAACAGTCATTTTGAAATAATAAAACCTGGTTTTTATATTGAAATAAAGATTATATCAAAACCGTTATATTGAAATAACACAGTATAGTTGCGTTATTTCAATTTAACCGTTATTTCAGTTAAAGACTTTTTACCCTTTTTCATCCCAGGGTGCCCTCCTCTTTCTATATATTGGGTATGGCCCTTCTTGGGGGCCATTTTGCCACACCTCCATGGTACCCCTCTCCTAAACTGAACTAGCAAGTCCTGTGCGTGGACATGCTAGTTCAATTTGAGTTTCTAGTGTGGACATGTTAAAACAATTTAACTTAAATCAATTTAATGATTATTAGTTCTATTTACTAAGTTCAATTTAAGTTAAACGGACTTAACAATCTAAGTGCAGACATGGCCTAAGAAATTAATTTATCACATGAGCTTTCATAGGACAAAATCCCACTTCATCAGAAGCTTTGAAGACAGAGTTACAATAGTTAATGCTAACAGAAATTTGTGTAGGGATACAAAACCTCATGCGTGGAAGCTTAGCCAATCTCTATTAGTGGTCAGGGTGAGACCTTAATGGGGGGGGGCAGCTCACTCTCCTTGAACCCTTTGCAAAGTTTCCTTCACCTTCCTCTAAACCAACTAGAGATGACCATTATTGGAGCCAGGACACCATGGGTCTGATCCAGGCTGGGAATTCCTGTGGTGCTGTGGTGGGACCAGGGCTGCTTGGAGCACAGCAGTAGGTGACAACCCAGTGGAAAAGCAGGCTGCTGTCTCTGTGATAGACAGAACCTTGCAAATTTGCAGATATTCATATTATATCCATATCCATAGATACAACACAGATATCCGCAGACCATTTTTTGCAGATGCAGATCGGATACAGGTCCACATATTTTTATCTGCGTAGGGCTAGAGCCCTGCAAATATGCAAATATCTGTGGATATCCGCATTATATCTGCATTCACGGGCACAACATAGGTATCTGCAGACTGTGTGTTGCAGATGCAGATTGGATGCAGATTTGCAGATTTGTTTCCATGCAGGGCTCTAGTGATACCTCTGTCTGCACAGAGATGGCCCACTCAGATGATGGTGTTTCTGCAGCCTGCAGAGGTGAGGGTTGAGGTGTCTGATAGCAACATCCCAGCTTGGGCTTTTTGTGTCCTCCTCCATGTCTCGATGGCAGACGCTGTCTAGCAGCAAATGTCTGGTCCTGGTTATCTTTGAAGAGGCAATTTGCCATCCTACTATTCTGTCAGTAGCACTGCACCTGTTTGTCCTGCTGCTGCTCCCTGTAGGTATGAAGGAGAGGCTGACAAGGGTCATGTCCAACCCCAGATCTGCCTCTCTTTTGCTGCTGATCTTTGAGCAGACACTCTGCCTGCCCTAGAGGCTTGTTTCATGCGGCTCCTAAGAGCAGATTTTCCCAGGTATGAGCCTGTCTCTATGCCCACCACCCAGAGACACTTGCTCCACAAAGCAAAGTTTCTCCTCTGCCCTTTTCTAGCAGGAATCACAAGTTCCACCATTTGTAAAACGAGTTCATTTGATGCAGGCTGAGCAGGTGTGAAGATGGCAGTAGATACCTGTATTAATGACACAGATGTTTGGTGCCCCTGTCTTTCTAATTACTACCATGCGACATGGTTGCAGACTTAATTCAGTCCTGGGTGGCTTTTATGCCTCTGCAGGGACTGAGATCAGTGGTGGTTAATGGACAAGCCAAGTGTCAAGATCTTTTGTTATTTTGGGAAAGAGACAGGGCTCTTCAAGCAGGAACAATCAGAAAGAATGTGGAAACTGTTAAAAGAGCAACAGTGATGTGCAGAGGCAGATTCTGCAGTTGATAACCTGTTCTTCAGCAGAGTTAGAGTACCAGAGAGAAAATGGTCCCACCACAGTCTGTCTCCCTTTTGTTGTTTTAATCCTTTTCTCTGTGCTTGTTGTCTTCCTATAGATAAAATAAATAATGCTTGGTTGTGGGAGTCACTGCATGTGTCTCCTGGTCACAGCTCACAAAGGGGAGTCCATAGAAGGAGACAAACTCAACTGAGGAGACGTAGTTGATAAACAGGGGTGCTATACACTGAAGGCCCTGTCTAAACATGAATGAATCACTGAGAGAAATGCAGGCCCCAGGCCTGTCACTGGCAAGGGTGCCCATGAAGATACTGAAGGGTACAACTACATGGCAGCTAGGAAGTGTGACCATAGCACGTGTAGACATGAATTAAGTCATAGCTCAAGTAACAAGGGAAGTGAAGCCATGGCAGCACGAGCAGTTACATGGGTTAATCTCTCCTGCCCAGGACCCTGGGTTCATACGCTGGTAGCCGTTCCCACTGCTGCCCCTATTTCACTGCACTTGTTTTTGGAGCTAGCTAGATCAAAACTAGCTGGGGAATGTCTACACAAGCTACCGTTGCACCTCCAACTGCCATGTAGACGTACTCTGATTGAGGAATCAAAGATACAGCTGGGACAGTTGATGAATTAATATACCTACCCAGCAATCAGCACTGAGTAACTTATCTGTGCCCCCCCCCCGTCTCAACAGGGAGGGTTACTGTGCAGTTTAGAGAAGAAAGCTGAGTTTGAGCCCAGATTGGAAGACACCCTTTTTTTCTTCTCAAGCTGTTGGTCTCTGATTCTAGCTGAACCCTCAGCTTCAATAGAAATGTTTGACTTGAAACCTTCTGTTCCCAGCTGCCAACCAAATACAACATGAACAATGCTTCTGTCTGCTACACAATGTGCAAACCCAGTCTGGCCTTTGGCTCCTTTAGCAAGTGTGGCAAAGTGTGAGGTTTATGCTGCTGCTTGATCCTGTTGTGGGGTTTTCACACACCAGCATGTGTGCACTGTGGGGGACAAATTAATCATGGCTCTCAACCTGGAAAGAGAGACCACCGATCCTCCCCAGTGATGAAGGCCCATTCCCAGCTGAGACTCAAATTAGCAGAGAACGAGGTGTGGTTCAGGATTTATTATTCAGCTGAATAACAAAAGGAACTGCATCAGAGGGCAGCAAAGAAGTGCTAGCCCCTCTGAGCAGGCCCCCCCCAACAACTCGAGTGCAAGAGAGAGCCCCGAGGGGCAGCATCACAACACTTTTATCCAGTACAGTATGATAATGCTATGATAATGCTTACATGATTGACAATATTTTAGAGACCCTTATATGGTTACATTAACATTATTAAATACATATTAATGATTAAAGAATGCATATAATTATCCCCGCCTCTGTTTACTATTGACATCATTTGCATTATCCTGGGCAGCCGCAGTACCTGCAAACTCATTAATTTCTGCCTAGAGATGCTGACCTTACATTCTTGTGAGGCTATGGTGCCAAGAAGGGTGAGCAGGAGATAGGAGGTAATACTCCCTTTTCAGTTTAGAACAAAGACGGACAGTCTAGCTTACATTCCTTGTCCAAATGGTCAGGAGAAAAAGCATGAGAAAGGGGAGATAACACACTTTAACGATCAACTCTAGGCTGCTTGTTAAAGAAACTTAGATACATGACTTGCCAGAGAGACGACCCCACTACCATAGCAACCCACGGCTCCAACGAGGCCTACACTTCAGCACCTTTTTCACTGTTCTACAGAAGAGATTACATACAATTTCCCTTACAACTCCCCCCTTTGTTCCTATTTATGTATATATACTAGGAACACTAGATTTATGGATTTTCATAATAGAGAAGGGACGGCACCTTTTTCACTGTCCTACAGAAGAGATTACATACAATTTCCCTTACAGCACACATGCACACAGACACACACATACATACACATGCACATGCAAACACCTGCACACATGCACAGCCTTATGCCAGTTGTCGGTTCAAGTAATTATATTATTTATTACTTGTTTTATTGTAGCACCTTGGAACACTAGTCATTAAGCAAGACCCCATGGTGCTTAGGTGCTGGCCAAACACAGAACAAAAAGGGAGTTTCTGCCCCAAGGAGCTTACCATCTAAGACAAGAAAGAACAGGTGAATACAGACAGGGAGTACAAGGAAACCATGAGCCAATACTGGTCAGCATGATGAGTAGTGACATCTGCAAACCAGCCACCTACCTGGTGTCAAGCTTTTCGGTATCACATTTATATGTTTTTAATGAGCCTTTTGGGCTGGACTAGCTGCGTGAGCAGTGCTGAAATGTGAGGAAAAGAGCAACTCCTCAGGTTTTGTCAAGGCTGGGGATGATCAAGTAATGCCTCGTCCTTCTTTCTGGGAGTTTGACTGTAGTGCAGCTTCAGTGACTAGTGCACCTGTCTTGTGGCTTGTGAGTGCCAGAAAATGTGGGGAACTGGGTGGCTAGAGGACTGGAAATGGGACATTGAGTCTTTCTCCCATCAGTCACTGATCCTGATCTGATCCCAGATCAATAGTGTATGAATGCTGTTACCATCTGAAGTCTGCTTGGTGCCCTGGGCATGTGAAACAATTTGGTTTTGTTGAACAAGTCGGCACTATCGCAGTGAGCATTGCTCAACTTCTGTCCTGGTTGCCTCATCAGAGAGACCAAGGAGGTCTAAACTCCCCCTTTGCAGTGGCTGGGCGCTTCCAAAGGAGTGGGTGGGAAGCTATCCTTGCTCACCAAGGCTGTCCCCTCTCTGCAGAAGCACCCAGGTCTCAGGTGCTAGGACTGTCTGTCAATCCAGCACCCTGGCTGGTGTTAAGTTCACTGTAAGTAACCCTGAAGCCCAATCAGTGTCTGCAACATCCCCCATGTGGTTTCTATGGGCAGCTGCATTCACACATCATGCAACCAGCAGCCTCTCCTTCCTCCTCTCAGAACATTGGCTGCACCGAGACATGTTCTGTTCCTATGACAACCCAAACAATATTACCTTGACTTAAATGGATTCAGGCGATATTAAAACCGGCCTCTTTAGGAATTCCTAGTGTTGGAGGGGCTGAGAATTTTAATTTTGTGTAATGCGAGCTGACACCGTGTTTATGAGCTGCTTGCTGAATGTTTTCTTCAATTAGTACAAAGCAGAGCAGATTTGTTTTCAGGGCTTAGCTGAGAGAGGGGGGTGGGGGGCTCCCAGTGCCCGTGTGAGATTGAGTTACGTTATAGCTGCTGCACATCCCTCCACCAGCTGCAGCTGGGAAGCCCTTCCTTTGAACAACCAAGATGGCCAGTATCTCTTCAGACAAGACCTGCTAATTGCTTTGCTGTAATAGCAGTAGGGTAAATGGGCTAGCCTGCCTGCATGTGGGCAGACCTCTTGTCCCAGCTCTATGGTAGCATTTTTCCACCTTGTACCTCTTGCATCAATCACCTCTTCCCCAGCTTCGCCTTTAAAAGGAGTCCATGTCCACAACCACACGTGCCTTTGCACACTCAGACACTCAGGGGACTTAACTCCACCATCCCTGTTCTGTGCATGATCAAGTCCAAAGCAAATTTTGTGTCGGGAAGTCTGTCCCCCGCATCCCTGCACAAAATACTGTACAATCAGCCTATGGTACTCATTGCCCCAGCATATCATTCAGGTCAAAAGCATGGAGGGAATAAGAAATAAAATACCCAGCATAAACATTTATACAGAAAATGAGACTTTCCAGAGTTGTTTTGGTAAGGATTTCAGGATTTTGTGTGAGAACAAAACTTGTTTCAGGGCATGATTCCCAGCATCTGACTAATGGGAGTCAGGGGGGCTGTCAGAGGGTAAACCAACCCTGTCACAATTGTGCACTCTCCCATCAATGCTTCCAGTAGTGACTTTCATTCATAATGATTCCTAATGTTTTGACTTTTATGGCTTTCATAGAACAGGGTTGGAAGAGATCTCAGGAGTCCAACCCCTTCTTCGAAGCAAGACCAACCCCAGATAAATCACCCAGCCAGGGTTTTGTCAAGTCACACCTTAAAAACCTCTAGGGATGGAGATTCTGCCACCTTCCTAGGTAACCCATTCCAGTGCTTCACCACTTTCCTAGGGAAAAAAGATTTTCCTAATATCCAACCTAGACCCCCCCCACTGCAATCTGAGATCATTGCTCTTAGTTTTCATTTGCCACCACTGAGAACAGCCTAGCCTCATCCTCCTTGGAACCTTCCTTCAGGTAGTTGAAGGTTGTTATCAAATCCCCCCTAACTCTTCTGCAGGCTAAATAAGTCCAGTTCCCTTAGTCTGTCCTCCTAAGTCATGTGTGTCAGCCCCCTAAGCCAGAAGTTTTCAAACTTAGGGTTGGGACCCAGCACTGGGTCGCAGACCATCAGGCACTGGGTCGCAGCAATCCCTGCTTTCGCTGCCAAAAGACTGGAGTGCATTGCTCACAAACAGAATTGCTGGTCACAGGCATAAATGATTTTTTACAACTGGGCCCAGAGGAAAAAATTTGGAAAACCACTGGCTAAGCTTTTAAATAGCTCTCTGCTGGACTCTCTCCAATTTGTCAACATCCTTTCTGTAGTGGGGGTGGCCCAGAATGGGACACCATACTCCAAATGAGGCGAGTGCTGAATAGAGGGGAATAATCACATCTCTGCATCAGTGCTGGAACTAGGTATTTTGTTGCCTGGGGAGTGTCCAGAGCAAGCAGCACGCGGAACGTGCCCTGAGATCAAGCGGTGAACGGAGCCACTCGGTACGTGCAGGGGACTTTGCCCTGCTCATCGGCCTGCCCTAGGATGGAGGGCCCTGCCCTCCATCTTCTGGCCATGCCCCTACTGATGCAACCCTATATGTCATTAGCCTTCTTGGCAATAAGGTCACACTGTTGACTGATATCCAGCTTCTTGTCCACTTTAACTCCCAGGACCTTTTCTGAAGAAGCTGCTGCCCAGCCAGTCAGTTCCCAGTCTGTAGCAGTGCATGGAATTCTTCCATCCCAAGTGGAGGGCCCTGCACTTGTTTTTTCTGAACCCCATCAGATTTCTTTTGGCCCAATCATCCAATTTGTCTAGGTCACTCTGTAACCTATTCCTATCCTTCAGGGCGGCAGTTCCCAACCCCTTGACCCACAGGGCCTTTCAAAATGGCCCATGCTCTCCTCTTGCTGCATGGGAGTCAGTCTGCAGCTGCAAGCCTCCTCCCTGGTCCCAGTGCAGAGCCAGGAGTCAAGCTGCAGCCACCAGTCTTCTACTCAGTCCCGGCACACAGCACTGGGCACTGAGCACTGATTGCTGGAGCCAGAGGGAGGGAAGAACTGATCTTTTGTCTCTCTGTCTGCAGAAGGGAGCCACTGCCCAGGAACCCAGGTGTAGTGTAGGGATCCCTGCTGCAGCAATGGGGATGGGAGATCCTTGCTGAACTCCTTGCCACTGACTGCAGGGAGCCAGGAGTGCTGTCAGGAACTGGTGGCCCTTCAAGGCTAAAAAAATTATGTTTGTGGCATTTGATCGGGAACCACTGCTCCAGTGTATCTACCAGTCCACCACCCTGCCCTGCCCAGCTTAGTGTCATTCATGAACCTGCTGAGGGTGCAAGCCATCCCTTTCTCCAGATCAATTAAGCTGTTGAACAAAACCATCCACAGGACTGACCCCTGAGGCAGTTATCTTGATACCAGCTGCCAGCTAAACACTGATCATCTGATCACTGCCCATTGAACCCAGCGATCCAGGATCTGTAGTTCCCAGATCCCCAATCTTTTCTTTTTGAAGATGGGCATTAAGGCCCAGGACCTTCTCCAGTCACCACAAGTTTTCTCCAATGCCTAGAAGATGAATTCTCCAAGACAAGACAGGATAGTTGAGATCGAATTCCAGATGGGAGGCTGGGAACATTCGGTGATGCATGCTCTGACTTTTTACAGTCACCACAACTGATACTAGACAGCTCTTCAGCAAACAAATACATAGCAAGATCCAGAGACTGGAATTTGAAGCTAGACAAATGCAAACTGAAAATAAGGCTATGTCCACACATACATCATTATTTCGAAATAAGTTATTTCAAAATCAAGTCCTTATTTTGAAATAAGTTAATTCAAATTAACAGTTTGTTAATTCATATGAAGGGAAAGCCTGCTTTTGAAATAGCCATTGTTTCAAAATGGTTATTTCGAAACAAGACACAACGTGTCCAAATGCCGTTGTTTCGAAACAACCATTTCAAAACAACGGTTATGTCGATTATATGCAAGGTTTAACGGTTTTGAAATAACGGTGCGTTGTGTGGACATGCCACTTCTTATTTCGAAACAACCTCTGTTGTTTTGAAATAAGAAGCCTGTGTGGACATACCCTAAGTCATTAGCTGGTAATTAGCCATTGGAACAGATTCCAAAGGGATGCGGTGGATTCTCTATCTAGAAGCGTCTTTAAATTGAGACAGGGCATCTTTCTTAGAGAGACACTAGTGCCTAGGCTCTAATTACAGAATTTTGGTCTCAGTTCTGGAGGCCCTGTATGGTATTGTCTGGTCTGTGCTTTGCAGAAGGTCGCTTCTGAGCTTTAAATCTAAGAACATCAAGAAATTGTTACTCAGTAATAAGTCACATGCCTGTAACTGATCACAGATAATGGAAGTGTTTATGCTTTCTTTTCACCTCCACCTCTCACACTGGGTTTAGGTGCATCTCAGTGATAGAAGAGATTTGTAAGCAACCTCTGCATGGAACATGGATGTGTCCCACCGTCTCCTTTATGTATGGGTTCCAAATGGGTAGGTGTGTTAGTCTAGTTCAGTGGCACAAACAGAGTCTGCCACCAGACTCCTTGTTTTGTTGTGTATGGGGTTTTTTTTGAGTTTGATTTTTAAATGTGACACCTTTTGTTTTTTAAACTGTACTTTTCCCATTTCAAACTCAATTTTTTAAAAAAAAGAAAACCTGGATCTCAAAAAGACGGGGAGAGGAGGTTGCAAACAAGAGATGGAGAGGAACACAGACAGACAGAAGGAGAGCAAGAAATCCCATGCGGCTCCAGTTGGAATGTCCCAGCCACTTCAGGCGAAAGCCATTGCGCATCCCAACTCCATGGTGGTATTTGGAAGGGCTGAGCCCTCCCCTATAAGCCTCTCCATCCCGCTCCGCCGAGTTTGCCAGGAGGATTAACCCAGTCTTGTTCTCAATCCCAGTTTATGAGTTCCCTGCTGGTGGGGAAGATCCTGTGTGTTTAAACAACAGCCTAATTAATCCCCATTTTATTACTTTCTCTTGTCAAGTGGCTAAATAGAAGCTGTCAGCCGGCAGCCACCAGGCTTGCATTTGTTTAGATCCCAAATTACTTCATCAGAACCATCTGCTCTGAGCACAGGGCACTTGGCAATTGTTTATTTCTCTCTCAGGACGCTGCATGGGGCACTAACAGCCTCCTCCAGGGTTTCCTGTACCAGGTCTGTGCAGTCCTTGGAGACTAAGTTATTAAAAAGAGTTTGGGGATCTTGAAGGACTCCCCAGCTGCTGAGACCAAAATAACAGTCTGGTACTTGGGGTCTCTGTGACCTCAGCCTGCATTTGCTGATTCCACTGGCCTGTGTGGTGACATGGATTGGCCTGAATGAGCCACCAGCAAAGGTCATTCAAGAGCAGAAGAGGCACTCGGGGGCAGCTCAGCCCCATATGTGGCCTCAGATCTCTGTAGGTTGAAAGGCAGAGCAGAGGTTTCTCACAGAGCTAGGAGGAAAAGTCAGCAATAAGAGCAGCCTAAAGCAGGGCCGGAGCACTGCCCCAACCTAGAGAAACCACTACCCATCCAAGGATTGTTTCTATGACATCTGTCAGGACGGCTACTTAGCAAAGGTAAATGAATGGAACCCAACACCCATTTATACTGGGTGATGAGCTGGCCTTTGGTTTTATATACTTTGCTTTGGGGTGCTTCCCTGAGCCGTTTCCAGGTCATGTAGCTGGCAGCCCAAATTCACTTCATCTCTCAGTCACCATGTTCAGAACAGCTGGAATCTCCTGGGGACTTCTGGCCAGCCCAAGCCTGACCTTGCCTTAGGCCTGTGTTGATGCCCCAGCACCTAACACTGCTAGTTCTCTGTCCTCCTGCCTCTAGGAACTAGCACGCTCAGCATGAAATTATGGAGAACTGGAGCCTTTCCCAGCCTGGTGGGACCCCTGTTGATGTCGGCATTTACACTACAGTGTCACTAAGCATGTCTGTACTAACAGCGTCTGCAGAAGAACAGCTGTTACCCTGAGCTGCTGCTTTGCCCACTGAAACCCCAGGCCTACCTCAGGATCTATGTGTGAGCACTAACTCAACTACCAAGAACTATTCTGATCCCTCCTGTAGCTCCAGGACTTGACTGAGCCCTTCCTTGCCCTGAACCCTTTTTCCCAGACCCTGGCTGACTGCTTTGTTCCCTCCCTGGCCACACAGGCTCTTCCAGACCAAGTGCAGCAGCTGCCTGAAGGCGATCGCCCCCTCTGAATTCATCATGCGGGTGATGGAGAACGTCTACCACGTCCACTGCTTCTTCTGCTGCGAGTGCGAGCGGCGCCTGCAGCGGGGGGATGAGTTTGTGCTCAAAGAGGGGCAGCTGCTGTGCCGCAGTGACTATGAGAAGGAGAAAGAGATGCTCAGCGCCATCAGTCCAGCACCCACTGAGTCTGGTGAGGGGCCACAGGGAGGGAGGAGATCAGACAAGTGGACCCCCCTTACAGAGTTGGGACTGCTGGGGCAGCCCTCTCAGAACTAGGGTTCCTGGCACTCTATTGTTGGGTGTTGTAGGGATACTGCCTGCTTCCCAGTAGACAGAGGAAGAGGCTGGTGGAGTCCAGCCTGTGTGCAGGCTCCATTTGTCTTCTGAAGTGTCCATCCCATGACCACTGTCTGAGACAAGACACTGGGCTGGACAGGTGACCTGTGGTCTGATCCAGAGCAGGAGGGAGGGAGAGAATTAAGTGGGTCATGAGGTTGGCCAAGTCCATTGGTGTGATCTGAAGGGATGGGGGTGGGTGGCTACTGGGCTAGATGGAGCCATTGGTCTGATGGGGGTGGGAAGGAGTCTGTGGCAGGGGAATACTCTGCTAGCTAAGCCCATTACTCAAAACTGAGCTGGATAAATTTGTGGAGGGGATGGTATGGTGGGACAGCCTAGTTTGGCAATAGACTGTGTTTTGATTACCAGTGGTGAATATGCCAGTGGCCTGTGATGGAATGTTAGATGGGAGGTTCTGGGTTATTACAGAGAATTCTTTCCTAGGTGTCTGGCTGGTGAGTCTTGCCCACATACTCAGGGTTTAACTGATCACCATATTTGGAGTTGGGAGGGAATTTTCCCGAGGGCAGATTGGATAGGGCTCTGGGTTTTTTTCTCCTTTCTATGTAGGATGGGGCATGGCTCACTTGCTCATGGATTCTCTGTATCTTACAGTCTTTAAGTCATGATTTGAGGACTTTAATAACTCAGTTCTAGGTCAGAGGTTTATTACAGGAGTGGGTGGGTGGGGTTCTATGGCCTGCATTATGCAAGTCAGATCAGATGATCATAATGGTCCCTTCTGACCTTTGCATGTATAAGTCTATGAGAGGTGGGGGATATGGGGTGATCCTGGCCTAGATAAGCCTATTGGTCGGATCCGGTGCACCACTTCCTATGTACTGTGTCTCAGGACAAGAGCCCTGATGGCAGGGCTGTCCCTAGAGGGGTGCAGGGCCCTGGGAGAATTGCCCTGTGTGGTGGGTGGGGCACTGGTGGGTGGGACCGGCCAGCCCCAGGGACGGGTAGACCCCTGTGCCAGCCATCTCATGCTGGGGACTGGTTAGCCAGCCAAAAGGGTGGCCTGGTTCAGCGCTGCCAGTCTGCTCCCCCTACCACCTGTGCTGTTCTGTGGGGATCAACGCCCTGAAAGTTCGAAAGGCCCAGGCCTCACCAGTGCCAGGGCCACTAATTGCTACCAATTCCACTTCCAGTGAAAAGCGAGGATGAGGATGGCAGCCACTCACACGGTAAAGGCACTGAAGAAGGCAAGGATCACAAGCGCTCCAAGCGCCCACGCACCATCCTTACCACTCAGCAGCGACGGGCTTTCAAGGCCTCCTTTGAGGTTTCCTCCAAACCCTGCAGAAAGGTAGTGTGAGTAGCAGGCGCCTGGCCTGGCTTTTATGCCTGGAACCCCCTGGTAGTCCCATTGCTGGGACCCCAGAGCCCAGCATCCTGTCTAAACACTCCCAGCTGTGCTGCAGTGCACACAAGGGGTACGTGAACCCCAGAGGGAGAGGCCAGGTTCCTGTCTACTGGTGTGGAGGCAAGCAGCAGTATGGCGCACGCACCATAGGCTGATTCTATTTCTGTGCACTGCAGCCTTAAGCCTCAGTGCAGGTTCATTTCAGTGCAGACTGTTAAAGTAGAATCACACACACTGGGCTAGATTCTCAACCACCTGCATCTTGTGCTCTTTTACACCAGTGCCAAGTAGGCACATTCTGATTTGGGAGCATTTCATACCCACTTTCCACTGGCATGAATGATAGCAGAGGGTGAATTAGGCGTCTGCTGAGCCCTTTCATAGACAGCAGCGTCGTCTGTTATTTTCTTTCTGCTCTGGCAGTGTTTATAGCCCTGAGCAGATAAATAGAAAGATAAGCTGCTTGCCTTGTGGGGGTTACAATGTAAACAGAAGGCAGAGGACCCTACCTTTTGGGAGCACAGTTTCCTGTAGGGAGCAAGCAATTCCTCATTAGATATTTTTCTGTGGTGTGCATTTTCTAAACTCCTGAGCTGTGGAGCTGCTCTTAGGAGCTAACACTCCTCAGAAAGACAGAAAGAAAGAAGTTAGGTAGGCAGAGTCCATTGCAGACTGCACAGTAGATCTACAGTAGGTGTGAGAAAAGGGGTATGGACCAAGATTAGGGATGCTGCTCTTAGCATCAGCTGGGTTGATCATTTTCCAGTGTAACAAAGCTGTAACCCACCTTTCCAAACTCTTCTCCTTTCTGCGGGCAGGTGAGAGAGACCCTGGCAGCTGAGACAGGCCTGACAGTGCGGGTGGTGCAGGTCTGGTTCCAGAATCAACGAGCCAAGGTGAGTGACTGTTTCTCTCTTCAATTCAGAACCAGACTCTGGTGCCCTGACTTGCAGTTGCACTAAGGCCCTTTACACCATTTTGCACTGTAATGGGGGCAGAAATGGCTCTCTGCGAATCTCCTCTCCCCCCAACCTGCGTGGAGCTGGTGAAAAGACCCTGGGATGAATTGAGGCCATAGTACTATACACTGATACTCTTTGCTTCCCAAGGTCTGCTGGGGTACCATGAAACCCTAGTGAGGCTCTGCTTCAGGATAGCGTCTGTGAAATGTCAGTGATGTGCCTTCATTGTGGGGGAGCACAGGGAGTTAACTATGTATTTCCCCAGCCAGACCCTCAATGCAACCTCAGTCAGGGCCTGCTTGTTTCCCCTGGCAGATGAAGAAGATAGCTCGCAGGCAGCAGCAGCAGCAGCAGCAGCAGCAACAACAGCAGGAGCAGGACCAGCTGGGCAACCCGCGTTTGGGGACTGGCCGTGGGACAGGGCGCAGCAGCAGGCAGAGTAATGATGACAGCGAAGGTGAGGAGTGGCAGAGCATTGGGGGCAATGTGGTAGAAGCTGGGAGGGACTGGGAGATGGGCCTAGCTCTGTGGGTGTGGCGCCCAGGGCTGGAGGAGGCAGAGACTGGAGGGCAGGACTGAGGCATGCTGGCAAAACTGTGGGGAGGGACAGTGAAGGGGAGAGTCTAGATTAGATCCTGGCAAACTGTCTGGGTCAAAACTGGAGTAATGGCTAGAGCAAAGGCCTGGGACTCAGAATTCCAGTTTTATTCCCTGCTCTCATAGAGTCCCTTTGAGATCTTGGCAAGTCACGCCCCCTCTCCCTACCTCAGACTGTCAAATTCTGAAAATAGCAGCTAGGGCAGGGGTCAGCAACCCAAAAAGATAAGAAGAGCCATTTTAAAAAATTCCTTCAATAACTGGGTGTTTTGGGAGCCACAGTGGGTGTAGCCTTCTTGTGGAGGTTGCAGAGAGCTGGGCCATGGTGTCTGCCACAGGGTCCCCTGGAGGAGAGGGGGGAGCACAGAACCAAGAGCAGATCCCCACAGGGTTCCCCGGTGTTGGGGAGGGGGGACCTGGAACCCAGAGCCACAAGGGGGGGAGCCAAATAGCTGCAGGTGGCTCTGGAGCCACAGGTTACAGACCCCTGAGCTAGGCCATCATGCCATAGGGTGTTGGGAGGATTTGCACATCTCTTTCAGAGTGTAAATGATAATCAGCGGTGAGCTTGGCAAGCTTAGTACATTTGGTGTCAGTTGTTTCAGACTTTGCAACAAGGGCACAATTCTGTTACCAGCTGGTAAACTGAGATTCTCTTCACTTTAGCTTTTACATAACAAATCAGTTTTTAACCTATGGCCATTTGCCCTTTCCCTCTAGGATTAATGGTCCTCGCTCCCACACTAACAGCCCCTTCTCTGCACAGACCCTTCACTTAGTGACAGTGAAAACAAGCCAACAGGGATAGATTCAATCACACATCACAAAAAAATTGTGTTGCTGGCAGCATACAGCCATATTCTGCTTACCTGTGACTTTGGGTGCTCTGCTTGTGGTACCTGACATGGGCCCCATTTCAAGAGAGGTACTTTTTGAGTCCGCTGCAGGTGTCTCAAGTTGGCTACCAAAAAAATCACTAGTCACTTCATTTTTGGCTTTAATTCCACAGGTGTAAATTCAGAATATATTCAGTGATGTCACTCCTGATTTACACGAAAGTAACTGATCACAGAATCTGGCCCAAAGAACCCATCTTTTATTGCATGTCTGGAGGGCCTGTGACAGTGCAGGCTGATGGGGCCCCTGGGCAGTGTCCGACATCATAATCTATCATAATGCTGGGTTTGACACTGTTTTCCTTCTGCACCCCCTGCTTCCACCCGTTCATATCAGATGGAGCCAGTGTTCATGGACTAGATGGGCTCATGGTCCCATATCCCAGGATTCCCCAGCAGCAGCTGCTACCACTGGACCAGAACAGCTACAGCACAGACTTGTACAGACAAGGGCTTACGCCACCCCAGCTGCCGGGAGACCATCTGCATCCCTATGGTAAGCGGATGGCATGGAGGCTGGTGTGACTCAGTGCCAGAGCTGTGCTCAAACTGCAGTCTGCAATGGTGGGTACCAGTCCCTCCGTTATTACTGTCTGACACACGCTCACCAAACTAGTGCAGACGGAAACTCCAGGCAAGACATAGCAGCTGTACAGGACAGTGGCATATTCAAGGGGGTGATTGGTCTCTCAGGCTCATTTGGTTCAAAGCTACCCAAGAAGGTGCCCATGAAAGAGGGGTCTCCCCAGGATAAGGAGAAGTAGTCCAACACAGCCTATTGGGACAGGCCAGCAAGCCTCTTCCAGGTCTAGGGCTCAAATGCTTGGAGTTTTTTCTGGCTGGAGATGGCTGATAACAGCCTAGGGAGAGGCTATAGGGTGAGATTCAAGGCGAGCGTGTGGCCTAGCTTCCTCCCCATCAATCCCTCACCTCCAGGCAGAGTGCATCACAAGATTTAGACATCCTTCACATTCTGGTTAAGCCCAATGTTGAAGATTTAAGCAGGCCTTAAAAATGCCTAGGCCAGGGGCTTCAAGCCTTGGTGCTGTGCTCTGTCCAGGGGCAAGCAATTGAGGGTGAGGGAGCCAAGGCCTCCTGTGGGACTGTGCCCAGGGGTAAATTTCACACACTGAAGAACTGCCCTGTTTTTGTCATCTCTGTTTTCTGTGCCATGGATCAGGCAGGGGTGATGTGCTCGTGTCTCTCTCTCTCCCTTTCCTTTTCTCCCCCCAAGACTCAGAAGGCGTTTTCCATGACATGGACAGTGACAGTATCAGCCACTTGGGAGACTGCCTGCTGTCAACAGCTGAAGCTAACCTCCTCCAAGCTCGGGTGGGTAACCCCATCGATCGACTCTATTCTATGCAGAGCTCCTACTTCACCTCCTGACCACAGAAAAGGTCCCAGTTCTGTGATGAGTGTCTTGGATGGACATTGCTCTGAATTCAGAATGAGGAGTGGAGAGCAGGAACCAGACTAAACCCCTCCGAGGAACTCTGTGACCCCTGCCCAAGGGAAGAGGTGACTGGGTTTGTCAACCCCTAGGCGCTACTCCGTGAGAACCTCCAACACACATTGCAGTGGCTAACCTGCATTGCTTCTCCCTGCCTGTTCCTTAGCTACAATGATGTTTAGCTATAACTGTCACAGTTTGTCCTGTGTTCATGCTTTGGAGCATCACATTCTTCAGCCAAGACTGGTCAAGTTGCCCTGAGTCAGGCTTAGAAGCAACATGTCCTCTGTTGACTGCATTTATTTTAAACCTTGGTGCAGCTGATCCATTTGAGGTGTGCTGAGTTGTGCTCTGCTTCATAGGATTTCATCAACCTGCCCCTCAGGAGCCTGTGTCATGGAACATTATTCCTTGGGCAAGGCCGGTGACTGAGGAGGCCTCTAACTGATGCCACTGCCATTGTGGAGGCTGCCTGCGAGGGATCTGAATTAGACTTTATAATGGCATACTGGCCTCTGAAGGGATCAGCTATGCTCAGTCATTCCCCTTGAAGAACAAGAGATGATTTGGTCTGTTGTGAAATGAGGAAGTCAGGGGACACGAGCCTGAAGAGTGTAACACATTTAGAATGGTATCTCAGCCTCTCCTGACTGCTTCTGCAGCCCTTCCTTTAAAAAGAGGGCCCACTCCATCCATTTCAAGTAGTGTGAAGAGCTTGTTCGCACAGCTTTAATATTGCAGTTACTGTCTGCGGTTTGTTTCTTTTATAACGATTGGTGTGAACTGATATTATTTTTAAATGTTTTTACCAGAACCCATCCCCACAATGTTTCCATTTAGTGGAATTTCTCTCCCTATTTATCCAGCTCATTGATACCTGATCAGCATTTTGCTTCTTTCTAATACCCCAAAAGAGGAAGGGGTTAAATTGGAATGTGCCCTGTGCCAAGTCACTTCCACTCCAAGAGACTGAATTTGTTCTTAGCTCTGAAGCCAACAGCTACAACCCAGATTCTGCTGGGAGACAGAGTACCTCTTCATTGGATGGAGGGGAGCAACACACTTCTCCAGGCATGAAGCTATTACAGGCCTTCAGTGTGGGGTAGTTTAGGGTTAGGAATCAGCAGGGAGATTCAGAGTGATGGCAGGGAAGGTTTATAAAAGATGCAACAGGAGAGAGTGCATAGAAATTTAAATCAGATATTTAACAAGAAAGTTTTTTACTCGCCCACTATTGTATGTTTCAGGTACAGAACAGACAGTTGGCATCCCAGAAATGGCAAATGCTTCCCTTTAGAGCAGGCTGAAGGAAGGAGTCACAGCTCTAGAATTTGCCTTCCCTCAGTTATGCAAACAGTCCCTGAGAAGGGGACTTCTCCAGTGGAAAATAATAACTGGGCATGAACAGGCTGTTTAAAGCCCTGATCCCTAGAGCTACAGACCTCAACAGTTCAGTTTGAGCTGTAGCTAGCAGAGAACATGGCTCAGGCTCACTGACGTTTTGGTATGTAGTATGTTGGTTCTAACCATCCCCTGCCTTATCAATCTTATACAAACTTTTCTCAAATGGAGCAGAAGAAAAGGCTAATAACTGTCGTGGCTGTATTTCTGTGGGAGCCATTGTGAACATCAGAGCTTTGGGAGCTTAGGGGATTACTCCCAATTTGCTTTTCCATTTGTCAGCTTCCCATCTATTCAAGAGGGCTCCTCGAAACTGGACACAAAAAATGGTGCATAACTGAACAACAACCTTCACAGACCTCATGCCATCATTGCGCCCCGCATGAATACATTTGTATAAATTCAGCCCCTGGCAATCTTTTGCCCCTTTGTTTACAAAACTAGACATTTTACCTGACTTCTCCCTCAGTCATCAGTATTGGATGTTTTTTGCCTTTAAGGCAGTTGTGTACATTTTGATGTTTCATTTAAGGGGAATTTACTCCTGGGAACTGGTAATTTGTGTTACCTCCATCCATGCAGGTAGACTTCTTTGGAAGCCTGAGTTGCTGCATTTGGTCCATTCCCACACCTCTGTTGTGTGTCTGTCTGCTCAGAAGAAATGAGACTGAAAACTCCCTGAGTTAGTCTTCCTTCCTTCCTTCTGTGGCTTTTGCACTAGAAATGGTCACGGTTTAGATTTAAGTTTTAAGAGAACATTTCAGTGAACCATGTGCAAAGTGATACGTTTCCTACAAATGCTGGAGCCAGCTTCCCTCCCCGAAATCTCACCTTTGCTCCCGTTGTGATCCAGTGCTGTAATGTGCTGATGTTTTTGCATGTACATTTGGAAATAAAAACATATTTAAAGGTGAAGTCTAAGTTTACCTAAGCACTGACAAACCTGTCTGTACCTTCACTCTGCTTAGATCAAGTAGGCATGTCCATCTTTTTGCAATCTTGTTGGGATCTGGCCTGAGTCTTTCAGGGGGGCATTTAATCAGAACCTCATCTTTCCCCGAGAACAGACATTTCTGAAACAAGACATGAGGAACTAGTGTTAATGGCTCTTCTTACTTTGATAAAAGCCCAGCAAATACAACATCAAAAGTCAGTTATAGTTAGCTGCAAGAGAAATTGAATTCCCCATATGAACAACTAGGATACTGGTAAATGATGTGAAGAACTTTGTTAAATGCTGGCTCACTGGTGCAGGACAGTCTAAGACAGTGGCTTTGAACCAGTGTGCTGTGAGAACTTTACAAGTGTGCCATGAAATTTTGTACAAGGGCCATGAAAATCTGTGTAAAACAAATATTGTTTCATCTTAAACAATATTCTATGTAACCAAAATTACAACTCAGAAAACTTGTAAAAATTAATCATCACATTAAAAGCAAGGTACCAGTCTTTCAATGCTAAAAAATGTGAATATTCTAAACATAGGTGGCCAAAAGGCAAAGTGAGATGACGTATTTTTTTCCAGTGAATTTGAAACATTAATGCATTTGATCCTACTTTGGCGTGTTGTACTCGCTATGCTGCAAACCTCTCTAGTAAGACCATATTTAAGTAAATGTGAAGTTTATGAGCTATCAATTAAGCTGAAAAAAGTGAGTGTGCCATGGAATTGTTTATCTCATTGAAACATGCCACGTTACTGAAAAGGTTGGGAACCACTGGCCTAAGATGACAATGACCAGAGCTGCAGGAGCAATGCTGAGACACAGGCCAGAACTGAGGGAGGAGCTGATGGCCAGTTAGACAGCCTGTCAGGAGCACCAGCTTGAACTTGTGATGATCAAGAAGAGGTTAGTCAAGCCCTGGGACACCAAATGGACAGCTGAAGTCCTTGTAGTCTGGAAAACTAGCACATGTGCCAGGCTAAGTACTGCTGCATCTCTGATCTCAGCAGCATTCTGAGGACTGAGGGAGGGAGGCTGTTAGTGCCAACAGCATTGAGATAGTTGCTGCAAGGTCCAGGGGCTGCAGATTGTCCCAGTGTGTTTTGCAGTAGCAGCCTCTGCTCTTGCCAAGGAACAACAAGGGGCCTGCAGCAGAGACACTGGGCCTCCTAAAATCAAGGGCAGCAGCTGTGGCAAAAGGGAAGGAGCAGGAGGAGTAACTGCGAGAGGGTTTGCAATGTGCTGAGTGGGAGCTTTTGCCTCCACCCCCAATATCACCAACATGTCATGTCCTCAGTGCCGGCCGGAATCAGCCTGAAGGACTGGTAAACTGTTTTTTCCTGATGCGTGACTCCCACCTAATGGACAACCAGGTGCTAGTTGAATCTCAGTTCTGTAGCCCCAGACAGTCTGGTCTGAGTTATTGAAGTTTCTGACTGCATCACCACAGCTGGGCTCTCTTATTGACAGGTCCCAGGCCTCTGTTTCTTGGCTGGCTTGTGTCATCAGCCCATGCTGCTCCTTCATGTCCAGCTGCCCTGGTATTTGTGATGTAGGGGCCCGCGTGGCTTGCATGAATGGCCTTGCTGAGTACTAGTTTTGCTCATTTTGCACAGGGACCATCACTATGGGGTATGGCTGTATCTCTAGGAAGCAGCCACACTTCGCTTCTCAAAACACTTGCCAGACATTAGCGAATTAAGGCTCATAACTGTCATGGGAAGTAAGGAAGTGTCCCCCATTGTACATGTGGGAGACAGAGCCCACGGAGGTTAAGTGGCATCCCCAAGGCCACAGCACAGTCAATCCCAGAGAATCCTACCACCAGGTGTAACCATTACCCACCAGTCCCCACTGACTCCTTTGTTCATCTTCTGTAAATGCTGCAGGCTGGAAACCATCATTAGGTCTCATGGCCCTTCATGCCTACATGTCAGGTTTGTTCTTTTCAGAGGGAGGGCATCAGTCTTGCCCAGGCCTCCAGCATACCAATATCTTTGGTGAGAGTTCCCGACTCCCAACCCTGTGCATGGGCGTCTTCTTCCATGTTGAACTAAACACTTGGCCTTGAAGATGATGGTTGGCCAGAAGACAAGCGTACCCCATCCAGCCTCTCTCACGCCTAGCAGTGACAATGTCAGCTGGATGGGAGCCATATAAAGCAACCGTGTGTGTGAATGGAATGTGGTTCCGCACCCTCTACCCTGCCCATTTCAGACCTGGCCCTGCCTGCAGTACTAAATCTCCCCCTGACTGCTCACACCAAAGAAACAGGCTGATTTATGGCTCTTCTAAATAAAAGAAACAGAGTGTAAAATTAGAGCATTTTCTGGATGAAAAATTAAAGGCATGTTTTTGTTAGTTCCTCATTCTAGATTCATGTGTAATTCACCTTGTTAGTTTTCAAGTTCCACTTGAAAGGAGACTTGACTTCAACAGAAGTTAAAGTAACAGGCTGCAAGTCTCCCAGCATGCTTAATTGCCTGTTCAGCAGGTCCTAAATCAAAAGCAAACAGAGAAAAAACAGCAAAGAATTAACTGAACTAATGATCTTTGGCTTCTTCTCTCTTGCTGACCTCAAGACCCTACCTACATTAATTAATTAACCCTCATTACTCCCTGGCAAACAGATGTTATCTCCTTTGAAGATGAGGAAACAGGAAAAGAAAGGTGGGTGCTAGGCTTAAGGTCTAGAAGGAACTAGATTGCAGGAGTCCTGACACCCTGGCCCCCATTCTACCTATCAGCCAATACCACCTTTTAGCTATAAACAAGACCCAGGAACAGCCAAAAGGGAAGATAAGTAAAATGCAGAAAGGCAGTTTAGAGGTTATCACTGGGCTGTGGAAAGCCCATGGAAGGTGAAGTGTCTTTAAGTATAGCTTTCACATCTATTTCTGCCCTTAGTGGTATGTCCATCAAAGGAGCCTGCTATGGCAATAACAGACAGGTGTGTGTGAATGAAAGGGGAGAGGTGTGAATATAATTACATTCCTCGGCCCAAGTATGTGTAAGATGTTCAGATGCTGTTCCAGAAGTTCTGAAATTATTTAGAACTTGGGGCTTTGTAGGGTCCTGGGTTTGGATACTTTTTTTGGGCTGATCTAGGCTTATGAGACAGTAAGATTGCCAATCCACCAGAAGGCATCTTTAAATTAATTTTTGTGAGGTTCCTGCCATGGAAAACACAGTTATTCATTTATTGATTTGGGCCCCATGGGATTAATTTTGCTGAACCTCTTTGCAGCCCTTAGCGATGAAGCAGAATTCATGGGTTTGACTGACTGCCCAAAGACTCTTCTATGGCTCAGCCCAAAGCTGATGCATAGGTAACTTCTAACAGCTTCCTGTGTTTGTAGGGATCTAGTCTCTTAACTTGGCGTGCAATTTGTGCCAGAATTCGGACTGTCTTTTTACTGTAAGATTCCTTGCTGCTCCATGTTTGATCATTATGCAATAGATTCTCCAATAGAAATTGTCCTAAGATACAGAAATGAGGATGGGTAATTGCTGGATTTCTAATGCTTGTGTTTGTTGCATACATGTTCTGGTTCTCAGCGATTTGTTTTCCCATTGTAGAATGGCACAAAGCATTTCTAAACAACATAACAGCCCCAACCAGCAGTTGGATTTAAGAGTACGGAGTTTGCATTGCCAGATCAGAGCACTAGAGATTCTAAACCAGAACTGTGGCTCTTGCAAGAGCCAATCCCTTGTTACAAAGCACTTGCTGGCCCATGGTGCTGGCTCCTCCTCACTTCCAGTTGCTAACCTTTGTTAAAGCAAAGCATATGGACACTGCTACTTCCCTAATGTTACATCCTCATCCAGGCAACTGCTGTAGCTGGCACCAGGATCTTATTCCATCACAGGATGGAGGAGGCAGGGCCCATCCAGTTGCAAAAGGAAAGGGAGGTGGCTATGAAAAAAACTTCACAATATTCTGTAAAACCATGCTCCGCCCTAACAAACAATTTTGGACTCCTCTACTGCTGAGCTAGATGAAGATTAAAACTGACCAGCTGTGCAATATTATACATAGAGCCAATATTTCTTCAGGGCAAAGGAATGAGAAAACACCACACACACCATCCCTTTGCATGTCCTACTTGAAAGGTTTACTAGTGAGGATCTTTGTTTGTAAACCATTTGCCCCACCTTTTCACAGTGGATTTGCCAGACTTGATGAAGCCATTGGTTCATTTAGTTCAGAAATCTGCCTCCTAGCAGTTCTGGATAACTTGGGTGGAAGACACCACCTCTAAAAACTGGCCACCAATGCAAATCTGTCCCGTGAGGGCAGGTTCCTGCCTCAAAACTGCAACACAGGGCTTTATGACCCTAGCTACCCAAAAGTGCACAAGACGTACTCTACATTCAGAACAAAAGCGACAACTGCCTGGTACAATTTTCTCAGCAGACATTCCTTGCCTTGCCTGTCAGAGCCCACATATATATGCAGCAAAGGGAAGCACTGCTTGCATTTTATCCTGCCTACCCCTCAGTAGCAGGTCGACTTCACAACCGTCAAGATTCAGATGATGCGCCTCAAGCCACCACGGCCAGATGCCTGGGCAGTGTACTGGTTAATTAAAGCAATAGACCCTGAATAAGTAATAATGGAGTGGCTCAAACTGCTGTAGCTGGGCTTAGGAGGGGACCAGTGCACCCTAAGCATAATAAAAAATGGCTTTTTTGCTGACAGCTTGACATTTCAACACAATTTGAACAACATGGAAAGTTCCTGTGTAATGACATCCATAATAAAGCTCTTCCCACTAGACATTTATGACTAATGGGACACTTCCTACTATAAATAATCCCAAGGGAGCAGCTAAAAATAGATTTTCCTCTTCTTTGCTAGCAGTCATATCGTCTCTAAATTCACCCCGAAGCTGCCATCAACTCCTCTCCCAACTCTCCTACCCTGTTAAGACACTAAGCAAATCAGGTCCTCACAGTACATTAAAGGGATAAAACCAGAAAAATGATCCCTGCCTAGCATTTTTATAAAATACCCTTAGTCATAAGTGATCCCAACACACACAAATCACATCACTGCTGAAATGCAGCCACCCCTGGGGTTGGGGACAGTAGCTAATGGGGTTACAGCAAGCAGCACAAGAGCATTGTCAGCTGGCTGCATGATTCAGGCTGTTAGAAGCTGGAACAACCTTAAAATCTACCAACACCTCCCTACAGAAGGAAATCTCAGCCAAGCTGGCTTGCTGAAGATGGCAACTTATGTTCACCAAACACCACATGCTCAAAAGCAAGAACTTGGACATCTGCCATGACTGAAAGGCAGACAAAGAATATTGTGCCATGGGCAGGGAGAATGAAATAGCTAGGAACCAGGTCAGAAAGAGATTTAGTTTGCTGAGCCTTGGTGAAAGGTGGTGGTTTCCCATTAAAACATGCTACAGAATTATATTGGGCATTCGGACAAATATTGAACTCAATACAATGTCCTTGTTTCCGTACAAGGCATAGAGCTCCTTCCCTTCCCTGAGCAGAGCTGCACTGACGGTCCTTTCCCTCTCTCACTTGTTGGGCAGCCCCAGCAGCCAGGAGAAGCTAAGCTCTCACATGCTCACAGCCAAGAAGCTGTTGTTCTAAAGCCAAAAAGATGCAGTGTGGAGTCTGTACGAACAGATCAGAGGGAACAGTGCTATCCGTTGCTAGGCCCTCTGAGCATCACTTTAAAGTCCAAATTAAATCTCAACCCTCCCCTGATAGGCATGAATTCTCCCCATTTCATAGACAGCACATTAAACACCAACACAGAGACTCATCGAAGGATACAAACCAAAGCAGCGACAGCACTGGGAACTGAACCCAGGAGTCCTAACTCTAAGGACTCTGCTCTCATCAGCTGACATGCAGCTTCTTGCACAAGTCATCTCTGCTTTAGACATGCTCAGGGTGTTTCTCTTTGAAGTGTGAGGAATGAGGCTGAGCCCCTGTCCTTAAATTCATTCCTCTCAAAGGGACAGTCAACTGCATTTTATGTCATTTAAGTCCCCTACGTTTGCAGACTTCAAATAACCTCTTTCCCTGTCCCATTTTTCTCCCCAGGTGAATGCTGCTATTCCCCCAGCATTTATGAATGTGTCTGTCTTGTGTCTATAGCTGTCCATTTTTGTAAAGCATTTTGAACAAGTGCAGTGCTTGTTTATTAGGTCTCCCTCTGCTGGCTCCAAAGCAGAGCACAAGACTTGCAAGTCTATTGCCCTCCAGTAACATTTGTCAGGGATGAGTGTTCCCAAGAATTTTGAGGCTGTTCAAATTTGGGAACTAACATACTATTGTTCTCTCTTTGGTTATTACCTGGCTTTCAGTGTGTCAGCCAGACTCACAGCAGCTCCCCTACTACCAGCTGGATGCAGCCAAAGCCAGCTCTTTAGTCTTTAAGAATGAGTTTATTGTGTTGCAGAAATACCACGCCTAAATGTTGCAGCAAGTGGGAAAGAATACATGCCATAGTAAATAGGACAAATTAAGGCCCAATTTCAGCCTTTGGTCTCAGTTTCAGTGCAGAGTTGAGCCTTTATTGTCACTTTCATACAGTTTCTTTCATTTATTAATGGCACTGCTCAGGGCTATGCTGCTGGGAGAGACAAGAGGTGGCACTAAGAGTACGCTGGCAGATCAGAAACGTTCCAACATCCTGGTATGAATCCAACAGGTCAGGTGCACATGATTGGAAACTGATGGAAGCCAGAGCCTCATATAAATGCTCTCTTTTCAGTCAGGAACCATTAGAATGAGGCTCCACAGCAGGAAAAACTTATCTCATTCCTTAAGTTTAAGGGTCTTGGTGTCCCCTGTGGGAAGGAAGCAGGAACAAGGAAGTCAGTAGTTGTGAAAATCTAGTTCTCAGAATACAACCATGTTCACAGACAGGTAGGGAGGTGTAATTCTGCAGCTTTCTCAGGGCTTTCGCAAACTTAACAAGATGATTTACCTACTGCTCCACCAAACAATAAGCTCTTTCAAAGAAAGCATCCAGTGTCGTAAAGTAAGTTAACTACTGCAAAAGCTTGATGTACATGACTGCCCAAACCCACTGCTCTGTTAGCTCATAAAGCCAGACTAAAGTCATGGCTTCACGGTGGCACCCAAGACGGGTCAGGAGATGGGCCATAGAATTGTTTTCCACCACATGGCCATCAGCACAAGCTCACAGTGACAAACTCATAACCATTTGATACTCATTTGGAGACTTGTGTGAAATGAGCTAGCTACTCAGTCTAGCTTCAAGTGGGCAAGCGTCACTATCACAAGAACCACAGTGGCAGTTGGCCCTTACTGGCTCAGCAGAGTCAAAAAGCCAAGGAAAGAGCAAGCCCTGGACACTGATCTCCAGTTTCTCTCCTGCAAGGGGCCTCTCTAGGGCACAGGAAGCACTTCTGGCAGATTAGCAGATGGGGAAGCTAGCATAGGCTGACCAGATTTTTAGAACTATTTCTAGGGACATTTGATTTCCTAGTCCTGGGGTAATGGGCAGCAGCCGCCCACATCCTGCCCAGTCCCAGCTCCCAGAAAGGAGACAGGCAGCAGCTGGCAGCTGCCTCAGTCCCCGAAAGCTGAGTGGCAGCCTTCTGTGCCCTGGCTAGCTGGGGTCTCACTTGGATGCCAGTCACCCACAACCTAGCTTGCAGCTGGCAGCCAAGGGACAGCCTCCTGTACCCTGGCTCAGAGCCAGGCAGCAGCCTTCCATATCCTGGCTTGAAGATGGCAGCAGTCACCTGCAGCTTGCCTGCATCCTAGGGTCCCAGCCAGATGCGGCAGCCTCGTCCACTTCAGCTTGGGTGGAGTGGGAAGCAGCCACCCACCTCCCAGGCTGACAGTCATCCGCAGATTGCCCTGGTGGCAGCTCCGCTCCCAGGCTCAAAGCCCAGTGCATGGAGAGCCAGGTAGAGAGCCCAGCAGTTTGCCTAGTCCTGGAGCTGAGCTCTATTTGCTAGCTTACTTGAAAATTTCACTGCTGTAGCTGAGCCCTAACAGCTTCAGATTTCACCTGTATAAAATTGTTAAAAGGACCCACAGTCTGATTTGCTCCAGGCCATCCATGCCCCAGGGATGTCCCTGAATACAAGTAAAGTCTGAAGTGCTGTAGAGAGCTTATGTTTTACTGTTTGTGTAACATGTATTTATTACAATTTTGCCTCATTTTTAAACCACTATTTGGTGACAATGTCAACCAGGGACAGGTTATTGCTGGGGACAGCGTACCTAGATTGGGGACTGCCCCTGGAAATCAGCAAAAGCATCAAGACCCATGTAGCAGCTTAAAGGCTATCAAATTTCTTTGGGCATAAGTTTCTGTGGGCCACAACCCACTTTGCTAGATTCATGTTTTTGCTGTATGCAGACTACAAGGCTATTGAAATCAGAGATCCCTGGCGAGCCTAGGGGAGCAGTGACCCAGACTGCACTGGGGATGCAGGGGGACCTCAGGTTTGCAGCTGACAGGCCTGCCAGCCCCTCATTCACCTTAAGGAGGCAGCTTCACCTGCTCGGCACAGAGCAGGAACCGCTTGACGTGTTCGGTGCAGTTCATCACGGAGGCCTCGTTCTGCTTCAGGCATTGCTCGAAGGCAGCGAAGGGCTCGGCGCAGTCACGCCGGATTTTCTGCACGATGGGGCTGCAACGAGGCCAGCAGAGGGGGAGGCTGAGCTGAGCGCCGAGGAGACAGGGCCAAAGCCAGGGCGCTAGGGGTGTCCGCACGCCCGGCAGCAAAGGGGTCCCCCGCAATCCGCACGTCGGGCCCAGCGCTGGCACGGGTTCGAGCCCCGCTCTGCCAGCACCGCCCCAGGCCCCCGCTCCCCCCCCAGCCGAGCCGGACCGGACCGGGCCGCACTCACTGGGCCGAGGTACAGCGCGCTATGCTGAGCTTGAGGCCGTGGCAGTCCTGCTGCCAGGTGGCGGGGCTGGCGGCCACGCACCGCCCGTACTCCTCCATCTCGCTGCGGCAGTGGCGCGCCGCGACCTCCAGGGCGGCCTGCCTGGGGAGAGACGGTCAGGTCAGCGGGGGGAGGGGGAAGAGGGGAGCCCGTCCCGCCCCCCGCGCGCCCCGCACCCACATGCTGCCCGGCCGCCTCGCGCGCCCCGGAAGGAAGGAACGTCCGCAACGCCGGCTCCCGCGGCGGCGCGCCCAGCCCGCATGCGCAAAGGCCCTGCCGGCAGAGCCCGGTCACCGCGCATGCGTGCTCCGCACGGCCACCTGGCGCCCCCCGGAAGCGGAAGCGGCTCGGACCCGTGCTGCCGTTGCTGGGCGGGCTGGGTTCCCGAAAGATGGCGGCGGCCGCTGCGGCTCCGGGCCCCGCGGATGAGCTGGTCTCTACCGTCACCCTGTACCGGCGGCGGCCGCGGCTCCTGCACGGCACCGTTCTGCCGTTCGTGGCGGGGTTGTACCCGGCCTGGCTGTGGCTCTGGGGGCCGCGGCTCTGGGCCGCCTGGCGGGAGGCGGAAGAAGCCGGCTCCAGCCGCGGCCCCCCCGAGGCCGCGCTACTAACGCTGGCCGCCATCGGGGTCGTGCACTTGCTCACCGCGCTCTCGGGGCTGTGGTCCGTGCACGCGCACTGCGCGCTCACCTGCGTCAGAGTGAGTGGGGGTTGGGGGGGGTCGCTGGCGGCGTTAGGTCCCGCGGGGGGGGTCGTCCGCGCGACACGTTCCCTGCTCCAGGGCCCGGTCCTGGGCGAGGCGGAGGTGGGCTGATGCAGCGGGCTCGGCCCCTCCTTGTTCGCCTCTGCAGTGTCTGCCCGCGGGCAGGGCCCTGCTCGCCTCTCCCCCCCATTAACTTCACCTTGATTCTTCCCCCGCCGTGAGCACCCCAGAGGGGCTGTAATATCCAGGTGTCGCGTGGGTTTCTGGGTGGAAGAGCTCGGGGTGTGCGGTAACAGTGCCTCATTCTGAACGGCAGCCGCGGGCATCAGAAGCTATCCAAGAACGCTACGAAGGGGGAGCCCGTTTGGTCTCCAGCTCAGCACAACAAACAGTGGGTCCTGGGCCACTTCAAAGGCTAACAAATGAATTTATCACAAGAGCCTTTGTGGGAGAAAAATCTGACTTCTGACAAAGTGGGATTTTCTCCCACGAAAGCTCATGTGATAAATATATTTGCTAATCTTTAAAAAGTGCTATAGGACTCCTTGCTTGTTTTATCCAAAAGTAGTGGGAGCTGCTCCAGTGTCCTTGGCTTGGTAGTTCTCCTTCCCCCACTGGTTGTGAGCTGTTCACCACTTGTATCCCCAGAAGAGCTGTAATATCCTGGTGCTTGTGTGAAGAATGTCTGGGTGGAAGAGGTCATGAGACTGTAAGGTAACAAGAATGAGCAATATCACTGTAGTGCCTCATTCTGAAGGTTCACCATGGATGTTAGTAACTACTTAGCAGGATTGCTTCCCATACCATGAAATGGAGCCACGTGTGAAGTGGTCTCTGAGTATATAGGGCTAACTTTTCTGCTGTAATAACGCAACTGTTTCTGGCTTGTGACTTTGTCCTTTTAGATAGAAACTGAAACAGAATGGGAGAGTGATTATGGGTATGACTTATGTACAGAAATATCTCTCCATTGAACCTGAGCCAGACAAGCTGGTCTCCTACCTGTGGATGTGTGGGAGAGACGTGTGTGTAGCTGGGAGGGCCCCCCTTGTAGATGTGATAATTTTTCAGCACAAAAAGAGTTTGTTTATCACAACTGAAGTGCTCTGGCTGCAGCTTAGCTTTCTTTGACGACATTTGTTGTTTAATCTGCTGCTGGGAAGCAAGAGGCACGTAGGTAACTTGTCTAGCTGGACTGCCTCACTTCACTGCAATTTCTGTGACTGACTGACTGACTGTTCTCTTAGGAACAGTTGCATATCTAACTACAAATCATTTTGGCAAAAAATATCTGGGATAGCTTCACTAATAGTCACCAGAAGAGCTGGCATAAGTCTGCAGTTGTATTTGAGAGTCAAGGAGTCCTCAAAGCAAGTGAGCCTTGGAGTTGACTGCAAAATTATGGGCTGTGTCCCTAGTGTTTTCCCAGTGTCCTGATTTAGCAACTCATGACTGCCTTGAACTGCAAGCAGTGGCTACTCAAAAAACCCTGGTAGCTTTAATAATTTAGTTACCTGAACTTTGAATGGTAAAAATCCAAATCTTGAGCTATAGGAATCACACTGTAAACAGTGAGAACATTTAGGAGTTCTTCAGGGAGCTGAAGGGATTGGGAATGCAAGTAATGGCATAAAAGTGGGAAAGGAAAAACTAGGCAGATTATTTGGGAAAACACTTCAAGATTAAGACTGTGGATTAGTTTCTTCAGGGCTGTGGTAGAAGCTGCAATATTTGGGAAACTTAAAGTGACAGAGCCTTGCAGAAGAGTGCCAGGAATAGTCCTGCTGTGACCTTAAGGAGGGGAAAGATTTGTAAAAGAAAATGCATTCATCTTTGATTTCTGTGCCTCAGTCACTGAAGTCCCCACCCAGCCATGCTGACTACTCCATGAAGTTGGGGAGTCCCCTCCGCACTGTGTGCTATTTGGGTATTTTTTTTAGGTGCTGGGGTGGTGTCAGATTAAATAGACAAGTCTGAGTCAAACTGCAGCTGGAGTTGCAGAAAAATATGAAGAACAAAGGGTTAAAAAGCCGCTTCTCTTTATCCCTTTTATGTAAAAAATTCACAATTGCCAGAGAATCTGCTGGCATCCATTGTACTGCAAGAAAGAAACTGAAAGTAGTGTGGTGTGAGCAATCTGTTCAGAGTATTAGTCTGGTAACCTTTGGGAGCAAGAGTTTGAGATGTGATGTGGCAGAGTTTGATGAGAGTTTCTTTTTGTTGGGACGGAGTTCTTATTTCTGGTGTGTTCATAGCAAAGATCTGAAATTCGCTGTAAAGTAGAAAGTGGCATCTTTGACCTATTTTGGTTATTTAGTTACCTTCTACTAATAAATGCTTTTATTCAGTCCTCAACAGATCTTAGGTGCCAGCTCACCATGGCACCTAGGATTTCACCCTTGGCACCTAAGAGTGCTGGGGCAAAGGGCCACCACCACCACACAGAACATGTTGGGCTTTTGCCACTGAAAAGCCACTGCAGCTCTTCCTCTTTTTACCACTGAAGAAAGCTGCTGCGATTGGCCTCTCCTTCTTGAGCAATGCCCTCTCACCCCCCCCCCAATGCAGGGGAGGGTGGTTTCTTTCAGTGGCAAGCATAGTACACTAAAGAAACCGCCTCCCAGCCACCAAAGAAAAGCCACTGCCTTTGGCTCTTTCAGGGGCACTGGGGGAGGGGGAGGCATTGCCACGGGGGGAGATGGTGGCACTGGAGGGGAAGAGCATCATCGTCTCTTCCTCTTTCCCCTGTGCTGCTGAAAGAGTATCTGGCAGTGGCAATTTTTCAGTGGCAGGGAAGGGGCTCACTGCTAAAAGGAGCCATGGTGGCTTTGTAGTGGTGGGTGCTCCTTCTCTGTTGGATAGGTATCCAGGGGTGTCTGGGTTTTGGGCTGGTCCCTAGGTTTCCTGCAGATTTGTTGAGGCTTGTTTTAATTTCACTTACAAGCCTTTCTTCTAAGCAAGGAACCCTTCTTTTTTCAAGAGTATATGATTGTCTGTTCACATGCTCCCCAATATTGTTACATATCAGGTGAGACAATTACAGCTTCATTATAATTGCAGAAATGGCTTATGGAAAACTCTGCTGGTTTCTGTATATTCCTCTTTCCACAAAAGGAAGCATTTCTTTGCAAACACAGTAAAATTTGAACTTTTTGCCAAAGGATATTGTGAAAGCCAAGACTATAACTGGGTTCAAAAAAGCACTGGATGAATTTACAGAGGATAGGACTGTGTGATGGATCAACACAGATACAAAACCATGCAATGTGAAGTGTCCCTGGTCTGTTTGCCAGAGCTGGGAGTGGGTGACAGGTAGGTCATGTGATGGGTGCCTGATTTGTTCATTCTCACTGAAGCACCTGGTTTTGGCAATTGTTGAAAAGCAGGGTACTGTTCTAGATGAACTATTGGTTTGATTCAGGATCGCCATTCTTACGTTTCCTGATCCTGGGACCTAAGAATGATGGTTCCCACGTCTTCTGGCTAGTTTGGCCAACAGGGCTTCTTTCACTCCCCTTTGGGGATTCTGCAGCCTAATAAATCTCACTGTCTCTCTTGTAATATTTAGGTGTCTAATCGCCATAAGGAACTGAAGATGCCATCCGATTGTGTGTTCCCCCTCTACAACCTATAGTCAGTCTGTTCTCTCCTTTATGTCAGAAAACAAAACTCAAAAACTGGTGGCAGAATAGTGAAACTGTTAAGAAAATCATTTAAAACCGTCAGGTATACTGAAGGGTCTGAATATAAAAGTATCCCACACTGAAAACCTTCACAGCTCATCAAAGTGATCTTTAGTTCCCTATTGCTCCCCTGGATCAGAGTCTCCAGGCTGCTGGGTGAATTCTACGATGTTTGTGCTAATTTAGCTGAGTAGGCCCGAAGTAAAGGGAGGTCATGTGATTTTTCTTAGAATGGCAGTGCCGGGTCTTTGGGAACAGGCTCTTGATTTTTGTTGGTGAGCTTCCCAGGCTTCCGCATATGCTTTGTTTTAAAACATCACCAGAGGTTCCCTGTTATTGCAAGGATATAGACGAATCCATCGTGTTCACAGAGAACTGCAATAACAGCTGTCTACAGAGCTAGTCTTCTCTGGCCTAGTCGCACAGGAGCACTTAGCAGTAGAGTAGTCCAGGGTTGCCCTCCCTTCCATATACAGGTGATGGCAACACCAACTGTGTGGGAAGGGTTGAGATTGTGCTGACAGTTGTTTCTTACTGGGCATTGTCAGAGCAGTCAGTTGTGGAGTGGGTGTGTTGATCATGTCAAAGTTAATGGGACATGGATCAAATCTGAGACTCTTTCCAGCCAAACGTTGCCTGACCTTCAGCAACTGCTGGACTGAGAAGGTCAGTTTTGTAGCTAATTGGTTTTCCATTGAGAATCTCTGTGTAGTTATTACCATTCACTTTTCTGTACTTTGCAACTTATTTGGACTATGGTAATTTCACCTTGCTCCTCTGCCTCCCTCTCTCCTGTGCTCCATTCCAAAGGATTTCTGGAACTCAGCCTGTCCATGGGAGTCTGGATACAGGATCATTTTCATTGCACGTATTGGTCTTTCCTGGGTGATTTTGAAATGTCAACAAAAAGTCCAGATAATCCAGTAAAAATAAAAAACATTCTGGTGTTTGAGTGTTGCTCACAATGGCCATACAAGGATCCCTCCTGGCTTCCGCTGACTTTTGGGGTCTGTGACCTGCTTTACATGGTTGTTTTATGTTTTTCAGGAGCCCAGTCCTATGAAAGCCACATTGGCTAAAGTTGTGCCAACCCCAAATAATGGATCTGCCGAGCTTGTGCCACTCTCTCGAGACCAGGTACAGTCTTAACTGTTATAAAGAGCTGGAGTCTGGCAGCTGCTTGGGAACTGTGGTTTCCTATCAAACATATTGATCTCCAACTTGCCTTTCCAAAGCCACTAATTTAAATGGAAACCCCAGTGTTTGGGTGAAAGGCAGTCAATATCAGTTACAGGTACGGAATAAAAAGCTTTAGCTAGTGCAGCATTTGTAACTGACATCATAGGCTCTCAGACAGTGTTGTTCAGGAACAAAAGGTGTAAATATCCAGTTGGTCCCATCTGACCCTCCCCTGTTGCAGTGACTATTCCCTATAGTGTATGTGAAGTGAGGCAGCTCTGCTGTAAGGGTCCTTGTATGTGAAAGTCTAAGTGCTCTTCCCTTCTGTGTGATCCTTTCAGGGGGAAGATGGGCAGGAGGCCCTTTCCTTTGAGTTTCAGAAAATTAAGTACTCTTATGAGGTAGATGACAAGAAACAGTTTCTCCCTGTGGCTTTTCCTGTGGAGCATCCCTTCTGCTATTATCAGAATGCCCGAGGCTACCAGGAGGACAGAGAGCTCCGAGTGGCTGAGAAGAAATACGGCACAAACAAGTGAGTATTCAGGGATAGGGCCAGCCAGGCAGAAGGTAAGACATCAAACTGTCCCTGGGTAATGTTCAGCAATAAAGATTTTGTGGAATTGGGGGTTCTGGGTTCTAGGTTTTGAATGTCCTTGCTCCAGACTACAATATATACTCATGTATAAGCTGACCTGTGCATAAGCTGACCTCCCTGCCCCTGTTCTGAGTCCCCAAACTAGACAAAAACAGGTGACTTGCATATAAGCTGAGATCCACCTGTGGCCTTGGGCCCCTGGCTCCCCCACCATGTGCTGTTGGCTTTCTCTGAGGTCTCCGACACCCCCCTCAACCTCTGGGCCCTGCTGCCACTTCCCTCTCCCTAACCCCCAGGCCACGCCGCCACTTCTCCTGCCACCGCTGCCACCCTCCCCGACACTCCTCCAAACCCCCAGGGCTACAGCCGGTTTCTCCCACCTCCCCAATATCCCCCAACCCCCAGGCCTGCCACTGCTTTCTCCCACCATGCATGACACCCCTCCAACCCCCCAGGGCTGCCACTGATTTCTCTCACCTCCCTGACCCTCCCCCAACCTCTGGGCCCTGCCACCACTTCCTCTGCTGTCCCTGACCCCCTCCCTGACCCCCGGGCCATGCTGCCACTTTTCCTGCCATCCCCCACCCCTCCCAAACCCCGGGACCTTGCCACCACTTCCCCAGGCTGATCCCTCCCACCCCCACCTCCTGGCAAGGGCTGACTCACCAACATCGTTGCTCCAGCCACATGCTGGGGCTCTAGCCTGGAGCATGCTCAGTACATGCTCAGGGCTGGAGACTTAAAACTCCTAGGCTGGAGCTGCTGTCTGACCCATATATAAGCTGAGTGCGTATTTTAGAAGCAATTTTCAGGCACAAAAATCTTGGCTTATATGCGAGTATCTACGGTATCATGCTTTTGGGAGTTAAATCTCCTGAAGGAAGAAGCTAGCTTCTTTCTAGAAAAGCGGTGAGTCTGGTGTTTGCCCCAGGAAGGGGCCTGGTTACAGATTCAGGTCTGTTACATCTAGGAGTAAATAGGGGTGGCGGAGGTGGAGGTGTTCTGGTACAAAGTGGGGAAGAAACATCCAGCTCATACTCCAGAGGCTGCAGTGGCTTTTGGCTTGGGATATTGCTGTGAGGCCAGAATACTGAGATTAACAAGGATTTGATTCTTTTCTAGGGCAGAGATGGTGGTGCCAGAGTTTTTGGAACTCTTTAAAGAGAGAGCTACAGCCCCTTTCTTCGTCTTTCAGGTAAACAGAAGCTGTAAGTTTTGTCCCCAGAGTGCAAAGAAGGGACTTTCCTCCAATCCACAATCCTAGTTTTTGGGAATCTAAAATGAGATGGCTGTTTCCAGTTTGAATGCTGCAGTGTCTGGTAGCTGACTGTGATAGGGAGACTTTATGACTTCAGGGATAGGGTTTGAGATACCTTTAGTCAGACATAACAAAGTTTTCACTGTCCACTGTGTGGTGGCTCCTAGCCTAGTTCCCATCAAACATGTGTACTGTCCAGACTATACTGACCTACTGAAGGACTCAAGCTCTAGGAGGCATGGTCTCTAATGGCTTCCACATCTGTTTCTCTAGGTGTTCTGCGTGGGCCTCTGGTGCCTGGATGAATATTGGTACTACAGTGTCTTCACACTCTCCATGTTGGTGGCATTTGAAGCTTCTTTGGTCCAACAGCAAATGAGAAATATGTCAGAGATTCGAAAAATGGGCAACAAGCCGTACATGATACAGGTAAGTGAGAGAGAGGCGTGATGATCAGAAACTCAGCACTGAGAAACTGGCGGGTTTAATATAATGCCTGGGAGAATGCAAGGCCTTTTAGATGTGGCCTGCAAAAGCAAAGTTTACTCTGAATGGTCCCACCTTGGCAAGGGGAGCTGCAAGATTTTCCTGGATTTCTTGGTTTCTTATGTTTTGACAGCCTTTGCATGCACTTGTTTAACTATTGCCTTGTTGTTCTAAATCTTTGACATCTTCATTGAATGGTTTTAACTTTTTTTAAAGTTTAGATTTATCATAAAATGCAGGATTGTATCATGCAGGTGTTGATTGGGAACAATTCCCAAAGTTTGGTCCCCTCCTCCTCTAGTATTTTCTTTTTCTTGTATCTGTTTGGAAAGTGCATGTGATTCTTGTGTGCTGCATAAAAAGTGATATTTTATATAGAAATACATAGACAGAGGCTGTCATGGATTCACAGGCCCTCATGGTCTCTGGCTCTATGCAGTCTTGGGAAGCAGCCACCCCCTTCAGTGTGACAGCATACCTCAAAAGTTGCACTCTCTCTTTCTGGGATTAGGCCTGCTGCTTACCAGCACTACACCTCTGAGCTTCCTGTACACCTGTCTTTCTCCATAGGCCCCCTCAGGTAGTCCGCTTGCTCTGGACTCCCAAAACACCCACACCCAGGGGCTACAGTGCATCCCAAATCTCTACCCTTCAGCAACACTCAGACTGTATAAGACAGAAGGGTTTATTGTACACCTGGACACTGCACATGGGGTTCTTGGAGTCTTTGGCCTAGGAACTCTTAAGTGCTGCCTGGCTGGGTCACCCAAGGGGCTCAGCCTCCTCTCAGTCCCTAGTCCAGATAGAAGAGACCCCTTCTTCCAGTCAGTTCTCTTGTATCACCTTCCCCCAACAGCTCTTCCTTTGTCTTTGGTCCCAGGCAAAGCGGTCATTTGACCCCTCTGTCTTCCTTCCTTTCTTCCCCCACTGGCTGAAAGTAGCTGATCAGGTTGCTGGGCTCCTTTCTTCTCACCCCATTGTCTTCCCACTGACCAGAACATGCTGATTTCCAGTACAGCTTGGACCTCCCGGTTACCAGTTGCTAGGCTATCCAATCTGAAGGCCACCATTCAGGATCCCAGTTGCTAAGTGAAGTGACTCCTGGCCCTCTGCAACACAAACAGCTTCTTCTTCCCCCTTGTTAAACATGTCGCACATACAGAAAACTGAGACACCCACACAATATTCATCCAACCTGTTGAGAAACTAGAAATCCCATTAAAAATCTCCCCTTTGCCACAGACCTGCACACACATAGTGAACACCTACAGCAACAAAATGCTCTGTGACCAAAAAAGGGAGAGAGAGTTCAACTCTTTGCCTCTGAGTATGGTAGTAAATGCGGAATAACAGTTTTTTCCAACCTGTAAACTCAGCGGTAATTTGTGGATACCTGGATTGTTTTCATGAAGTCCCTTCTAACCCTAATATTCTATGATTCTGTTTATGCCGATTCCCTATTTGTGTGTGGAACTGGTCTTTTGTTGTCATAGTTTTTTGATCTGTCGCTATCTTTCTCTCTTTCTCTGGCATCCTTCCTCTTAGCATCTATGTGCTCTTTCTCAAATTGCTTTTGTTCTGCAGGTTTACAGAAACCGGAAGTGGCGCCCCATTTCCAGTGATGAGATTGTTCCAGGGGACATTGTGTCCATTGGTAACATTCTATATTTTTGACTCATTCAAAAGCTCTTATAAAATCAGATTGCATGCGTGCGTACTGAGATTAAAGACATTTGAAATTCAACCCAATCTTTGTCTTTAAATGTCCATACAAATTCCAACAAAGAATCTTTATATGGCCACGGATGGCAGAAGAGTCACAAATTTGAGAGTCTCTCAGATTTTGATCACAGAGATTTCTAACTTTTTTCTCCAATATTGGAGGTCTAAGTATCTGGACTGAAATCTGCTACAGCTGCTCTGCTTTAGATCAGAGGGCCTCAGATGAAGACGGAATAGACTGCTGTGTCTGATCTGTCCCTGCCACTGCCTTCATTCTCTTTGTGACTCTTTTTTAGGTTTCATTCCCCAAGAGTGTTGGCCAAAGCTCTAACGATAGAATGGCAATAAGGACTTTACTCTTTATTTAGAAATCCTTCTGGTTTTCCTGCTTTCTGCAGGCATTTGTGACATTTCTGGTTCATTAGCAAAGCCTGCATATGCTGAAGGTCATGGGACAAATTTGGGAGTTTGCAAGTGTGACTTGCTCTTAGAAATCCCCTGCATCTCAGCCAGTGCACAGGGGGATTGCGTCCTGCGAGCCAGGCTGACAGTGGCCAGTTCTCACAATAAGCCACTCCTAAGCACTGCTTTCTTGACTTCAGGCCGATCTCCCCATGAGAACTTGGTGCCATGTGATGTGCTGTTGCTCCGTGGAAGGTGCATTGTGGATGAAGCCATGCTGACTGGAGAGTCTGTGCCTCAAATGAAGGTATGTGACAGGTCTGCTGTGACGCTTTTCACACATTTGTTGTTTGTGCCCCAAATTTCATTCCAGCCACTGCATCATCTACACCAGGGGTGGGAAAACTATGGCCTAGCCTGCGAGCACCCTTCCTCCACCCCCCAGCTGCACCAACCCAGCAGCTGGGAGAGCACCTGCTGCTGAGCTTGTAGTCACTTGGGGCCCTTTCTTTCCATCTGGCCCAGCAGCCCTACCCCCTCTCACCATGTGGAACACCGTAATGTTGCTAGAGCAGCACAGGTTCTCCCCCTCGCTCCCAGCTTTACTCATCAGTGGGGGGTGGGGGTGGGGTGGTAGGCCAGCAGCACCCTTGGTCCATGTATGGTGGCTTGTTGCAGCTGGCCAGGGGTGAGTAGGCAATGCTGTCCCCTTGGTCAGATTATCCACAGGGTACCCTGAGCCCATGATAACTCACAGCTCCTGTTCCTCCTGTCCCTGGCACAGTGCTTGGCCCCGGAGGTAGGGACACTCCTGGCCATCTCTCCTCCCTTCAAGAGCAGCAGGTAGCTAGATGACATTGCCTTTTTAAGACCAGCCCTGTCATGTTGGTCTGAGAGTGCAGAGCCCCAGTCTCTATGGGGTATTTGCCCCCTTTTCTAGCTGGGGGTTTGGGGCAGCTGAAGAGACCCCCATTTCTGTCTCTCCTGCCCTCCCCAGCTGAGGAGCCCAGCCTTGGCCCTGCCCAACAGCCCCTGTTCTCCCTTCCTTCACGGCAGGGGCTGTGCACAGAGAACAGCCGCGGATGCACTGCTGGCCGGGCAGGTTGGCCCGCTCTCCCCCAGGATCCAGCAAGGTCCTGGCCATAGTGCGGCAGCCACTTACCCCAGGGCCACAATCTAACTGGCATCCAGCTCCCACCCTTCTCCTGCACTGGCAAGTTTAAAAAAAAAAAAAAAAAAAAGGCGAGGGGAGGAAACTATGCAAAAATAGCTGCCGTCGCTCCCCCCCCCCCATGCTACCAAGTTAAATAAATAAATAACCCTGAAAACCCAAAAGCAGTGCATCCCACCCCCTTCCCTCTAGGTTTTTGCCCTTTTCTATGCTACTGGAAAAAAAAGTACAACAGTGTAAAAAAGAGGGAGAAAAGGGTGAAAAAACAAAAAGTGCAGAAAGCTGCCTCCCTTCTCCATCCTTTTCTCTTCAAACTCTTTCCTAGCTCTGCTCCATCCCAGCACATTGGATGGGGTGGTGTAGTGGCCACTCCCCCTCTGCAGTCCCCTCCTTGCCCCTCCCCATGGCCCGCCATGAGTGCCCATACCTTGGATGTGGCCCTCATGCCAAAAGCTTTGCCCACCCTGATCTACACGGTGCAGGGTTTACAGGCAGAGACAAATCTTGGTGCAAACTCTAGCCCAGAATCTTCAGGCCTGTCTGAGTCTTAGCTGCCCCTGTATCAGTGACTGATGATCTTGTAAATGAGAAATAGAATCTCCCTCTTGTGTGGCTGTGCTTGCAGCCTCAGTTTGGTTGCAACACATGAACACAACACAGCACTGCTTTGACTGGGCAGATGGGAGGGAGGGGGACAAACAGGGGGGGTCTCCCTTTTTTTTATGCCAGGGTAATTTAAAAATGATACAGTAACATTTAGAACAGCCTCTGCTGCAGAGACCAATGAGCCAAGTGTGAGTGAATCGTCTGACAATAGGATTAGCATCTGAGCGAAGTATCCTGTTAAAATCCAGAGTCAGTTCCTGCAGACTCTGCCCAAAGGGGAGCTGAGAGTGCCTCATGGAGATGAACCAGAGAGAAGCATTGAGTCCAGTTCCTGGCAGCTAACTGGGAACAGGCTTGGCTTCTCTGAGTCCTGAATTCTCTCATTCAGGAGCCCGTTGAAGATCTTGACCCAGAACATGTCCTGGACATGCAAACAGACGCCAGACTGCACATCATCTTTGGGGGAACCAAAGTGGTGCAGCACATTGCACCCCAGAAAGCCAGTACAGGACTGAAACGTACGTACTTGCTAAGCAGAAGGCTTTGGTCAGATTATGGTTCTGCAACCTGCTGCTCTGGAATTGCACGCAGTTCTTTGGCTGCCCCCTTGTGGCTTCAGGCTCTGGGCTGTCCCTGGCACTGGGGGACCCTGAGGGTGGCCTGTGCCAGGCTCCTGGCTCCCCCTCACCACTGGGGGACCCTGAGGGTGGCCTGCGTCAGGCTCCCCACCACCACCAGGGACTCTGTGGTCAACCCATTCCTGGCTCTGGGCTCACCACCACCAGGGGCCCTAGGGCAGGCACCCTGGCCCAGCTCCCCTGTTGCAGCTCTGAAAACACTTGGTTATTGAAGGACTTTTTTAAAATGGCTCTTGTCTTTTTGGTGCTGACCCCTGCGTCAGATGGATTGCCATGGGTGGGCCTGCTCTGGGCAATGGTGTTGAGCGTGTCACCCTGCCGTGGCCTTTGAAGTGGAAGCTTGACATGAGTGTTAAATGGAGCTGATTGTTTGCTGAAGGTGACCTAGTTCTTCTGTGGGGTGAGAAGCACATGCAGTCCCAGTTTTTTTCCTAGCTATAATATGTGTATAAAATCGATCTTTGCTGAGCCTTAATGCTCTTGTTATTGTACTTGTTCCAGCTGTTGATAATGGATGTGTGGCGTATGTTCTGAGGACTGGCTTTAACACATCTCAGGTAAGAAGTGAATGAGAGCAAAACCCATTTCTGTCCTGTTTACAGGGAATAACTCTGGTCAGTTGCTCTAGAGAATTCAAATTGGGATAGCAACAGGACTTCTTCATTTGGAAGAGGAAAAACTGTAGGTTGGTTCTTGGATTTCAGTTTCTGTGGGTGGCTGGAATGGAGACTGTAAAGGATAGAACATGGGGCCGAGGGTGAGGACTCCTAGGATCTGATCCTCACTAGGTTCTAACCCTGAGTGCCACTCAGGCAGAAGGACTTCAGAGAAAATACTGTAGCGATTTGTTACCGCCAGAGGTGGGTTGGTGAACGCCAGAAAAGTCAAGGAACTAAACCTTTGTAAGTCTAGGGGATGTAAAGTAAAGACTGCTAAAATAAAGAGCAGTGGGAGACACTTCCCTGACCTGAAATTGGTTAGCGTGTTAAGCCTGTGTGTGGACAGCACCGCACCGACAGCAGTTTGGGCACAGTAAAAGGGATGCCTCACAAGGCAGCAGCAGAGAATCAGGTTTGTCAATTGTACTGCATGCTGCAGACCTAGCTCCGTGCATTGAAGGCAGTTCTCCTCTCAGGGGAAGCTGCTGCGAACAATTCTCTTTGGGGTGAAGAGGGTGACAGCCAACAACCTGGAGACCTTTATCTTCATCCTGTTCCTTCTGGTCTTTGCCATTGCCGCTGCAGCGTATGTGTGGATTGAAGGTGAGCGTGCGTCACATCTCTTCATGGGACTTCGCAGTTACAAGAGGTGTAGTGGCTGAGACAGGAAATGGCAGCTGTTTGAGTGTGAGGTGATCCATAACTCAGGGTGCAGCACTCTATTCTTCCTACGTTCCTTGGTAGTTAGTGCCCCCTTGCTTGTCTGTCTTGTCATTGTAGGGGCCTTGTTTGGAGCTGAGAAGTAGAATGTCTCTGATTCTATTTTGTAGGCACCAAGGATCCCAGCAGGAATCGATACAAACTCTTTCTAGAATGCACTTTAATACTGACTTCAGTTGTTCCACCCGAACTTCCCATTGAACTTTCCTTGGCGGTCAACACCTCCCTTATTGCCCTGGCCAAGCTCTGTAAGTATTAAGCCCACAGGCAGGAATTAAAACCAGACTCTGTTCTAGTGTTCAGTACCCTTGGGACAACAGCACTTGGCAACATAAAGTATGTGAAATTGTTTGTTGTTACATACCTGGCAGCCTTCTCTCTCTAAATAGTGGTAACTGGTTGGGACCCATGCTCATCGGGTTCAACATGTATGATGCATCTGATGAAGTGGGTTGCAGCCCATGAAAGCTTATGCCCAAAGAAATTTGTTGGTCTTTAAGGTGTCACAGGACTCTCATTGTTTTTGCTGCACACAGACTAACATGGCTACCCCCTCTGGAACCTGTGATGTGTGAGTGTCTGCAGGATTCCTGTGTCATCCAAAGCAGTGATGTGTCTCTTAAGATGTGATGGAAGCTGGTTTGCAACTTAGAAATAGCTCCCAAATAGAGTGGGCGGGGAAATAGGCTCTCACTCAGAAATCCAGCTTCTCTTACCTCAGCAAGTGCGCCAATCTTATAGTGGTTGGTGCCTGTCTAGGAATGTAACTAGATAAATGGCTTCTAAGTTGGGCACCTCGTTTTTGTCCAGCAGCTTCCCCAGGACTTGAAATTGGGGGATGTTGGGATGCTTACTAAATTGGTATAACACTCTTATTAGCTGACAACTGGGGGGGGGGGGGTGGGGGGGTTGGGAAATTCGTGGGTAGTGTTAGGGAAATTCCTACTTCTGTCCCTGTTTTTAATTCTACAGAGCAGAAGATTTGAGGTCATTAAATAACTGTGGCTGAGTGCCAGTTCTTGGCTTTTATGTTGTGGAAGAGACTCTCGTTAGTTGATGACCCCATTGTGACCTTGCTGCAGAGTTCCATCTCCTCTCTTTCAGATGTATACTGTACAGAACCTTTCCGAATCCCCTTTGCTGGGAAAGTTCAGGTTTGCTGCTTTGACAAAACTGGCACCCTAACCAGTGACCACCTGGTGGTAAGAGGCGTGGCTGGGCTCAGGTAGGCCATGGGATATGTTGAGCCCTGAGACCCCTCCTCCTTGTTAGGCAGAATTCACTAGGCCCACCATGCTGCTGTAGGGAGACCCTCCAGGCTCCCCACCACAGTTTGTTAGGTGGAGAACAGGTGGGCATGGGGAGCACTGTTATCTGCACGGAAACTATAAAAGAGACATGTGCGGTGGTTGATGGCTCAGTGTGGTGGTGGGGTTCACCTGCCTTTTTAGCATCTGGTACTGGCCAGCATCAGAGCTGGAATGCAGGGGTGGGTGGGCCAGTGACCAGCTCCTGCGTAGCTGAGTGATCAGTGGAGGCCTGTGCTCCAGCCCGAGCTGGAGGTGAGGAGGGTTTGAATTAGGGGAGTGAGGGGAGCTGAGCTAGTAGGGTCTAGGCCAGTGGTTCCCAACCTTCTCTCTGCTGTGGCACACCTTGATACCTGCAAATTTTTCAAGGCATGCTACTGTTAAAAACTCATGAATATTCAAATTAGCTCAAAATAACATATTTATGAACCTTGGCACAGTGGTTTGAAAATGCTGCTGTGTGGGGTAATAGGGGTAGCAGAGCAGGGGTGGCAAGACGGGAGGTCAGGAGTCATTTGCAGTGGCAGAGCAGAGCAGGGCAGGTGTGGAAAAGAGGACAAGGGCAGGCATGTGGGGAACAGCATAAGGGTGGCGAGAGAGGAAGGGGGAACAAGAGTGGCTGTGTGGTGGGGCAGGGGGAACCTGGGGAGTGGGAGGGCAGGGCAGGGGAGCATGGCGCACAGTGGCTCCCTACCACGCCGGGCAAACCCTCACCCCACTGTTGCTCCTCCCACCCCAGTGCATCCCCCCCCAGCCCCTTGCTGCCCATGATGGACCCTCCCATCACTGCAGGGGCCAGAACTAGCCCTCCAGCCCCCAGCTGCACACACCCCCTACCAAATAGCCACCCCATAACCCCAGCAACACACCCTCTGCTATACATCCACTCCCACCCACCTCTGCTACACACATACCCCCTGCCCCACACCACCCCCCGCAGCCCTCCTCGAAGCCCCTACCTTGGCTGTTTGCGGGCTGGCTGACAGGCTGGGAGCTGCTTCACTGCCACAAACTCCTCCGCCCTGCAGGGGGAGATTCACAAACTCCCAGCCTGCCGCAGCTCTCTGCTGGCTGGGCTTAAGGTGGAACAGGGGTTAAAGTGGAGCCACCAGGATGCTGCATTCTGGCTGCTCATGCTATTTTTAGGGCCCCCGGAACTCTGGGTTCTGGTGTGTTCCTCTATTTTTAGGGGGGCTGGAATGCTGCCAGGCTAAAAATAGGGGGCCCTGGAACTGTGTTCCTTCCCTCTTACTTTAACCCCTGCCTTCTTCCCAGCCCTGCACAGCCCACGTGGCTGGTTTGAGCAGGGAGGGAACTCTAACTCTAGCTCTCCCAGATTCTCACAGCACACTGTTCGGGAACCACTGGTCTAGGCTAGGGAAAGAGGGTCCTGTAGGTTTTCTGGCAATAGTATTGTGCAGCAATTTCCAGCATCAAAGACCTTGAAGTTGATTCTTCATTTGGGATTTCATAAGTAGGTTCTTAATTGCTAGAACCCTCTCTGCACCCACGTACAGCTCTTCCTTCCACCAGCTGCCCTGGCGAGCTGCATCTTAATGGCAGAGACCCCCTTAGAAAACCTCTGTGGGTTATTTTATTTTAAATCTTGCCCCTTGGGATTAGTGGACCCTTTTAACTTGTATATCAAGATATCAGAATCCATACAGTGTGGAAGATAAATACATAAATTCATCACAACCATAATATTCTAGGACCAGAGCAGCTGTTTGTAGGATGAACAATGCCCGGCTGAGTGACAGTCATGCCCTCTAATCCAAGGGCCACAGTCACTGCTGAGTGGGTGCAGCTGTTGTAAACCATGGAACCTCGTGGTTTCAAGCCCACTTATTTTCAAGTTTCTGAGCAGTGGTTTAGAACCTTTTCTGGTCTGTTAATTGGTCACAGTGAGGATGGGGCATTTCCCAGGTGACAGCTACCACTCTGCCATCCCATAATGTGGCCTAGGCACTGAGTTGGCTGGGTTCAGCCAGTTTTCTAGCATGCAGGAAGTGGCATGAGGAGAACAGTTTTGATTGACTTCTTGCACTACAAAAGAACACTTTGGAGGCTGCCCAGGAATGTAATCTAGGTGCATTACACACCAGTTTGAGAATCCCCGGCCAGACAGAACAGTGCATTATGTGGCCATTTGGTTGCCTGGTGCAGCACTTATTGGGCGCTCCAGTTAAAGTCTCTTCTCTGAGGAGTCAAGAGGCAATAGCTGCGGTCACAGCGTCAAGATGCTGAGGCACTGAGCCAGCTTTGATGATGGTGGGAGACATTCTAGCTCTAGGACACTGGCACAGGAATTGTATGCATGGAGAAATTGTAGAACATGCTTCTGAGGTGATTTGTATGGTGTGGATGGCTTGTCCAAGCTTAGTAGCACATTTTCTCTCACCATAGGGATGGGAAGGAAGTGACGCCGGTGTCTGACATTCCTGTAGAAAGCCACCGAGTGATTGCCACTTGCCATTCATTGGTGCAGCTGGATGATGGGACATTGGTGGGAGATCCATTGGAGAAAGCAATGCTGACAGCTGTGGACTGGACACTGACCAAAGGTAGAGACCATCGTCTGTTTCTATGTGTGATCAGTGCATAAACTGTATCAGAACTCTCATATGTGGAGATGAGTGAGGATAGAGTTGCTCCTCGTGATTCCATTCCTGTGGGTGAAATTCCCCCTCTGTGGGGTCATGAGGGCTGTGTAATAGTGCTTTGTGGTGGCGGGAGTTCCACCCTGCAGAGAGGCCTGGTGAGTTCTCTGGCTTTGCTCTGGAAGGGCTGCTGGACACCTTGTATCAGATCTCTGGCAGGACGATTTGTGTACGTGCACTAGCATGCTGAGAAATACCATTGCCACGGCAGCACAGACAGCAAGTATGTACCTGTGGGGCTCAAGTGAGCTGTATTTGGCATGACTAAGCTAAGCTCTTCTGCTTTGGCCCCTGCTGCCACAGTCATACTGTAGAGACTTGCTCTCGTGCATGTGCGCCTTCTGGGAATCCCAGCCCAGTTCCTACCTCCATCTATGTAGTAGGTCACGGTGCCCCTACTGCTGTTGCCACTGTAAGTCTGGAGTGCCTGTGATGAAGTAAGAAGACCTCTTGGGTTATTGTGGTTCTTCTTTTCTGTTCCTGTTCTTTGGTGATGGTATTCTCGTGATGGGACACAGGGGTGTGATAACTATAGGTACCACTAGGGGGGAAGAGGCTTTAGTGCGACCTTACCTGGACCCCCTGGGGGGTGACAGGTTGTGGCCGGTTTAGACCAGGGGCAGGGCAGCTGGGAAGAGAGAGAACAAAGGAAAGAGAGAGGAAGAAGGAAGATGGAGGTCGGAGGGGCAGGACCTCCGTGGCTTGTCCTGGGGGTTTACTATCTGCCCTCCTAGGTGATCTGAGAGCCAACTGTCCTAGCTGCTGTGCAAAGTGGATTGCTAATAAACCCTCTGACTGCTATACTGGCTGAGTGTCACTGCTGATTGGGACGGCTGGGACCCTCGTAGGGGGAGGAACCCCCCCCCCCCAAGGGAGACCAGACAGAGCAAGGATCGGACTCTCTGGGCCGGGATTTGGGAAGCTGGCTACAGGTAGCGTGGAGACCCTGGTGAATGGGAGAAAGCTCCACCGTAGCAGAGTCCCTGGTGGGCTGTGAACAGAGGGGATCCAAGAGGCTTTTCTGGGTTCTCTGTGACAGTGCCTGGCTCAAACATGGAATTGTTGGGTCGTGGGCATATGTGACTTTTTCCAACAGGGTCCTGAGAAAAATGTTTGAAAACCAGTGATCTTCTAGTCATCCATCCTTCTGCTACTTATGGAGCGTGCTCAGAAGCAACTCTTAGTTCTGACGCACAGAGGTTGTCTGGACAATAAAGTCCCCATCAGTGGGGCCAGAGTGTCTATCCTCACTATGCTGCAAGGCTTGGGTTTGGGAAGATTTCACACATTCCTAACGAGTGATTTGATCCCGAGGAGCAGAGGGAAGTGATGCTGAGAAACTTTTCAGGATTTCCCGATCTGTTTGTTTCCAGATGAGAAAGTTTTCCCCAGAAGTATTAAAACTCAGGGACTGAAAATTCACCAGCGCTTTCATTTTGCCAGTGCCCTGAAAAGAATGTCCGTCTTGGCTTCGTATGAGAAGATTGGCTCTACTGACCTCTGTTACATTGCAGCTGTGAAAGGGGCCCCAGAGACCTTGCATGGAATGGTGAGCTCAGCACATGCACAGAATGAGGCTTCAAGCCAGGGATATGTGTCCTAAATGGGATTCAGGACATGGGCTTCATAGATTCATAGATCTTAAGGTCAGAAGGGACCAATATGATCATCTAGTCTGACCTCCTGCACAATGCAGACCACAGAACTTCCTGCCCACTCCTGCAATAGACACCTAATCTATGACTGAGTCACTGAAGTCTCAGATCATGTTCTGAAGACTTCAGGGTATACAGAAACCACCACCAAGTGATCCATGCCCCATAGTACAGGGAAAAGTGAAAACCCCCTAGAGCTCTTGCTAATCTGCCCTTGGTGGAACATTCCTTCCTGACCTCAAAATGGCAATTAGTTAAACCCTGAGAGTGTGGGTAACACACACTAGCCAGACAACCCAAAAAAGAATTCTCTGTAGTAACTCAGAGCCCACCCATCTAACATTCAAGTCAGGCTGTTGCCATATCTATCACCACTAATCAAAGATCAGTCAATTGCTAAATTAGATTGTTCCATCATAGTATCTCCTCCATAAATCTAGCCATCTTGGTTTTGAAGACAGCTAGATTTTTTGCCCCCACTGCTCCCCTCAGGAGGCCATTTCAGAACTTGACTCCTCTGATGTTTGGAAACCTGAGTCTAATTTCAAGTCTGAACTTCCTGATGGCCAGTTTATATCCATTAATTCTTGTATCCACATTAGCGCTGAACTTAAACAATCCCTCTCCTTCCCTGATACCTAGCCCTCTGATGTGTTTGTAGAGACCAATCATCTCTCTCCTCAACCTTCTTTTGGTTAGGCTAAACAAGCCAAGCTTTTTGAGTCTCCTTACATAAGGCAGATTTTCCGTTCCATGGATCATCCTCACAAGTCCAGAACTTGAATTATAGTCTATAAATGGGCCCAGAACCCCCCCCCCCCAACCTGTCTCTACAGAATCCGTTAAATCAAGGGAGCTCAAAGTGTGGTCTTCCCCGCCACTCGGTGCTGGTTCTTTCATGGCTGCAGATACAGGTGGTGGCCAAGGGTGACTGTGAGCTGAAATCACTCTTTTGCCCTTGGTGTGGATGTTTGGTTTTTTCCCTTTGGGCAGGATTGCCTCACTCTGGCTCAGGCTGGGAGGCCTCTTCTATGTCACAATGTGTTTAATTTGAAACACTGTCACCTGCATCTCATATTTAAAACTCTCCCCCCACTCCCCTTTCTTTCGCAGTTCTCTCAGTGCCCGAGTGGTTACCAGGCCATGCACACAGCAATCTCCCGTCAGGGGGCGAGGGTGCTCTCCCTGGGCTACAAAGAGCTGGGGCACCTCACTCACCAGCAGGTATGCTTGGCTCCAGGCCTCTAGTGTTGGGGTATGTGACCACATGAGAGGGGGCGGCACAGACGCTTCATGGTTGTTATTAGGCACAGATGAATCTGTAACTTCTTCAGCTGTTTTATACCTGAATCCTGCTGGTTTTATTTATTTGTTAGACGAAGGAGTGGGGCCCAGGTCTCCTGGCTTCTGTTTTCAGCTCTGGTACGGACTTCCTGTATAACCTTGGGCTACTTGCCCTGCCTGCCTGTGCCTCAGTTTCCCCACTTATATATAAAAAAGAGAATGAACCTGTGGGTGGCTCAGAAAGGGGCAGATGACTACAGTATTGCAGGGAAAGCTGTCTCTGCCTCTCTAGTGCAGTGGAGGGAGACTCCAGAAGCATGTGTTCCTTTGTGCTCGTGGGCAGATGCTGGAGGTCTCCTTGCTCGTAAGATGGCACATACTGGATCTTTTCTGTGGCAGGTGCGAGAGTTCAAGCGTGAGGCTCTGGAATGTGACCTGAGGTTTGTTGGGTTCGTTGTGGTCTCCTGTCCTCTCAAAGCTGATTCCAAGCCAGTCATCCGGGAGATCCAGAACGCATCGCATCATGTGAGTGTCTGCAGGAGGGAATAACCTGCTAACCCCTTGGTTGGGGCAGTGTGGACTGTCTGAGCCCCTTCCAGGACTGCCCTAAAATGTGATTGCTTTGTCAGGTCCAAGGCCTGTCCAGCACCAGGCAGAAACCCTTCCCAAAGTGATTCTTGGAGCAGCTGTCCTAGAAAAGCATCCAGTCTTGATTTTCATATTGCCATGGGGCAGCAACATGGCTGCCTCAGTTATCTTGTGTGACCTATCCATTTCCTCTCTCAGGTTGTGATGATCACAGGTGACAATCCACTCACAGCCTGCCACGTGGCCCAAGAGCTCCACTTCACCCAAAAGGAGCACACACTCATCCTCCAACCTCCCCATGCCAAAGGTAGGGATCCCAGCAGGGAGCATGGGCCCTGTTGACAGAATGGGATGACACAGGGCCTTCCTCAGCACCTCTCATGGGAGGAGCAGTCTCTGTATGATCTGCCTAGCCCATTGCCACGGAATCTGAGCACCCAGTAGGAGTAGGTGGCAGCCTCCCTTACTGTGAAAGGTTGTGGAGGAAGCAGGGCCAGATTAAGGCTCCTGGGGGCCTGGAGTTACACACATGTGTATGTCTCTTCCCCCCCCCCCCCAACATGGCAGTGCCCAGCCAGTGCTGGAGGAGGGTCTGGGGTTCATGGCCTGGCTAGTGCTTGGGGAGACCCCCACTGGTGCTGGGGTGGGGTCAGGACCCACAGCCTGACTGACAGTTGGGGGTGCAGTGCTGGGGGGCCAAGGCCCTTGGGCTTCTGCCCTGCCCCCAGGCCGGCAGGTCTATTCCAGCAAGTCCCAAATTCTTAGCCTGGGACTGCAGCTCCTAAAGCCCCTGCCTTAATCCAGCCCTGGGAGGAGGCAGTGATGGTAAGGGACTTTGAGTTGTTTCTGCTTCTGCTGCAGCCTCCCAGCATGAACTTGGCCAGGTCTGGGCATCATCATGGACAGTTGTGCTGCCTGGCCTCCCTGACAATGTTCCCTCTAAGGTGATGAGGTAGCTGAGCAAGTTATGGATGCAACTGAGTAAGTTCCCCGCTGGTTGCTCAACCCATACTGGGCCCCTTCCCCACTGCCTGCCAGCTCCCTGAGCTCATCCATAACTCGCTCAGCTGCATCATCAGCTTAGAGGGAACATTGGACCTGATCTTTTGACTAACACTTCCCTCCATTTATTTTTCTCCCATCCTGTACATTCCCCCATCTTCAAAACATCTTACAAAGCGGGACTTTCTCCCACAAAAGCTCATGCAATAAATTTGTTAGTCCTTAAAAGTGCCACAGGACTCATTTGTTTTGCTGAACTAAACTAACACGGCTATCCCTTTCAAAAAATCTTCTTAAAGCAACATTTGCTTGTCACTCAAATCAGAGGCAGAAATAAAATCTGCGATGTTTACAATGCTTGGGTTCCCAACATTAGTAAAGGAAAAATACTTTAATACTTTAAGCAGATTTTTTTTTTTTTTAAAGTTGGTTGGTAGAGCTGCATTTATAAAACTGTTCTGTTTGCTAGGAAAGGTTTTAGGGTCATTTCTTTGGCTTATCATGAAATGTATATTTTTTGTACAAGTTCAAATCCTGTGATTTTTCCCTGGATGATGATTTCTCCTAGATGAAGATGGATCATGTACATGGAATATTGTGAAATTCCAAAGGGGTGGACATGTTAGTTTAGTTCTGCAAAACAAACAAGGAGTCCTGTGGCAGTTTTAAAGACTAACAAATGTATTTATCACATGAGCTTTCGTGGGAGAAAATCCCACTTCATCAGATGCTTTGAAGAGGGGGAAGTGGGATTTTTCTCCCATGAAAGCTCATGTGATAAATACATTTATTAGTCTTTAAAACTACCACAGGACTCCTTACTTGCTTTGGATTGAGTAGGTAAGTCCCCTGTGTCACCCCAACACCTAGTCCTGATGCTGGCCCATGCGTCCCCCGAACCCTTCCCCCGTCCCCTTGTCCCCCCCCCCCCCCCCCGTCTTGCCACTGGTCCCCATGGTCCCCCTGAACCCTTTCCCAACCCCCACCCACCGTGCCGCACCATCTTTCCCTGCTGCCCCGGGCCAACCCCCTCCCCTGCGTCCTTTTCCTACTGGACTGGCTTGCCTGTCCCACCACCATTGCTGCCACAGCCCCCTTACCTGGCCACCACGTGGAGTGACCCCCAGCACAGGCTGTCTCCCCCGCCCTGAGCCTTCTCTGACAGAACAGGTTCAGGGCGGGAGCTTTTAAAACTCCCAGGCCAAGCCTGGGGTAGGGCAGTTCCCTACCGGTCAGAAGACTGTCGTCTGGCCTGGTAGAGGCCACAGCTGCCAGCTGTGTGCAGCCGGCAGCATTCCCTGTGCAGGGGAGTGATGGGGGCTGTGTCTCCATGCCCCAGCACAGCTTAGAGGGAGCACTGCTCCTTGATGGTCACTGAAGACACTGAGGCTGAGACCCCGTGTGATTGAGGGCTATGGAAGTCCTTTAGATAGCCTAGAGGAAAGCAGATGGCCCCAGAATGCAGTTATCCTGCTGTCTGTGGTAGCCAGTGCGGGGTTTCACATCCACAGTGATTGGGCACTGCAGACCCCTGGGTCTGTGCACTCACGTGCGGCAATGTCTGTGCTGATTCTGGGCTCTGCGTGCTCTCTTTCAGACTCCTGCTGGCAGTGGCAGTCCATCGACAGTACCATCACACTCCCCATCTTCCCAGACTCCCTGCAAGAGCTGCTGCATCACAACCTGTGTGTTACCGGGGATGGGCTCTCATACCTGCAGGCTGTGAACAGACAGCAGTGGCTGAAGCTCATACCCCACATTCAGGTGTTTGCCAGGGTGGAACCAAAACAAAAGGTGAGACATTCCAGCCTCCTAACAGCATAAACCTCCCCTCTGGAGAGCTGGGCTCTTCACTGGATGAGCTTCTTCCTCCTTGGAGCAGCTGCGTCATGGGTGCTAAATGCACAGAACTCCCCTCTGGAGAGTCCCCAGGTCTCAAATGACTCCAGCATGCATGGGGCCAGTCCAAGAATCTCTGGACTTGGCACCTTCCCCTTGCATTAATTTGAACTGATTCCTGGGTGCTCAGCCCATCAAACATCAGATGAAGTGGGATTTTCTCCCACACAAGCGCATGCAATAAATAAATTTGTTAGTCTTTAAAAGTGCCACAGGACTTCTTGTTTGTTTTGCTGGGCTGAATTAATTTGCTCAGAAGATACGGGGAGGCTACTGTTCAGGGCTTGATTGCCTGGTCACTGCCAAGGAACCATGAAGTGCAGCCAGGATGGAGCAGGCTTAGCTCAGAAAGGCTCTTTGTGAGGGGCTGCTTCAGTGTGTGGCCCAATCCGTTTGGGTTGTAGGTCCCTGGCCAGGTACCCGTTAGCTCATGCAGGTGTTCATTCCCAACTGGCACTTCTCACTGCAGGAGTTTGTGATCACAACATTGAAGGGGCTCGGCTATGTCACGCTGATGTGTGGGGATGGAACCAATGACGTTGGAGCCCTGAAGCATGCAGATGTGGGTGAGTCTGAGCACCAATGAGTGGGAAGGTCATGTGTGACTTCCTGGGTTTGGTTTGTGTTCTGGGCACAGAATTCAGTGGTGAGAGCCTGTAATCTGGCAGACTGTTTGCAGCTGGAGGGGGAATGCTGCTGAAATACACAGCTTTGCTTCTGAGGGGTTGTGAGTGTTACCTAGAGAGGAAAAAGTGACTACAGACCAGTTACCCTGGGAGAGCTTTACAGAGGGGTTTCTTCCCTGTTCCTCTGTAGCCCATGAGTGTAATATGCCTGATGGGGACCCCAGTCTTCTAGCCCCTGTCTTAAGGCTGCATTTGGAATTGGAGACTTGACAGATTTTTATTTTAATTGGTTCAGAAAATGTCTGTGAAACCATGTAGTGAAAATGTGCCAGTTGCTTCCTCCCCAGTGCAAGCTGAGCAGAGGGAGAAAGCTGAGGAATGCGTTTCTCCCCTGGACAACAGGCCTTACTCTTGGCCGAGCTGCTGTCCTCAGCTACAGTCTGTGGTCTCCTTCCTTCAGAAGTGAACAGAGAGCTGTGCTGTGGTTGCAGCCATTATTGCCTTCCCATGTGCAGTTGGGGAGATGACTTGCTGACACTCCTGTATGCAGTGATCTTGGTACCGTGCTGGTCCCAGGATATTAATGAGATGAAGGCAGGTTGATGGATTTTATTGTGCTGTCTTCTGCTGGGGCGGGAGACAAGCTTTTGAGCCATGCAGAGTTCGTCCTTGGCTCACCTTGCCAAAGGTCAAGGAGTTAGGAAGAAGCCCTAACACATGCATGTCCACCCCCTTCCAGTGCTGGCTGCCCCCTGCTCTTTGCTGAGCTGTGGGGGCTGCTCTCTGCACTGGAAGCAAAGGCCCCACTCAGAGTCATCTTACCAGCATGGATTTTTCATGTTTCTTTTCCAGCAGCTGACATTTTGGTCTTACAGGGGTGGCGTTGCTGGCAAATGCTCCCGAGAGACTCCCTGAGCGGAAAAAGCGGCCTAGTGATGGGAGACCCAGTGATGGAAGACCCAGCTTGCCTGCCATGGGGAGCAGTGCTGTGAAGCCTACCTCCCGTGCTGCCAAGCACAGGATCATGTCCCAAAGAGAAGAGCAGTTGGCCATCCAAAGGGTTGGTAACCAGGTCTGCCTAGGGCCCTGCTCCGTGCCTCCTTCCAGAATCAGTCCACAGCTCGGGTTCGCTCTCCCTTCAGGCTCACTGGGGCTTTTACTTGTAATTCTTGAATTGGGAAGGGCAGGAAGCTCTGGGAATCTGGTTCTCATTTCAGTGAGGCCCTGCCCATGCTTCATTTGGCATCTGGGTCAGGTCTCTTTGGCCAGAAAGGAAGCCAGGGCTCGGAGATTCCTAGTAAAAAGTCTCATTCTAGTCAGAATTACAGCAGCTGCTGATGACCACATTGTCCTTTTGGGATCCATAAGCCTCTCTATGGCCAGTAGTGGATCAGGCTTGATGTTTCCAGTTCTGCCATGGGGAGTCAGCAGGCCCAGACTTTCTCCTCCTTGCCCCTAAAAATAACACTGGTGGGTGTCAGCTGACTGGCATCTTGGGTGGCTTCAGTCCCCAGACATCTGGGTGAGGTGAGCTGTGCAGCCAGCCAAAGTCCTGGCAGCATGGAGAGCGTCCCTGGACAGGGTCAGGTGTTGTCGCAGCCTGTGGTAATCAAACATTTCTTCCCTCTCACTGTGGACCAGGAGCGGATCAGTCAGGTCCTGAAGGATTTGGAAGAAGAGCATGTCTCTGTTGTGAAACTGGGTGATGCCAGCATTGCTGCTCCTTTCACATCCAAGCTCTCCTCCATTCAGTGCAGTAAGTAGCAACAAGGAAGCAGGTCTGCACTGTGATAGCCCCTAGTCTGGTGACTCAGCCTACTCCAGTGAGGAAAATCAGACCAGGCTTTTGGCAAAGGCAGGGATGCTTAGGAGGGGGGGAAAAGGCAGATTCAAATACTGACCTTACTGGGAGGAAACACCTAAAATACAAGGCTAAGGGGGTGCCTCCCCCAGTCCTAGCTTTCATTTCCCAACCTGGAGATGGAGGCTGACTGCACTGAGTGACCTTGGCAGATGGTGGTCTTGTGCCTTGCCCAAGAACTCTAGGCTCACACTCACAGCAAAGTCACTGATCTGTATCCCAGGGAGTGGCGAGGGCTATGAGGGACAGAGGCATGGAATTGCTTGCATCATGAAGACAAACTGCTGTTTCTTCTTGCTCTTCAGTCTGCCACGTGATCAAGCAGGGTCGCTGCACATTAGTGACCACACTTCAAATGTTCAAGATTCTGGCCTTGAATGCCCTGATCCTTGCCTACAGCCAGAGTGTCCTTTATCTGGAGGGAGTGAAATTCAGTGATTTCCAAGCAACACTGCAGGGGTTGCTGTTGGCTGGCTGCTTCCTCTTCATCTCAAGGTCAAAGGTGCGTGGGTGCTGCCTGCTGGATTTGAGGCTGCTTTAGATCAGGGAGGTTTGTGGTTATCTGGCAGGGATGCCGTAGGACTACAGCTGTTTGCTTGCACTGAGTGCAATCCCTGCTTGCCCAGAATGTGCAGGGACTCCTTTCATTCTTCCCTGGATCCTGGCTCTGGGAGGCCTTCCTGAGGCCAATGCTTCTCACTTCAGGGTGTCTAATAGTGAGACTAGACAGATGGTGCAGGAGCTGGTTTAAGGCACCTGGCCAGATGCAGGCATTAATTAGTCACCTGGGATATGCTGTTGCTTGCAATGTGTGCTGAGGGTCTCAGTGCAATGTGGAATTTATACAGAGCTGGGCATCCCATGGGCGCAGTTAATACAGGTGGGATCTTGCTGGCAGTTTGTACCATTTTTCCCTATGTTAAATCCTGGCATCTTTTCCCTTTGATTCCCAGCCTCTGAAGACACTTTCCAGGGAACGTCCATTACCCAATATCTTTAATCTCTACACAGTTCTGACGGTGCTGCTGCAGTTCCTTGTCCACTTCCTTAGCCTGGTGTATCTGTACCGTGGTGCACAGGCTCGCAGCCCTTCCAAGTGAGTGCCGCTAACTTCTGAAGTACACTGTTAGTGTCTTTCCTGAGGCTGCAGCTAAGCTCCAAGCGGTTAAACTGAAGAAGCAGTTACCATCCAGGAAGGCACAGGGGGAACTTGCTGCCTTGCCTTAGGAGCCCCTGCCGGCGTATTGCAAAAGCCGCTAGGAAGGAGGGAAGGATCTGAAAAGGTGGTTTGAGTTGTTGGTTAAATGAAGGTCACCAAACAATTTAGCAGAATTCAGTTCGGAACTCTACATCGAGGCTTGACATTTCCTGGTTGCCGTGGCGCCCAGAAATTATAGCCTGGTGGCACAGAGTAGCCTGCTGCAGAATGTCAAGCACCTCCACCCACACTTTCCAGATTCAGCATTATTTGTTGGGGGGGGAGGGAGGGTACAACTCTTGAGACCTGCCAGCGCAGGTTTGGTTTTTGTTTTTGATGGGGGGTGTGGCGCCTAGCTGGACACAGATTTTGTCGACCCCTGCTCTATACTGAGCAAGTTTCGGCCTAAGAGAGGCTGTACTCAAACAAGTGATGAGCTTGATGCTGTGATTACTGGCTGAGCTTCTATGGCCTTACGTTATGCAGGTCCCCTTAGATGATCACAGTGGTTCTCTTCAGGGCTTTAAAATCTGAGTTGATGAATTGGCCCCTAGCTCCTGTTGTTCTGAAATCCCAGGCTGGCCTCCATTGATTTGAAAGGGCTTCTTTGATTCTCTTAAGGAAGGAAGAGTTTGTCGATTTGTACAAGGAGTTTGAGCCTAGCCTGGTGAACAGCACAGTTTACATCATGTCAATGGCAATGCAGATGGCCACCTTCACTATAAATTACAAGGTAAGACTTGCTTGGTTTGCATCTGAGAAAGAATGGAAAGAACAGATGCATTTGATGTAATGTTACTACAGAACAAATGTGCTCACCAGAACTGAGGTGTTCACAAATCTGAAAGGTAGCCCAGGTAGGGTTATCAACATATCAGTGGGTGAGAGAGAAAATACAACAGTGGTCCCCAAACTGTAGAGCAGTGATTCCCAACCTTTTTTCAGGCTGGGGACCCCTTTTTAACAAAATAAAACCTTTGTGGCCCTCCAGCTGGTTATGTAATCTGGCCTGTGCAAGCAGTCTCTGGCCCACACCACTCTGGCAGTGCCACCATGGCCCACGCCACTGGGGAGCCAAGCCGTGGCAGCTATGGCCCTCTGCCCTTGCCCCTTCTGGGAAGCCACCACAGCCCCATCCCACTGCCAGGATCTGGCCATGTGAGGGGAAAGGCAGCTGTAGCGGGGAGCATTGGGGCTGTAGCTGTATTCTAGCCCTGGTAGGGAAAGGCTCCATGGACCCCCAGGGGTACCCAGACCACAGGTTGGGAACCAATACTGTAGGGTGTGTCCCTCAGTGGAATGCAGAGGAAACATCAGAGGGGCCTGGGCCAGCCCTCAGGGGGGACAGAGAGGAAGTACCTCCCAGCCCCACTCTGCTCCAGCTCCACCTCCTGACTTGTCTTGGGTCTCAGATGCGCCCCCACTCTTGACAGTGTCCTGGGCTCTGTTGTGGGTTGCAGCTTGCACCCAGACCACACACCTGCAGCCCCCAGCTCACAGCCCAGGATCCTAATTGTGGCGCCTGGGAGAAGTCAAGATAGATGTGACCCTAAAAGTCTGGGATACAAAGATTTATGTGTTATTAACTAGTGTCACAGATGTAAATCTTTCAGTAGAGTCCTCCACTGAGTTTGGGAGATGTTTGCTTGATGTCTAAATTTATCAAGGCTCAAACTGTACCTCAACTTATCTGTCCTGTCTGGGATACTGGGGTTCCTGACCTGTTTTTAAACAAGCTGGTGAATTTGGACTTTTAAAACCACCTCCCACAGAACCTTGCATGAGCATGAGTTACAGCAGCTCCTGTGCTGTGGTGATGCCTTACTGCTGCGTTTGCCTTTTCAGGGCCACCCTTTTATGGAGAGTCTGCGGGAGAACAAACCTCTACTGTGGAGCATTATCCTTTCAGGACTGGCCATCGTGGGCCTTCTGACAGGCTCCTCACCTGAGTTCAGTGAAAAGTTTGGGCTGGTAGAAATCCCCATGGAGGTGAGTAGGACAGGACAGATGTTTCCAGGCTGACACTCTTCTGCCTGAACTGCTGAGAAACCAATACTATGAAACCCTGCTGTGCAAACTGCCACAGGCCTTTCTGATGGGCCTGAGAATGATTTCAGTGGGAGTCAGACACCTAAACTATTTGGGCACCCATGAAATTCTCAGTTTCATGCCTCACTTCAAACTCTCTCATGGGAGAGCAGCCTGGTATTGAAGTCCAGACATCCAGGGATTATCACAGAGAGAAATTGATTTGGATTCTGAATGCCCATCACTGCACAGCACTGAGCTTGCATCTAAGGGGTTACAGTAGAAGACCTTGTAACTCTATGGCTCTATCATTCTAAGGCAGGGGCTTCAAACTTGCTACCTGTGGGCCACATGTGGCCCCTGAAGTTATTTCTTGAAGCCTGCAACACCATTGTTAGCAATATTTGCAATATAGTTTATGACAAGGTTTCAGTGGTGCACCCCTTGGGCTAATGTATTAGTCCTCACATGCTGCTTGTGGTGATCTGAGTTTGAGACCCCTGTTCAAAGGGGTGTGACTTTTTAAAGATAAATTTTATCTTAAAATAGACTTCTGCTTATGGACACCCAGAACTGCTCCCATACTGTGGTTCGATGTTTAAGAATGAAAATGCTTGTTCCTTAAAGACCTAGAGGTTACTCTTGCCTGAGTCTCAGTTTGAGGTACTGTAGCTCTGCATCCTCTGAGACACAGCAGTGACTTCCCAAACTTGTCTTTTCGTATTTGCTTACTTTTAGAGAAGTTTAAATGCCTCACTCATGCACTACAGCATTGTATTGGCCTAGTAGATGTTTCATTTGATCCCTGCTCTTCTTCCTAGTCACTCACCATATCCTTGCATTAAGCTCTCTCTCTCCCCCTCAAGGGAGACTAGATGTCTGGGTCTGGTCTCAGGCAAGAGTTGAGTTTGTAGCCTTGCTGCCTTTATGAAAGTGACTGGACTGTCAAGTGATTACTTGCCACTATTCATCAGTGCCATGTGTTGGGTTCAGGGTTGTTTTGCTAAAGCACTGTTTCCCTCAGGGCAGGTCTACACTCATGGTAGCAAATTCCTTGCTATCAATTGATCGAGAAGTGGCCTATCGACTCAGCACTATTATTTTTCAGGGGTGGCCTTATGCAGTCCATGTCCCATAGACTCAGCACACTAAAGAGTGTGCAGGTAGTAGGCATTAGGCAGGTGATGGGAAATGCACAAGTTATTTTATCTCCTTTTGACTGCTGCTGTAAACTAGGGCCCAGTCTTCCATTAACAATGTTAGTTCAGCTGAAAGTTGCAGTAGTTAAAGCTTTCTTCAAGTCTGAGTTGCTTTCCTTTTAGTTTAAGATTGTGATTGCTCAAGTCCTGCTGGCTGATTTCTTCCTTGCCTTGCTGGTGGACCGAATTCTTCAGTTTCTGCTGGGGAGTGCAAAACTTAAAGTGCCTTCCTGAAACCAAATCAAAGCCTCCAGAATCCCAGCAGTGCTGAATATTGAAGAGTGAAGGACAACAGTGTGGAGGACACATCCAGATTGCAAGAAGAATCTTTATTTGTTTGACAGCAACTTAACCCTGCTCTGGAGCAGGCCTGGGAAAGCCACCTATAGTGCTCATTTTGAAAGCACTTGGTGGTCTAACAATCAAGGCTGCATAGGGCTCTGCACTTTGAAATAAGATTTCCAGGACATGACTTGTTGGGAGTTGTACTGCCCTATGCTTAAGGATATGTTTACAGAATTTGGTATTAAAGCAGAATCAGTGTATTTTAAAACACAGTTGGCATTTCTTTGGTGGGGGGTCAGTGTGTAAAAGCTTGCACCTAACAATAATTCCACCTCCATGGCAACCTGGAGTCTGTCAGTTACAAAAACAATGCAGGAATACTAGTAAGTTCCATTTAATCATAAATATGCAAGAAAGGCTGTTTTTATTTACTATGATAAGATCAGCAGCTTATTACCTTAGTGGGTGTAGTATCCTGCTGTATGAAAACTGTCCTTGATAAAAATGAACCCCTTTGTTTACTTTACCCAGCTCCCATTAAAAAAAAAAAGCATGACAAAGAGGGCTAAGAGCAATATCTATTACACACTGGCTGTTAAACACAGTGTTGTGCTATACAGAAACAAAGCCCTCCAGTCAAATTGCTACAAGCTATTTAGTAAAGGAGACAAGAGAAACATTCCTCACAGAGTGTCCTGTGTCCCTAGAGGGTGACTTGCTGGGGCTGTAGAGTTCCAGCCATTGTAGTGAGTTTTAGACCCTGGGTCAGCTGAGTGGGGCAGTGCATGGGATCAGACTGGAGCCCTGGCTCTGCAACCCTCCCAACTGGTTGAGGTTGCTGATTGCAGATGTAGCCCCAGACTGCAAATACAAGTCCCCTTTGATGCTGAATATGATCTTCAAAAAGTTTGATGAAATTACAGATTTAAAATATTAAAGTTGAGGCAAAACCAGAGTTCCTTCCAGAACTGTCTGTTGGAGGGTTGAGTCCATCCCAGCTGGCTGTGCAGTTTATGCTCAGCTGCCAGTCAGCCACAGTGGAATGACTGAGTAGTAAGTGTGAGAGAAGGAACTCCATTAGTTGGGATGTGTAGTCCTTGGGAGCAGTCTGTGCTGCTTTGCTGCTAACAGATGCTGGGCGGGAGCCTGGCAGCTGCAGTCCTTTCAACCACAAAGGCATAGTCATACTGAAACAAAACCCAAAAGTTCAGATAGCAAATGCCCCCCACTCAAGCTAGCTGTCACTCAGTACATACAAAACCCAACTTCAGCCGCTTCAAGGGCTCCATCCTTTTGTACTTCCCCTCAAATTACTCACCTCCTTCTCAATGTCAGCAAGAGACTTGATGTTCAAGTCTGTAAAGATGGAAAAGGCCTGTAAAACAGAGGGAACCACAGTAAGTAACAGTCCTGTTGTCCCAGCAGCCTCCTCTCCTAACAGTTCTTTATTTTGCTGAACCATCTGCAAGGGCCAGGAAATCAAAGGCCCTTAGCTACATGAACAGTCATCAGCTAGAGGGACTCTAGGGCCCTCTTGGTGATGCCTGAAATAACTGTATTAGAAGGAATTGATACAATACCCTTGAAGTACTCACATTAGTGCCTGTAGTGATGCTGCTTTCAAATTTGGGGTGCAGTGCAAAAGGTACCCCATCCATAGCTGAGGAAAGAAAGAAATGATCATCAGAGCTACCAGGGAAGTAGCTGAGGTGCAGTGCAACAGACCTGTGGGGAAGCTTGGTGCCTACGACAGTCCCTTACCTCAACAAATGCTAAATTCATTCCATTGTTAAAGAAACTGGTCAGTTCAAACCTGTGACTTGCCAAGGGAAGGTCCAGATGGCCAAACTCATGCTGTTCTGCCATTCCACTCCAAAAAAGCAGTGCTTCTTGGGGAAGACTACCCAAACTCTCCATAACCCTGATCGAGTAGACGAGGTAAGGAATTCCAGCCCATGGCCTGCTTTCTAGCTACAAAGATCCATTGACTTTTTTTTTTTTTTTTTTTTTTAAACCAAGCAGAGGGAAAAGAGCATTACAGCCTTAAGCACTAGTATAACATGGTGTTTGTCTTAAGCTGTTGGTTGGATTTTTGTATGTGGAATTAACTTACCCGAAATCCCGTAAATGTTAGCTGTATCGTAAATAGATTCAGCTCGCTTAATAGATGCACGTTTTGAGCCAAACCCAGTCAAAGAATTTTCTGCTGAAAATTCTGTCCTGCTGGAGATTAGACAGACAAATGGAGTTTGTGGTTTAAAATTTGCAAAATAAACACAAAATAAAAATCCACCCTGCTTCTGCCCCATGGCGTTGGTGGAGCTCAACTCCCCACCCTGGATCCTGCCCCAAGGCACACAGTGCTGCAACACTATTCAGAAGCGGCTTGATCCCTGGGGGGAGGAGCACAAGGACCTGGGAGTCAAGCAACTAAATACTATAGATCCAATAGAGCCTTATTCCAGAGCTGTAGCCTTAAGGCTACACAAACCCTGAGGCTCTTTCCATGCAGACCCACCCAAATGATCCATCGCCTAAGCACAGGTCTCAAACACACAGTCTGAGGGCCACCTGTGGCCCCTAAAGTTTTCTTGCAGCCTGCAACACTGTTGCCAGCAATATTTGCAATACCGCTGTATGAAAAGGTTTCAGTGGTGTGACCCTTGAGCTACTGTACTAGTCCTCATGCGGCCCTCAAGGTGATTTGAGTTTGAGACCCCTGGCTTAGAGTGTGAAAAGCAGATAGAGTGCACAACCCTTGGTGGTCACACCTGTGTGATAAAATATCAGAAGCCACTGGGTGGCACCATCACACACTGGGACTTGGGCCTGATTCAACAGGTACCAATCAAATCCAAGGTGGCCACTTACTTTTTTTTATCCAGGTCTGTGGTCTCCAATGTAAGCCCCTTCATTTCTAGACTGATGTTCCTTGGCTTTGGAAGAGGTTTAGGTCTGAGAAGTTGCCCCTTTTTACACCAAACAGCAAAGCTGCTTATTTCCCTGGTGGAGCAGATAAACAACAACAGTTTACAAAAGCCACAGGAAGGTGTGCCTGCAAGCCGACAAAGGATGCAAGGTGGACATCATCTTACCCTATCTTCATGTAGCTTGGGATCACTTTACTCTTGCTGCTCAACATAATGTTAAATACCACTATTTCCGCTGCACCTAATGGGACAAGTTTCACACAGATTCGTTTCTTCTTTGAAATGGATGTTTCTAAGGGGAAAACAAGAAATTCCTGCTTTGGTTAGTGGCAAAATACAGTGTGTACCATCAGTTTCTGCTGTTGGCGTTAAGAAATGCCAAGGTTAACTTTATGTAGGTTATATGATAATTTATAATACCTGTATAGCATTCTAAAGAAAGCCTTAAGTGGCTCCTCACTGTGCCAGCTTTATTATCTAAAGTCCCATCTCTGTCTAAACCAGTGTTTCTCAACCTTTGGTTGAGCAGGGAACACCCAGAAGTATTAATTGCTTTACACAGAGCACCTGAAGAAGAAAGTTCCTTGGAAAAAGCCTGCTGTAATGTTCACAGTAGCTGCACACTATGTATTTCTGTGAAAGTGATTCCAGAAACAGAAGTAAATGGAATTTTAAGAATATAGAATGTATTTATTTCTAAAAAACAGATAATGATACAGACAGCTCAAAACTGAGGATGATATTACTCACATAAAAATGGAAATTGTGGGCCTGCATGTTTGAAGTTCATCTATTCTGGGATCCAAGTTTCTCAGACAAAGTCTTTACTGTGGTAAGTACGTGCAAGCGATTTTGATGGCCAGCAGTAACAGTGGTGGGAAATTTAAAACGCCCCAGCTTGGCCAAGGAGCAGGCAGCAGCAGATCTCAACATGTACCTGGAAGTTTTGCTGCGGCGGCGGCACGTTAAATCCCGCCACGGTGCTCTTTACCTCCTCTCCAAACAGGCCCCGCCCGGATCGGTCACCCTCCCTAGGGCCGCAGAGCAGCAGTGGAGAACGCTGCTACCCCAGCCCCTCCCGTTCACCCCTCTCCCGCCCGTCGGCCTGCCAGGCCCCCGGCTAGCTCGTACGGGTGAGCCTGCCCCCCGCACACCCGCCGGGCCGGGCCGGGCCGGGCCGGCAGGACTCACTCGGCTCCAGGAACTCCCTGGCGTAGGCGTAGCCCGCGGGCAGAGGCGTTTTGTCGCTCAGGATCTGCACGTCGGCCACCACCTCCCCGGGCCGGGTCTGGAAGACAGAGGCGCGGGTCAGGCTCAGGCCCAGGCCGGGGCGCTGGCGGAGCAGGCCGAGCACGCGCGGCTCCTACCTCGCTGGCCGCCGCCGAGGCGGTGAGGCACAAGACGTAGCCGGATTTCTGGCCGAAGCCCTTCCCGAAGCTGGCGGCGGCGCCCTCCACGGTCGCGGTGATCTGGGGGAGACAGAGCGAGACGAGCCGTCACCGTCGGGCGGAGCACGAGCGGCCCCAGCGGAGGAGGTGGGGGTAGGCGGGTGGCGCCCCACGGTTACCGGTGTCCAGCCCGCGGGCGCCGCGCTGGGGCTGGAGGCCCAGGCCACCCCGGTAAGCGGGGTCTCCTCCGGCAGCGCCGCCATCCCGCGCGAGATCACGCCCGACCCTCTCAGCAGCCCTCTGTCTGGCGGAGCTTAGCGCTGCCCCGTGTTTTATTGGTCGCCTCGGGGAATCGGCTCCTTCGATTGGCTCCTTCACTGAGTGACAATTGCCGAGGCCACTGAAAGCCGCGCTTCCCGCCACGGTGCACGCGTCACTTGAACACGGAAGCGGGAAAGCACGGAGGGCGTGTGCGCATGCGTCATCTCCTTTCCACAGGGCGCGGAACAGCCCACGCCAACCTCTTCGCCAGCTGTTTTCTGGAGGTTCGCCAATTTGCATTGGCCCCGCCCCATCCCCCCCAAAGCAGCGGAGACACAGGCAGCAGCAGTCCAGGGCAGGCAGCGCCCCGCCTTTATTCCCAGCCCAGAGCAGCGGTAACAGCAGGGCGCGCGGGACGGGACAAGCCTCTAGCCCCCTCCTGCCCACCCCGTGCATATCAGGGAAAAGCCGCCCCGACCCGCTGCCAGGCCTCAGCCGCCCACCCCCGAACTTCCAGGTCTGCGTTTAGCCCTCTGGAGGCTGCTGGCATTGGCTGACTGGTGCCTTCTTTAGGGGAACTTTGAGTAGTTTCCGAACAGGTGAGTTTTCCAGTTGCTGAAAGGTCCTCGATGCTGGAAGAGAAGTGACAAAATCCTCAATCAGGCACAAAAGGGTCAAGGAAAAAGCTTGGGTTACTTAGTTACCCAAACAAGGAGTCCTGTGGTACTTAAAGACTAGCAAATTGATTTATGCCATGAGCTCTCATGGGAGAAAATTCCAGTTCATCAGTTGCACTGAAGATGGGGGAACTTACAGAATAAGAGGAAATAAATGCAGGGAAGTGAGAGTCATGGGATCAGGTCACACTAACAGCAAATCAAAGCAGTTGCAAAAATTCAAATAGTAGGGAAGAGCACAGAGGTGAACTCCAAGCTCTAATTTTGGTTGAGGTCCTAAAGAGAGGGCCATCCCTAGACGGGTGAGGGGCCCTGGGCGAATCACCCTCTGCAGCACCCACCACTCAACCCCCCCCAGGCACGGGGGCGGGGGGGGGCAGGCAGCAAGGCAGGCCCCTGGGCCAGCTGGCCAAAAGCGATGGAACCGGAGTGCAGGGTTTGGTTTCTCAGCCACCTTAAGCCATTGGTTGTCAAACTTCTTTCTTCTGGACCTAGCTCCCACCACCCCTTTGCCATGTACCAACCCGCCACTGAAAAAAAGTGGCCACTGCCAAGAAACTTGAAGTGACCATTGTTGGGGGAGGGGGCGTTGGGTGGGTAGCAATCCCTCATAGCTTTCATCTTTTCTCTTGATGCTTCTATTGCACCTTTGAAATCTACACATTAATTTAAGATCACCTACATGGAACATGCAGAGGGTGATCCCACATGCTATACTCTTGTCTCAAATCAGGAAGTATGTTAGGTCTCTAAAATTGCATGTAGTAGCCTGGAGTGTGTGGGAGCTCCTTGCAAATGGGTGGGTGGAGGGGAGGGAGTGACTGGGTGGAAAAATGAGATGGAAGTGCTGAGATAGAGGAAGGAGAAGAGAGCCAATGCCAGGCTGGAAAGAAAGGTGCTGGAAGATCTAGTCTGCTGCTGAGCCTATCCAAGTCCCTGCAGGTTCTGCTCCCTTTTCCACTGCCAAATCCCAGGAACTGAAGCAGCCCCTCTGGGTTCCACTTTCACCTCTGCACTTCATCTGCTCCCTGAGTCTGCGTGACACACAATTGTCCACAATATTGTGATTGGAGGGGTGCTAGCCCTCTCTGCTTGGGCTGGTGCCCCCTGGCAGGGTGCAGAAGGCAGCAACATAATGGGGCTATCCACTGCCCCCTTCAGATTAGAACTTCTCCTTCCAGCAGATCCACCCGGAGTTGGATTTTTTTGTTACTTAGGCTTTCTAATTGTAGAAAAAATACCATACTTTGTAACACAGGCTCCTTACTAGAACAGTTTGCTTTTCTCTTCTCTTTTTAATTAGTCACAAAAATCTCTGGAGTTTTTATTAAAATCTACAAGTTATAACTTTTTGTTGCAAGCAAGGGAATTCTCAACCCACTGAAAAAAGAGGCAAGTCAATTTGCAAAAATAACTGCAATCCCCATATCCCAGAAATGGTAGAATAAGGCAATGTTCAGTTTTTAATTTTCTTCATTAGGTCTATTGATTAAAATAACCACAAAGGTTGCTTGCCAGTAAGCTCACTCCTTTTCATATGAATGAGAGAAGCCCAAAGAGAGGTGCATAGAGGTTGTTTGAACAACAATTAGCACCTTATTAGTCCTAATGACTCATCTTTGTTCCAACCCCGATCTACTATATTACATGTTGCCTGAAGCAAGCTGGCCCTGTGAATGTCTCTTTTGGCTGGCTCACCCAGTCCCTGGCATGGGGAGGGGCAGCAGTGCAGCCCCCACAGGGGCCCTGGGCAGCTGCCCCTCTCGCCCTACCCTAGGGATGGCCCTGCCTGAACAGGTCTCCTCATTTTTATAGGCATCAGTTTCCTCACCCCTCAAGTATATACAGTGTTTTAAGAGGGGACTTAAACCTCTCTCCCCACCAACCCAACAATCCAAGCCCGACAGGAGGGAAAGTAGTCTAGCCATTTACATTTCCTTCTGTGCCTAAAGGCAGAGTTCAACATCCACTGACTTAGAGCTGACTTTATAAATCCTGACAGGAGAACAATGTACAGCTGGGAACAGCCCTGACCGTGCAAAGCTGGGAGGTACCATTTGGAGATATTTAAGGTCTGGTTAGACAAAACCCTGGCTGGGATGATTTAGTGAGAGTGGTTCTGCTTTTAACAGGGGGTTACACTGGATGACCTCATGAGGTCCCTTCCAACCCTATGATGTGTTATTTTCACTCACATGGCTGTACACTGGCATCTCTTTTTAAAGTAGTCACTAAAACATCCTCAACAGCTATAGGACATTTACTTTGGCCTCTTGCAGTTAGCTTATTGCCAGAAAGGATCCCGTTTCCTTGTGCAGTATACACAAATGACCTGTATACACAACCCAAACCTCAGTGTGACAAGTACATGATGTACACACTTGTGGTGGGATCTGTGTAGTTACCCTTGCCCTGTAGCTGTGGCTGGTCTCGACTGCAAAAGTATTCATAGAATGCTGTTGGAATGCTCATGATCATTATACTTATGGGAGCATGGTTCCTGCATCATCATATATGTGGACAGCTATGAAACTCGTGTCATATCCCCAAATGTCTCTCTCACATGGCTTGAATGGATGCCAACGCACACATAGGTGTGGGTCCATGCCCTGCAGAGGCATGCATATAGGAATAACAGTCTAACTGAAGCACTTGTGAGCACTTTGACTCAAGTGGAAGGAATCATGCCTACTGCTGGATCTGGCCAATCACCTGACCCCTGGAGCTGTCAAAGAAATTCTAAGAAGAAAGAGGCACCCCTAGCTTGGGTCACTCCTAATGTCTTGCTCTGTAGCAACATCAAGCACTAACACCTATCCACAGGGAGAGGAGGAAACTGGCTGCCAATCATCATAGCCAACCTGTGGGGTAAGCTGAATTATAGACTGGAACAGGGACCTTAACTCAGAATAAAGATAATCTTTTGTGTGATTGTGATAAACTCCTTGACTTACTGTTAATCATTGGAGCAATATTATTCTGACTTATAATCACTTAAAATCTTACTACAGTCGAACATTTGTTGGTTTTATCTGAAGCAGTGCATGTGGATTAAGAGTGACAGAACTAGTGCATATGGATTTCAATAAATAAGCTGTCAGGGTGCAGCAGGCAGCACTGAGCCCTGCAGGATAGCAGTCCCCAGAGTGACGTCTGGGCTTGGGGGTGTCTATCCACGAGTGGCTGGCCAGAAGCACTCCTCCAATAAGTGTGTGTCTGATTAGATGCAGGAGGCTGGGCCTAAGCAGATCCAAGAGTGAGGGTTCACACAGCAAAGTGGGATAAGTGAGGGCACAGGAGGGTAGAACGGGGATGGCGCAGCTGCACACCAGTCCAGGTGACAGGATGGAGCATCACACTCAGCAATGAAAAGGATGATCTGAGAGCTTGAGTATAAAAAAACAACAACAAACTCTGTCACAAAGCTGATGCTCAGTGTTATTTCCCCCCTCAGTAGTTTTTAATGCTGCCTAGAGTGGCCTAGCAAGCACTAGTCTGCGCACAGCAAATGTTACCACTTAAAAAACCAAAACCAAATCACCCCTCTCCAAATGCCAGGTTGCTAAGGCACTACCACAGGAATTCAGGATTGAGAGGAAGAGAATAAAAGCTAACCCACTTCTCTCTACAGCCTTCTGGGTTTTTACTGCTTACCAAAGGCTGTATGTAATGGCTAGTGAACATTTACTGCTGTGGCTGGGATGTCTGCTTACCAAGCTGCTCTGACAGAGTCCGGAGGTACTTTGTACTGTCCTCTGTGAAAGCCTGTAACAACTTCACTGCTTGCTGCAGCTCATCCAGCTGCAAAACACACAAAAAGGGCTTCAGGGAAACTCAGGTGATTGGAGCAGGGTGAATAAAACAACCACCAAACCAACAACCAGTGCCTCAAAAATGTCCACTTTCCCTTTTCATAACCTATAATGGATGTTTGGACTGTAGACTAATAACCTGGTGTTCACTGTTGGAAAACTGTCTAACAGTAGTAGTTTTTAGTGATGATGGCACTGGTAGAGAGACAAGAATCCCCGTTCTAATGAACACAAGCTAACTGGTGGGTCTTGCATAGTCCCACATCTGAAGATGAATGATTCAGACAACAGCTCAGCTGAGCCTTTGCGTTCGCACCACTCATGACTTCTGTATATTCTGTAACTCACCACGAGCTCCATGCAGTCAAAGACCTCCCCCTGACTCTCTAGTATTTTCTGGTAGTTTGGTTTGTTACTGAGAACTCCAGCCTGTGATGCTCCAGAATAACTAGCAGGCTCTATTTGCACTTCATTCCTCTTGCACTGCTCCAGTTGTCTTGAAAACAAAAAACATGATACACATACAACCAGTACACATGGTGAGGACCCAGTTTCCAATGATGCTCAGCACAGGCATGGCTGGAAACAGATTATTCACATTTCTGTTACCTGGCAGGAGATCTCTGAAGTGTCCCCATAAAAACAAATTTTGAAAACTTATCACAAATACTGGCAGAAAATCAGTTCCTGACAACAGATCCCAATAAAAGAGACCTCCATAATGAACCAAATTTCCAATGACAAAAGCTGAGTTACTTTTCACTTCAGAGTTCTTTGCTCAGGTATTGGTCAGCCCTGGCAGTGTGATTAACAAGAAGGATTTCTTGTATGACCTTCGTTTCTGTATCATTATGCAACTGTGGGCTTATATTTAAATTAAATGGTGCATGGAAAGAATACTTGAATTTACAAAATGCTGAATTTTTTTTTAAATGTAGGCCATTTGGGTTGTAGAGAACTGGAATGAATCACATTAACCAGTGACTAGCACTATTAGATTCTCAATATTAAAATCAAGTTTTTGACTGAAAAACAGACACAAAAAGGATAATAATCTAACCTGGACATTTCTTCTGCACTTTCCTGGAAATTCAGTAAAAGCTGATCCCAAGTTTGAGACTCTGTAGTAAACCTTTAGAATGAAGGGACAGATGAGAGGTAGTTACTCTATACTGCAGGAGAGGAATTCTCTCCCTGTGGCTTCACCAGTGTATGGGGTCTATAGAAATTACACCAGAACCCTGGTGTTTATTCCGAGTCAGAATTTTGCCTTCTGATTTACAAGACAGCTATACAGATGCACATGGAGACAGATTCAACCATGGAATAAACGAAGGCTGATTTGAGTGGAGTTAGGTGTATTTACACCACAGCTGAACTGGGCTCTCAGATTTCTGACTGTCATGTGAATGTTGCTTGTAATTCATGCCTTGTTTGCAATCCAATTCTAGAACTTAAAATGGCAGGCTTAGAGGTCGCCTGATGTCTCTAGAAACTTAAAAATAAATTCAGTGACCTATTTCCAGAGGGTACACATTACCTACAGGATCAGGAAAATTGAAGGGGTAAGCTAGTGTCCACATAGGTTCTATTAAAAGGAAAAACCCACTCTGAGATCCTAAGTGAGTTAGTTCTACATTAGGCTTCTCTTCACATACTATCCTGTTGCAGATGCTTGAATCACTGTGGATAGACACTAAGAACTGTGAGAAAGGCTCAACTGTGTCCATTCAGCCACACAAAGCCAGACCCAGGTTCAGTTCATCTTACCTGGTTATATATTCCTTCATCTGGGCCAATGCCACATTTAGGGTAGGGTCGGATAAACTACTAAAACAAAAGCACAAGATCAGTGATATTCTAAGGAGATGTTTATGAGCAATAGCTACAACACGCAGGATCATCTAGTGTTTATGCAGTAGTGTATTATACTTTATTCCAGTGTTTACTTATTCTAGGATACAAATGTAAACAAGAAAACTCTTGTTGATGTACCAAGAGCTACAGCAGACACTCTGGTGCCATGACTGTTAAGATGAACGTTCTTCTTTAAGTGTCACTGGCAGACATTAAATGTACTTCCCAAATTTTTCACATCTATAGTTGCTACAGACCCCAAACAGCCCATTGGTCTAATGCAGAGATGGCCAAACTTATGGAACTCAAGAGCCACACAAGTTGATTATTAAACCTTTGAGAGCTGCACTGAAGCATATAGTAACATTATACCTACTCCAAAATTACTAAGTTTAAAAAATTCATTGCACACTTTAATTTTATCATAAATAGAGGGCAAATATTGATCTTACTAAGGTCATATTCTGATAATTACTTAGGCTTACCATGAAAACTAGGCCTAACTATACAGTAAAAACTTAGCTTCTCCCAGCCCTCTCAGATCATGCTGCCACTTCTCCCCACCCTCTCCGATGCCCTCCCTAACCCCCAGGCCCTGATGCTGGCTCCCCCAGGCCAACCCCCACCCCAGGGTCCCCTTATCTGCCCACTCTGGTGGCTAGGCACAGGCTGGGGCTCCCTCCAAGCATGCTCAGGGCAGGAGATTTAAAACTCTTAGGCTGGGGCTGCTTTCCTCTCACTTGCTTTTGTGAGCCACACTTTTTTGTTCAAGAGCCACATGTGGCTTCTGAGCTGCAGTTTGGCCACGCCTAGTCTAATGTGTTGGCTCTTAGCACACTCAAATTGAATTCCAGAGTAAGTTTCACAAGCACAAGTTGTAATATTAACCTGCAGACCCTCACTACAAGTTGTACAAGACACAAACAGCCTGCAGTAGATCGTTAGTGTCTCCAGTGTCTGCAATACAAGTCTTGACAAGTTTCTTAAGATAATTGGCCCAGCACTGGAACAGGAATAGCAAAGTTCAGTCCTATGACATTGCAACAACACTCTGTAACCACAAGGAGGAGTCATTACCCTTTCAGCTCTTCTGTACATTTCTTCAGTGTTCCATCTAGTTTCAGTCTCTCTGTACAACGCATTAGATCATCTAAAACTGAAGTCACTGGAAGTGGGGACAAGGCAACAAGAAAACAAAGTGATGTTGTTAAGCATCAGACAGTACCTGCTCTCTGCAGAACTAATTCACACTAAACTCTGAAGTAAAATTGCTGAACCACCAGTACCAAGATACTACATAACCTAGGAACCCACGGCTTACAGCATGAGTTCAGTTCCCTAAGAGAGAACAGTTCAGGTACCAGTCAGGCTAGCTTTGAAGGAAAGAATCGCTCTCATCAAAGCTTAATTTGGGCATTTTTTTGGCACCAATGATGATCCACAACCTGTTATTAGAGGCATCCTTTAAAGGAATCTGGTTTGGCTTCTTGAGCCTTTTTATTCCCAAGACATTTGGTTCACTTTGGAGTGGAAACTGAATGACCATATCTCTGTGCAAGTTAAGAGCTAGAGATGGATTATTACTCTCTTCAATTTATAGCATTTCCCTTTCATTAAATGTATCACATGAAGACCCACCATTTGCTTTAAAAGCCTCAGGGCTGAAGCCATCAGTCTGCTTCAAGAAGTGTTCAAGCTTCTGGGCAGAGAACTAAGAATGGAAAAGAGAGTGAGGTTGTGACTATTTAAGTGTCTGGTCTGACACTGGGCTGCTTTTCACTAGATCATTCAGTGAAGAGAGAATTGTTGAAGATTTGCAGAGTGCAACAGGCTAAGATTCTATAATCCTCAGGCTCTCTCTTTCCAGATTATTACAAACAACAAAAACATAACAAAGAGGTCTTTTTAAAGATTGAACATCAAGCAATGACCTCAGTACGCAGCCAAAAATCAGACAAAAACTTTCAGCAGCCCTTCAATCAAGTGCCTGTTGTAGCAACAGCAGGAAATGGTATCTTGCTAGGAGTAAAGTTACAAAATCCTACAAACTAAAAATCATAAAGATTATTGCACCTGAAAATTCTCTAGCGATTTGTGTTTGATATAAACCTTGTACTTTTCATGATGCTCCAATATGTATAAAACCAACACAAGCTTAAAGCCCCTTACTTGACCTGACAAAGTAAAATGTGCTCCAGCCTAAATCAGTGGTTCCCAACCTGTGACTCATGCGAGCTTTCAGAATGACCCACTGCTCCCATCTTGCTGGCTGCAAAAGGGCGCCACTGCCTAAGCACCCAGGCAAAGCACTGCTGTGGGGCCAAGAGACTGGTGCAGGCTCCTTGCTGTAGCCAAGGAGATGTGAGATCAGTGCTCCCTTCTGCCTTGCTATAGAAAGGAGCACAGCAAAGTGCTCCAACTGGGTCCTTAGGCACTGGGGTCCCTACTGAAGCTAGAAGGAAGGGGAACACTCATCTCCCATCCCCCAGGCTGAAGAAGGAAGCTGCTGCCCAGGGACCCATGTGCTTTCTCTTCTGCAGCCAAGGGTATGGGAGAGTCTCCTCATTGAACTTCCATCTGATGGGGAGGGCTGCTGGTGGAAACTGTTGGCTCTTCAAGGTGGTAAAAATTGTATCTGTAGCCTTTGAGCCAGAAAGGTTGGAAACCACTGGCCTAAATTCTACAAACTATTTCATCTCCCTCTCTTGTTTCAGTTATATCAGTTTTTAACTATGAAGTTTAGTTTTTATATCATCTTCAAAGTGTTTGCAATCAATTAACCTTCACAACACTTTTATGAAGTTTATTCCCCTATTTTACAGACAGAGAAACTGAGGGACACAGAGGTGAAGTGACCTTCCCTTTCCTACACAGGGATTCAGTGTCAGAGTTGGGAGTAGAGCTCAGAAGTCTGCCTCTTAAGAGGCCACATTTCACAACACTTCATTATTCATTTATTGATTAAAATGCATAAAGAAAAGTAAAGTGTAAGAAGCAGAACAACATGCAATTTGTTTTTGGCAAAGAGGTTCCTTTGGGGGCCTAGGATCTCACCTGGAAACTGGACAGCAAAAGCATAGAAAGCCGGTCAGTCTCAGGCAAATCAAGGCTGATTGATTTGCTCAGCTCTGAAAGTTAAATAAGAACACATTTAAAAGACACAAGTTTCCCTCAAACAGAGTAGTTGAAGTTTCCCTGAGCTGGCCAGTACTGAGGCCTGCACACACACTGCATGTCAGAAGGGTACTGACAAAAAACATTGAAGTTCCTTTTTAACTCAAGCAGCCATTAAAAGAGCTTTGTTAACTCCCTAATCCTGAGTCCTACATTTAGTTCTGCACTGGAGGACAGTCCATCCATCTGGGACTGTAAGGTTCTTTTGTATGCAGGCTCTAGTAGATGAGCCTCATGCACTACAGAACTAAAAGGTGCTTTGTAAACTAACAGAAAAAGAACAGGCTTATGGAGAATCAAGCATAAAACAGTCTCCAGGCCGCCTGCATGGAACATGTTCCTGCGGAGGAGCTTCCAGCTTCATTAACGAAAGGTCTTATGAGGTGCTCTGGATTTTGATTAAGCAAAAGCAGCTCTTTGCACTCAACCAGATGCTGCTCCTTTAGACCCTTTGTACTCCCTGGATGTTATGTACACACCTTCTGAGCATATACTTGCTAGCTGGTGGTCACGTCACCATATTCTTCTTGGCAAAGATGCCTGACAGAGCCATACAAGGCTCTTTAGCTTAAGATGGAATACTGTAGCACTTATGGCCCAAACATCCATTTTTAAAGCCAAAACTGCCAGGACACATTTAGTGCTATACTCTGAGAAAACTGCCAAACACAGCCCTAACTGGAGCAAAGTTTGCCCAATCACTCCATTATTTCCTTTATAAATTGCACCCATAAAGTCAGTGTTCCACTTGTCAAGGATTGTCACACAAAGCTCCCAGCACAGTTTAACTCACAAGGAGGTACACCTACCCATTACATCCTGATGAAAAGGTGGCAATGACTTCCTGCGGTTGGTTCCCTTCAGACTGGAGCGACACCATGAGCGACGTGTGATTTGTGGGCTAATGGGAAGTGTCCTCGGAGACAAGTTAAATGAACCTGAAGTAAGACCTTTCTTGGGACTTCCTCTCCAGAGAGATATCCTCTTGGGACTGGGACTCTGGTAAGCTTTCTTTGGGCTAGGACTAGGACAGGACCTTTTGCCAGTAGCCCCTCCAACTTCATCACTGGGACTTGCTCTCATACTAGCCTTATTTCCAGACCTGGGACTAATAGTTTTTCTTGGTTCTGAAAAGCATTCAGGCTCCACTTTCTCCTTACTGCAGTCATGTTCTAGAAGAAATTCACAAAACAAAGTAAGATCCACTGAAACTCTAAAGCAGAGGGAATGAGCTCTCATGGGATTTGGATGAGAACAGCCTTTCACCTATGCATTGCTGTTTCAAATCCAAGCCAGGGTGGAAATAACCAAAAACATTATGATCTGATAGCTCTCTTAGTTATGATTTTCAAGGAACTTTCAGAGTCAGTTCAACTTTACAATTCAAATTTAGACCCAGCTTCTGCAGAGTCCTGGAAGGACAGGACTTTAGAGGCACCCAACCTGTGGCAAAGCAAGATTGCATACTGGGCCAGAGCCTGCTTTCCCAATCTAACAGCCTGGATTTGCAATCTAATGCTGCAAAGCCTGTTACACTCTGCTCATAACTAAGGTGCATCCCATAATTATTCCCATGTACAAAGCAGCTTAAAAACCAAAAGTGACTCTACTGCTAAGAATGTGTCACATCACTATCATTTACCCAGAGAACTAATATTTTTTTAAATGCCATCGTACCTTGTGTCTCACGACAGTTCTTTCCATCTTCAACACCGGGGAGATTTTGTTGATTCTGAGAAGTAAATATTTTCCATGATATATTTTAGTTTTACTGAACAAAAATCCGTGTGAAAACAAGGGGTGGAAAGAGCTGAATTGCCAGGTTGCCTCTGTGATGGCTCCTTTAAAGCTTCAAGGATGCACAGTGAACATCTTTCCTTCTCCAACAAATTAGTCAGTCTCAATGCCCGGAGAACATTGACAATGGCTGACAGCTGGTATGCTGCAACTGCAGCTTATTCCACAGAACACGACTAGTTCAGTGCCATCTTCTCCTCTACTTCACTCAGTTGTCAATGTCTAGCAATTGTTTAGGCCAGTGGCATTCCATCTTGCCTACCTAGTACTACATGAAGCACAGGATGACTGACTCCTTGATATTCTGTTTGCAACTGCTTTGTGCACGATGACTTCCAGACCCAGGACGCACATCTTATCCTGCAAGCTCTTTGGGGCAGGGATTGGCTTTTACTACAGATTTCTATGCAGAACTTAGCACAAAAGGGGCCCTAATTCCAGACTGGGCCCTCCAGGTGCTAATGCAACAAAAATTAAAACAGAGTAGAAGAGCCAATGGAAACATCACCAAACTAAAGCATCAGAAGGATACAGGAGTGGTTGCAGTTGATTGCAAAGGAGAATTTTAGAACAGACGACTTGCAGCCCCAGGCCCTGCCACTGCTGTCTCCCACCTTCCCGACACCCCCCCACACAAATCCCCAGGCCCTGCTGCCACTTTCTTCCACCTCCCTGACACTCCCCTTAACCTCTGGACCCTGCTGCTGCCTTCTCCCGCCATCTCAACATCCCCCTGCAACCTCCAGACCTGCCGCTTCCCCAGACCCCCTTACCAGGCCGCTCCAGACATTGCAGTCTCACTCCTTACTCTAACACCAACCAAGGCTGAATCCCTAACTTGGCTGCTCTGGCCACATGCTGGGGCTCCAGCCCTGAGCACGGTCAGTACATGCTCAGGGCTGGAAACTTAAAACTTCTGGGCTGGAGCTGCTGTCTGACCCGTGTATTAGCCAAGTGCCTGTTTTAAAGACAATTTTCAGGCACAAAAATCTCAGTTTATACACAAGTATATACGGCAATAAGAAAAATGAAAGGTGCATAAGGAACTGGTTAAAAGGGAGACTACAACAGGCCAAACTGAAAGGTGAACTGTAGGCTGGAAGGAGGTTATTAGTGGAGTTCCTCAGGAATCAGTGTTGGGACCAATCTTATTTAACCTTTTTACAACCTTGACACAAAAAGCGGGGAAGTTTGCACGTGACAAACTTGGGAGGTGCTGCTAACACAGACAAGACCTGGATATCATAAAAAAAAAAGATATGGATGCCTTGCAACCTGGACTAATAGAAATAGAATTAATTAAATTTAAGAGGGGAAGCGCAAGGTCATGCATTTAGGGACTAATAAGAATATTTTCTATAAGCTTGGGGATGCATCAGTTGGAAGCGACGAAGGAGAAGGACCTGGGCATACAGGCTGGTCACAGGACTCCTGACCATGAAGCACTGATGTGATGTGGATGTGAAAAAAGTTAATTAAGTCCTAGAATGTAGCAAAGCATATCCAGTAGAGATAGGGAGGTGTTAGTACCATTATACAAGGAGCTGGTGAGACCTCACCTGGAATGTTGTGTGCTGTTCTGGCCCTCCCGTGTTTAATAAAAGTGAATTCAAAGTGGAACAGATGCAGATGGCTACAAAGATGACTTGTAGAACGGAGAACCTGCTTTACGAGAACTGACTAGAATGAGACTAACACAGCTACCCCTTCGGAACTTGCCTTATGAGAGGACACTCACAGAGCTTGGCTTGTTTAACCTAACCAAAGGCTGAGGGGAGATATGATTGCTCTCTATAAAATACCAGGGAGGAAGAAGAATTATTTAAGTTCAACAGCAATGTGGACACAAGAACAAATCGATACAACGTGGCCATTAGGAAGTTTAGATGTGAAATTAGACACTCATTTCTAATAATTAGAGAAGGGACAGCTCTAGAATAACCTTCCAAGGGGAAATGCAGGGGCAAAAAAAGTCACTGGCTCCACAACTGAGCTTGATAAATTTATGGAGATGATGATATGATAGGACAACCTTGCTTGGTAATTAACTGATCTTTTGCTACTAGTGAAATATGCCAGTGGCCTGAGAGGAACATTTCATGGGATGGATTCTGAGTTACTACTGAGAATTCTTTCTTGGGTATCTGCCTAGTGAGTCTTGCCAACATGCTTGGGGCTTAAGTCTCCAGATCGGGGGTCAAGAAGGAATCCCCCCTCACCCCCCCCCCGACAAATCAGTGATGGCTCTTGGGGGGGGGTGCCTTCCCTGTAGCATAGGCCATGGATCACTTGCTGGATTCCCTGTACTGTAAAGCCTTTAAAACATGACCTGAGCCCTTTAATAACTCAGTCCTAGGGTAGGGTTTTTCACAGAAGTTAGTGGGAAGTTCTGTGATCTGTAAAAACAATGAGAGTCCTAGCACCTCAACTGAAGAATTGCTTCGGACATGAGCTTTCCGGGAAGCCAACCCACTTCGTCAGATGCATCTTCGAGGGGCTCTCATTTTTGCTGTCGACAGCCTAACACACCCACCCTCTGGGCACTTCCCCCTGGGACCCGTGCTGTGCTTGAGGCCGAACCACACCAGTGCTCAGCAATCCGCAGAGCAAAGCGGCGCCGACAGTGGGCTGGGGCCCAGGCCTCACCTGCAGCCGCGTCTCCCGGTGCCGGGCCCCCTCGCTCCTGCAACGCAAACACACCTAGTAAGGCGACGACGCGGCCAAACCCGCCGCCCCCGCTGCCGGCGCCTCTGGGACCCCGGGCCCGGCCCCCCAGGACCGGGGGACGCCGCAGCCACTCCACGGAAAGCCCGGGAAGGGGCCGCTGCGCCCCGCAGCCCCCACTCACCGGCCCCGCCCGTCTTCCTCCAGCTTCGTCTCCATCCCGCCGCCGCCGCCGCCGCCGCCGCCTCACTCAAACCAGCCCGGGCCGCGCAGGCGCCCAGTGCCCGCCGCAGGCCTTGCCGGCACTTGTAGTTCGCGAGCGGGCGGCGCATGCGCCACAGCTACAGGGACGTGGGGTGGGGTGGGGTGGACGCAGTAACTTCTTCGCGCCGTTCTGGCGCCGAAAACGTTTCCGCAGCGCAAGGTCTTCTGGGAGCGAGCGCGCTGGGCAAGGCGGGCGCTGTGCAGGCTGGGAAGTGTAGTCTTGGGGACAGCACTCGGCACCATGCGGGCGGAGGCGTTACGGATACGCCTAGACTGGGAGAGGCGGAGCAGGGGCCCCTCTAACCTACAGCAGGAGCAGGGCGTGGTCTCCACGGCGGCGCCGAACACGTGGCCAGCACAGCCGGCCCGTGGCGCCCACCGGGTACCGCCCCTCTGAGGGTTTCGGGGTGGGAGCACACGTGGGCACAGGGCACTCAGCTGCCCCCCAGGTATCTGTAACAGCCACAGCTCTCCGTCCGACCTGCATTTCCTTTCCTCGCATGGTCCACGTTCCGCAGCTTCCAGCCTCGAAGTGGGATATTCTCCCAGGCATCTTAAAGAGTGCCAGAAAGGAACAGGCTGATCTCTTGATTTTGAGCTTTAATTTTTTTTTTTTTTTGTTTATCTCCTAAAGGGAGTTTTAGCACACTTGATAGCCCCTTCACTAAGCAGCCTTAATTCCTTCTGTTTTCATACTAACTAAAATTAAGTTCACAGTTCTGGAGCAATATTTCTCACAGAAAATTCAATACATGTACTATATGACTTATTAGAGAACAACCCTAGTTAGCAGAAGCCCTGAGACATTCTCACTCACTCACTGTAGTAGGAAGTTTAGAGTTTAGGATCAGTCAATAGCCAACAATGAAGTCTAAGGCCTAGTAAAACTGGCCAAAACAGTAGGCTTGAAGTGGAAAAATGGTGAAGTTGGCAGGAGTCAAGTTGTAAGAGTCTGATCTCACCCAAACTGGGAAGAAATAAGCTGAAACTCTTAGAGTGGAAAAGTACCTTAAAAGGTGGGAGATGTCAGGTCAGCACAGGACCAGGTAAATATGGGATGCTTCAGCCAAGCCCTGACACTTTGACAGGTGGAAATGTTATGTGGTGTATGAACCAATCATGGTAATGGTTGGCATTAAGAAAGGGATGAGTAGGCCACTCAAGGTGATTTATGACACCAAAGAAAGTAGCTTCTGGTACCAAAGGGGCCAAGCCAATGGTCCAAGTTGTGTATAAAAGCAGGAGTTGAAGAGACCAGTTTTTGTGCAGCCCAAGGGGGCAGGGATGAGGGCTGGAAAGTCTAGCCATCAGTTTGGCTGTTCAGGTGAACTGAATGCATGAATATTGTCCATGCACCTATTGATATAGGTTGCTTACCCATTGTGCTCCATTGCAATAAAACCTAGACTGGCACCTTCGTTTCTACAAAGATCTACAGTTTTATCAGCTTCTTTGTTCATGTCACCTCAGACTAATCATGCGGAACTGACCAGCAGATATCTCTAGCACACAGGGTACACTTAGGCTTCAGATCACTGAGCTAACTGAGTCCAACTCAAGGTTTAAGCCAGAGCGAAAACACACACACGGGCACGTGCACGCAGCCAAACAAATAATTGGTGTCCAACATAGACCACCACTTACATACCCAGATCAAACTAGCCTGGTCTGAACCTGTTTGGCTTTCAAAGTCAGGAAGAGAAAGGCAGTATTCTCTTCAAGACATCTCTAATATAATTCCAAAACAGAACAGTGAGCCAAACATGGCTTCCATTTATTTGAGTATTCATAATGGCAGACCTGAGCCAACCGATTCTGTACTAAGAAAGGCTAGGCAGTACCATAACCCTTGAGCTCAACATAGCACTAGTTTTAGCAAATGCTGTTCTGAGTAACTGTGTGTATGAGCTGTTTTTGCATTCATGTGTAGTGAGATTTCTGAACTGTCAAAATGGCTGCACTAAGCTACTACTAACCAGCAAGCCTACATGCATAAAGGAAGGCTCATGAAAAGGCAGGAAAGAAAAAGGCTTTGGAAGTTTATTATCTTTGATAAAATTTCAACTGAAAATGAGGACTTTGTATTAACATTTTCATAAATGCACAAAAATCTATTCACAGGGAAGTCTGAGTTTACTCTAGACATTAAATTAGAACTACATGAAATCACAAAAAATGAAAGCTCCTATTCAAGAGGAAAGTCCAATGAAGTTTTGGTAAAGCAATGTTCTGTTCTGGTTAGTTCAGAATGAATTTGAGTTAAGAAAAGAAAAACTTGATTTCCTATACAAAGTTACAATACAGAGAATGCATACAATAACAATACAGGGGGTTAATTGATGATAACTATCAACTAGAACAGAAATTTCATAGTAAAAAATCTTATGGAAATTAAAATAAGTCAATTTTAACTGGAAAATTTGAGACAAATATCAAGTCTTAGATACTTTCAGATTCTTACCAGAAAATTGATATTTAAAAAATGAATTTGGTTAGGAAAATGAAGCAAGTTCTTTTAAAAGAATTTCACATCCCAATGGGCAGAAGTAAAAAGAACTCAACTGTGTCATGCTGAGAGGTAGAGAGGTATCACTGTGATCACAATCTTCTATTGGTTCCAGGGTTTTTCTGAGGTAATTAGCTGTGTGTCAAGTTGTATAAACAATATAGTATTGGCAAGAGAGCAACATTGACAAATTACACTAATGACCTCTTTCCTCTCATCAATAGGTCCTAAAAACTTAATTAGATGCATCCGAATTAACACTTCCAGGATCTCCAGCAGGTGAAGTGATTGATGAAGGGGTAGTAGCATCCTGCCAGCTGCCATTAGCCTGAAGGGGGAATAAATCTATTGTCATTAAATCCTTCAGATGTTACTTTTATCCAAAGGATAAACATTTTTTCGATCTATTTCAAGATTTCAAAAGAAGAGTTTTGTGCTTATATAAAAGTGAAGAACTAAACAGTTAAAGCAAAACACAGTGCAGACATACTGAGAAAATTCCTCCTACGCACGCTTTCTCGGTTAGTGCACCTCATCCCTGCACCACACTGGCTTCTCTTCTATTCCAGATACAAGCTCATTTTGAGATATGTATGAATCAGATACTAGGACATAAAACCAGGAGCCTCACTAGTGACCCATATCTATATTTTAATTGCATCTCCAGAAGTGAAAAGTGGGTTCTTTAACCTCTGTGTGACATCAGGTCCCTTCCTCCCAGTCCCAGTGAAAACATTTGAAGCATAATTAATTTTTAAAACAGGTGAATCTATAAAATATACAGGTCATTATCTAGTCTCAAACTGATATGAAGTTTGTTGTGCTTGGAAAGCTGTGCGTTTGAGAGATTTTTCTTAAGCCAAGGAAGATGCATAAGTGATAGTAGTAACCCTGGGGAGGAAGTGGTTAACCCGTGGTCAGCGAGTCCCAGGAGAGCAAACACTAAAACAGTACACATTTTTGAATTGGAGCAGTAGACCTGCCTGTTTGGTGGCAGCAGAGCTCCTGGAAGGATCAGTATGAGGCCAGGGAGAAAGGCCTGGAGGATCCAGCAACATCTATGCTCAAGTCTGTAACTCACCATGCACGAGTAGAACACAGGGTATTTAGCTAGACATGGTTGCCTTATTTCTTTGTTTTTGGTTCTTTTTTGGATTCCCCCATGCTGAGCACATGTACCCCTCCGCTACCCAGTAACTACCTAAGTTAAATCCCAGAGAAGCAACTCTGTGTTTCTCATCTGTTCCTTTTAATTAAAGATTTTACCCTTTTAAAAAAGCACTGGTTGTGTCCTAAAAAAGCAAGAGGTTTTGTGTGCATGTGCCTCAGACAGCACAGTCAACTACTAAGGGGGATTCTGACCCATTTTCAGCTGATAGCACAGCTGGGGTTCAATTGCTCTCCTGAGGGAGGAAGAAAAGCAATTGAAGGTACCTCATAGGAAGGAATTCCCAAGTGTGCCTTCCTGAGTTTGACGGGTTTGTGCATTTGAGTGGTGGCAGCAATACCACTCCAAGGCCAGGACACTGGTAGCCTTGGAGAGTTTTAAGACAAGGATTTAGGGCCGGTGGGTTTTCAGGCCTGTTGCAGGTCCCCACCTTCTGCACTCCGAGTGCCAGAGTGTGGAAACGGCCTTGACAGTGGTAGGCTGAGCATGGGGTCTCAGCATTCTGTTTCCTTTATATTCCACTAGGTTTTTTTTAAAGCAATACTGTTTAGACAATAGCCTTTCCATTGAATTAACTCAAAGAGGATAGCTAGTTCCTTTACCTACAATGCAATCAATCACAGGCTAACCCAGTGTAGTTTTTTTGCTGACCAAGAGCAAAAACTATATAAAACAGTGTCTGGGGTAGAGCAGGAAAAGCAGATGACTACCAGGTTCTGGAATTCACCTTTTTATGAACACAAAGAGTAATTTACAACTATGTTAAGACATGGAATGGCTGTGTGTAATATAAGAAATGCACTCTCTTTAGTGTATGCTAAATAAATTCACTCATCAAAAGTGAAATCAAGCTCCTTACATCAATGCGCTGTGTCATATACAACGGATTCCCCACAATGGTGTCATATCTTCCTGTCTGATGTATGACATGATGCAAGGAATCCATCTGTAACAAGACCCCAAATGGGATGGGATTAACAAGGGAAATGATCTGATAAGAAATGGAGCAGAGTGACTGAAACACAGCATCCTGTTGCCTAGCACAGGAGTTGTCAACAATGGTGTCACAACATAATGTGTTACAGCAGGCAGCTGGATGTGTCACTGGGAGCCAGCCCACTGCCAAAAGTAACCCCCCACCACCAACACAAACCCAGCCCCCTTCACAAGGTTTTCTTCCAGTAATGGAGAGGTTCTGTGCTGCCAATGGGAGTTGTGGTGGTGGCTGCTTATGGCAGGGTTGTGCCACCGCCAGAAGTCCTGGTATCAAAGGAGGGACAGGGGGGTTCAGCAGTGGGTAGCTTCTGTGTCATGCATGGTTGATTAAGTATGCTGCCAACCACATCACGACACAGAAAGGTTGAGAACCCCTGGCAGGCTCTTATTCTGAGCAGCAGATGGTGCCACTACTATTCCCCTCACTGGCCCTGCCCCTCACACGCCATGGCTCCTGTCCCCCGCTGGCCATGCTCCCGAAAAGGAGCTTCTGTGTGCAGGTCTCCTGTCCCCAGCTGGCCCTGTCCCAGCAAACGACAGGAGCCACGCATGTGGGGGCTGGACCAGGAGGGAAGAGTTCCTGGCCCCAGCCCCACCTCCCAAGAACCTGCTGAGAGTGTGATGGGCAAGACTGACAGTGGCCAGCAAGGGTTGCCAACCCCTACCCTACTGCCCATGGCAAGGAAAGATAAAAAGATTTGATCCTCTTACAACTTACACCTTTAACCAGCTTTCTTATACAACAGGAACTACCTTTACAGGTGAGGTATAATAGATTTTTTTTAAAAAGCAAAAAATGTTTTAGAATTAAATGAGAAGGCAAAACCTATGAGGGTTTAGGCATACTTTCTGATTACTGCTCAGATTATCAATTGGGTTATCCCACTAGTTCATGATCCATGAGTCATCTATTTGGATGGCATTACAAACTGATTCCCAGCCTCCTGTGGCATACAGCCCTGCTAAAGAGAGAAGTTTTTTGTGTAGCTTATGTAATATTGCTAATTATTGCACTAATTAAAAATTAAGTTTGAAGAATTTTAAATATTGTCTACAGGTCAAACTTTCCTTAAAAGCATGAAGCAGGGCTCATTTTAAAATGAGAAAATGTTAATATTTACACTGTAAATTAAGATATGGGGTCACTGTTAAATCAATTTAAATCCCAAGCTTAGATTTTTATAAAACCAAAATTCAAGAGAAATAGGTTCTTGAGGGCTCCCTCCCTCCCCAGTACAGAGTTACATATTTAAAACAAAAAACTCTTTTGGTCTCATTCCTTGAAATCTAGCAAATGAAATACTGTTCTAATACATGACACCTGGGAGTGAAGGAAAAAATCTTTATATGGTGACTGTGTAAAAGCAGTTATTTAATTTCATACATCTGAATTTATTGGCATCCACAAAAGAGGGAAGAACAGTACCAAAAAGATAGAATTTTAATATTTGGCTTGTTGATGGAGTTGTGCACCAGTTCCCCCACCCACCTACCTGCGACTGCACATTGGCTCCCACTGGGGAGCTCTGGTAAGAAGTCAGTGACTGCAAGTTTATAAATGAATCCCCAGAATTTGTCATCTTAAAAGAGCCAGAGGAACCTGAAGGAAGAAAGAATAAAATTAGCCAAATGCATAGCAACTGGCTCTTTCAAAAGCAGAATCATCTCAATTTAGAAGGAAAATTTACAGTATTATAAATACAAAAGTCAAGGAAACTTTAAACACTGACAAAAGTATATGCCTTCAGAAAGTGAAAAAAGTTAACTACAAGAAATGAACTGGTACAAGTACTGACTTTATCTGCAAAAGACAAGCCATGTGGTCCATACTATACACTCCCCTGCTTGGTCAGTATTTATGGCACACCATTATAAGGAAAGCATGACACAGATATTACTAAAACATAGGCTGCACTTGAGTGTATGATTTGTCTTGCACACCCTAAGTTTCACCTCACTTACAAAGTACTTGTTCATAAAAATCAGACCTAAATATACAAAGTGTCACAGCATGTTACTGAAAAGAAATGCTTATTTTCACCATAAAATCAATTGGAATACAAGTATTGTATAGTATATAAAGTAGTATAAACATTTCACTGCATGACACTGTCGTTTGCACTGACTTCACTACTGCTTTTTATATGGTAAAACTAGTCAAATAAACAAGTTGATGCATCTGTGTACTCCCAGGAGAATGGGTACACCTGGTTGAAAAACACTGCCTTAAAGTACTAGCTATTAATTTTTTTCTGAGAAGGAGACAGATGTGGTTGGGGAGGCACAAAGTATGTGGGACAGAGATTAGGAGGGTGTGAATTAAGAAGTTTCAACTATATCTTTAAAATGTCCACATGATTAGTTAGAAGTATCTGTAGACACTCTGACTTTCATTCTTTGTGGTGCTTGGACACTGGTATAAGAATAGGAAGGCAACCTGGAAAAAGAATGAAGCCTTTGGCTCTGAACCATAAAGGTTTCTCTCAGCAAGAAGCAGGGAAAAGAAATACCTTTTTTAGAGAGAGCTTTTTCTCACTGGAGTTCTCACTTACCAGAATTTGGTGTTGATGGAGAGCTTGCCTGGTTGCCCTGGGCCACCACACTTGTTGCATCTACTGCAGTTTTTGCTGCATAAATGTTAGCCTCTTCCTGGAACTTCCCCATATTTTTTTTGTACCGAATTCTCTTGTTACCAAACCAATTAGAGACCTAGAAAAACATCCCTGTCAGTCCTTAAGAAAACCATCATTGTCTCTTAATAGTTACTGAGGCTACCAGCAGAACTAGCTTTTAAACTATGCTTGAAGAGAAAAGATAGCCATACGGCCTCTAGCACAAGCTAGGAAGCGCAAAACCATCTTTCTCCATAGCAGGTGGTCATAATGAGCCATAAGAGTTTAACTGCAAGTCTTTTAGTATCAGAGGACTTTTGCTATTTAAAAACACTAAACTACACATTTTTAAAATAGAGTGATTCCAGATAAAGCACTGTATACCTGTGAAACTGTGATGCCACCCTTCTTTGCTAGCTCTTCTTTGGCTTCTTCACTGGGGTACGGATTACTCAAGTGGGAATAAAAATACTCATTCAGTACTTCTGTTGCCTGTTTGCTGAAGTTACGCCGTTTACGCCTATAAATACCCAACAGTTATTCATTGTTTTTGAGCAAACATACAAGAAAAACAATTGTTATTAATGATAACTAAGCATACTTTGTACACATGACATGGTGTGTACTTAAAGATATTTAAACTAGCTCAAGATTGTGAAGGCAAGCATTATAACTTTAATAATTATTGAGATCAAGGAACAAACATCAGAAAGCATGGTCAGAGCCAAAAGCTGTTGCTGCTGGATTATACTTGTTTATTACCTTGCATCAAGAAATCGTGAGCGCAAGATCATCACTGCCTCACATGTGCTCTGCTTCAGCTGCATCTGGATAGTGCTGAATTTGCCATGGATTATGTTCACCATGCGTTCAATTTCTTTTGGTGAGATTGGCCTTGTTCTGCTCTGTTCTCTAAGAAGGTTCATAACATGGGTGGTGAACTCACTGCAGGCCTGAAAATAAATTAAATTGACAAACACAATAAAGTACCCCCAAAGTTCAGTTTAATTCCTTTAATAAGTGAAGATGTTGAGGAGTTCACGCTTAACTTCACTCCTCTATTTGCCCTTAAAAATACTGCTACAAGTATAATATTTCAGTAATCTTAGAAAAACTCAGTAAATCAGAGAATGTGAAAAGGCCTTCCATTTTAGCCTTATTCTAAAATAGTGCGCTGAAAGTTTCTTAACTGAATTTGCCACCCTTGCATTCATATGACTAAATTATACTCCCTGTCCTGCGTTTACAACCAACAGCAAAAGAAAAATGGTTATTTTTTTATTTTTTTGGTAATTGAGATGATAAAAACTCTTCCATGCAGAAAGATCACCTGTTCATATTTCTCTAGCTCAGAGTGGTATATCTGTCGGATCTGTGACAGCTTGGCCCTGTAGTCAGAGTGTTCAATGCTATTGTCATTTGGACAGCCACCTGATGTTGCTGCTACAGCCGTAGGTCCTCCTCTTCCTCTTTTCTCAGGCCCGGAAACTCCTTCTGCCAGCAACATGTTATCTAGTCTCATTAGCTGAGCATCGGGGGGATCTTCCTCCTGAATACCGCGAATACTTAACACTAGATAAATATAAACAGGGATCAAAAGGTTATTTCTGAAATAGGAAAAAAAAATCAGCTTTAATTCCAGTGATTTATTTAAATTCTCTTCAGAGATTTTAACAGTCACATCTTCATGCACAGGAGGACAGGTAATGACTTGGAAAGTGAAATTCAAAATTCCCAAAATGCTGTTGAGACCAAGAATTTAGCAAAATTCAGAGACTGTATATTTATAACAGCAAGGAGTACACATGTAATTAACCTTTTAAAAGGGATTTGAAACCTCAGGTTTCAGGGCTTAGACCAATCTCTAACTCAATGGTTCTCAACCTTGTCTGTGCCATGGCACACCTTGATACCTTTAATTATTTTGAGGAACACCACCATATAGTCTCCAAATGAACTCATGGACATTCATAAGCCAACCCAGAACTCCTCAAGAAAGTGGCACACCTGCTCAGGCCTGAAGACACACCCGTGTGCCATAGCACAGCCATTAGGAAACAATGCTCTAACTATTAGAGGTTAGGATGAGAACACACGAGCAGTCCAAAACAAACGGTGTATGTCTGAATTGTACATAAACCTCTGCTAATTGCAAGTGAGCCAATATTTAGTTATTTATTAACTTACAGGCTCCACATATGTAGTTTTTTTAAAAAATATGCTATTAATCTTTTCCATCTCCCAACTGATTTCTCTCAACTAAGAGCAATTTACATTCTAAACAAGAGTATAGGCAGGATGTTCAGCCAACTAAGCAACATAAATACACAAACACTTTTTAATGTTTTCTATTTCAAATTCTACTGTTTAGTAATCACAGTTTTCAGTTTCAAGAGACTATTAGGTGTTAGGCAATTTTGTTCAATGACTGAATATTTCAAAACTTCCCAGACTGGATATTCTATAATAGTAACACACCAAGAACAAATATTCTACATGAAGATTTGAGATGGAGTTCCCAAAAGTCTGAAGCAATTGGGTAAAGTGACCATTTTTCACTGTGGCCAGGGCAGGATCCTAATTAATATGTACATTGATATTTATTAATATACACAGTCACAAACAAACAGGATACATAAAATCAAGACAAGCAAGGAGTCCTACGGGACTTTTAAAGACTAACATTTGTTTATCGCTTGAACTTTTTTGGGAGAAAATCCTTCTTCGTCAGACACTTGAAGCTGGAAGACTTATCTTTAAGCATCTGATTAAGTGGGATTTTCTCCCACAAAAGCTCATGAAATAAATGTGTCAGTCTTTAAGAGTGCCACAGGACCCCTTGTGTGTTTTGCTGAACGAGACTAACATGGTTATTACCCCTTTGGAACATAAAATCAAAATTATCTTACAAGCAGAAATTCGTAAGCCAACAATCACAGTTCTGAAAACCCACACACTCAACATTACAATAAAAATCAAACTAATTTTGAGTCACACAGACCATACAGAAATTACACAAGCCACACACACTAAACAATACAGAATCTTACTCTAAACTGCCAGTATAGTCATATTGTTCTCATAAGTGCCAGCTCTCCCATTTCTGCCTCTGACAGCAAAAAAGAAACACAGAACAAAGGCATGCATAGATGATCCCGGTCAGGAGTGATGCTGCCCCGGAAAAAGACCTGGGGCCCAGGCCCCAGCCCCGATTTGGTGCCTGGTCCCAATCCGGTCCTGAGGCCCCGGGCAGGGCCCCTATTGCGCTCCTGCTGCTGCCAGTAGTAATATTAGACTAAATAAAGGTTAGTCATATCAACAGAGTCAAACTTTCAAGTAACTTGCTTGTTTGGAGCAGCTATTATTGAGCATTAAAAGCAAAATCAATTCTATATAGATAAATAGAGCTGTGTGGTAATGTGGCTCTGACCTTTGAAATGACAATCTGACATTAATTTTTAAAGATCATATATTCACACTGCTGTCTCTGTAGGGCAAATACCTTGGCTGGAAGTAAGTCTGTGCATTTTGAGAATGTACTTACAGTTTAACATGCTGTTACAAATGCCGCCAGCTTCTGCTGAGTCCCTGACCCCTTCCCTAACCCCCCGCACCCTGTGCTGCCCCAGGCTCCTCCTTAACACCCCCTACCCTGCTGCTGGCTTCTGCCAAGTCCCCAACCCCTGCCATAACTGACCACACCCTGCCACCAGCTCTCTGCACTGCCCCGGGCTCCTCCCTAACCACCACTGGCTTCTGCCGAGTCCCCCACCCCTTCCCTAACCATTCCCCCTGCCCT